>CM056377.1:116579075-116966249 GCA_029718625.1 Synaphobranchus kaupii
GCCAACCCCTCTGATCTGTGCAAGCCCCCCATTCCCGTAGCATTGTGTGGACTGTAGGGTGTAAAATAGCCACTGGTTTGCAGATGGAGTGCATCACAGGAGAGCACACACTTCAGCTGAAGTCATTCTTGTGGCAAAGTAATCACTCACAAGGTCGTTACTGATACTAAAGTAACGGGGGGAGAATATCTAAAAACAAGACAAAAAAAGCCCCTCCTACAACATTGGCCGGTTTGGTTTTATTTACGTTGCACTGCTTGGCAGGCTATACCTGTCACTTATGGACCAACTTGCTATGATGCTATTTCATGTTAAAGAGTGCAAATTCTAAACTATTCAATCAGTAATTTATTTTCTATAGTGAGCATTACTCTCTAGGTAATACGGTAAATAACAACATTAACAGCTGTGGTGCTCTTGGCAGAAAAATCGGTCTGGACCATTTGAATTTGGAAACGTGCTCTTTAAGTGCTTATCAAAGTTCATACCACAAATAATCATATTGTTTCCTTGCCTGCTTAGCCAACTGGATTCACTCAAACGATATTGACCGCTTCTTTCCCTCAGGGATTCCAACGGAAACCCCCCAAAAATTCTTCAGTATAATGATGCCACACAGCACGACTACCAGGAGGTTGGCTTTCAGCCATCCCGGATGGACATGCGCCATTATTTAGCTTTTGCAACGTGACAGATTGCCCTCATCATGGACAAAAGCACCACTTTGTTGTACTGTCATATCCGGAGAGACATGCTCGATTTACATTCACGCACTAATTTAATTTATTACAGGCATTTAGCTAACGCTCTTATCCAGAGCGACTTATTACACAGCTTTTTTTAAATTTATTATTTTAAATGTATTTACATAGTATCCATTTATACAGCTGGATATATACTGAAGTAATGTGGTTGAAGTACCTTTCTCAAGGGTACAACGGCAGTGTCCTACCAGGAAATTGACCCTGCAACTTTTAGGTTAAACCATTATAATACGCTGCCTCCCATTTAATCCAGAGTGCCAAATGGAAACGGATGCGAGAGCACATTTGTCTGGAGGAAATGGGAACACGCACATAAGAAACAAGTAACTAGGAGATAAAACAAAGTATTTAAGAGGGCAAATGGTTCCTGGATAACCACACCGGTTATGCAAGACCGGTAATGAAAGAAGTCAACGGGATGCAACTGATTATGTGTCTCATTACAGTAAGTGCATACACTTTTCACAATGTCCCACAATCCCCCCCCCCACCCACCCACCTGCACCTGCACTGTCTCAAGTCATTAACACTAATGAAGTCACAAGGTCCCAGAGCTCAGTGATGCAATATGTGGTGATGGCATGATGATGACACGCCGGCGTGTGTGTTGCACACATGTTACATGATGATGACACGCCGGCGTGTGTGTTGCACACATGTTACATGGAGACAGCGAGGAGTGCTGTGACTCAGGCGAGTGAGGAGGCTGCAGAGGCCTCTGCACTATGACCGTCCTTTCTGCGTGTGCTTGTGCGCGCGTGTGGGTGTGTGTGTGTGTGTGTGTGTGCGTGTGTGTGTGCGTGTGCGTGTGTGTGTGTGGGTGTGTGTGTGTGCGCGCGTGTGTGTGCGTGTGTGTGGGTGTGTGTGTGCGTGTGTGTGCTTGTGAGTGCGCGTGTGTGTGTGTGTGTGTGTGTGTGTGTGTGCGCGTGTGTGTGTGCGTGTGTGTGCTTGTGAGTGCGTGTGTGTGTGGGTGCGTGTGTGTGGGTGTGTGTGTGTGTGTGCGCGTGTGTGTGCGTGTGTGTGCGTGTGTGTGCTTGTGCGTGCGCGTGTGCGTGCACGTGTGTGTGTGTGTGTGTGTGTGCGTGTGTGTGGGTGTGTGTGGGTTTGCAAAGAAACCCATCATGACATTTACTGAATCACAGAATAAATATTATGTTCCTCTTCTGTAGGTTAAAATGGAACAGAAACCCACTCTGTAAAAGGTCAAATTGGACGAATGTAGGTCTAGTTGACTTGGAGCGTGAAACAACTGTTACAATTGTTAACTTTCATGGGGAGATAAAATAAGACCCAAAAAGGGGCTTACATTTAATGCACATTATTGTTGTATGGGAATTATGCACTGCAGACTGCAAGAGGATAAAGCAATCTTGCATTTTCCATACAACTCATTTCAATGAATGTTAAAATGACTCAGTACCTGTCAGTTCATGCATAAGTGTGATAAATGAGTCATCAGGCTTTGACTGGCTCGGGTAAAATGATATTCCTGCCGCTTTGGAATTCTCTCAACATCAGAACCAGTCTGTTGGTTTGTGGTAACATTTCAGGGACACGACATGTCCAGCGCATCGCTATAACGCCACCGGAGGCAAGTCCCCTGAGGCTCAGGAAGGCACATTTCAGGGACGCGACATGTCCAGCGCATCGCTATAACGCCACCGGAGGCAAGTCCCCTGAGGCTCAGGAAGGCCTTCAAAGAAGAATGAAGAGGATTCGCTCTTCTCCATAGTTTCAATTCCCTCGTGGTGACTTTTGCATGAAAATCTTACAGAGGAATATAACACCAAGAAAGTATCAGCATGCAGCGCGTTTTTAAAGTATCAGTGACAGTATTTGTTTTGGATATAGAACGGCTGGGAATAGGGGTATGACACTGATAGTCCACTAGTAACAAAAGTAAGTGAATTTGAATATGCCGAATGAATAATTAAACTCTCTCAGGCTATTTATTATGTAGCTTACACTGAAATGTGTCCTCATAATTTCCATGAAAATATGTATTACTAAGAGAGGGTTCTCTTCTGTATACATCTATATCATTTGAGGGCAGAACCTAAAAAATAAAGATTTGCATATTCTAATATCTCTACTCGATTCATTACTGCTTATTTTGCTCATGTGGAGATTTTGCCATGCCAAAGGCCAGATCTTGCTTGGCTCCAAAGTCTTCCCATCGGCCATTACCATTAACTGAATTTCCTCAAAAAAAGGGCCTGCTGTGAAATGAAACTGAAAGTAATGAACTCTTTCTTTTTTACTCAGCGGGGGCCAAATGACCCCTGGGGACAGAAGGTGGCTCCTGACCTCATTTTATCAAACTGTAATCGTCCATGAGAGGCGGTGGCAGTATTTAACAATGCAAGTCTGTGTCTTTTACAGACAGCTGTTAAGTAAAACTAAAAGAGACTGAGTGGCAGGTCAGACGAAGGTCAATGGTATCACACTGGGTGTTCCTGCAGTGCTACATATATATCCTGCTGAATTTGCCCTCCTTATCATTGACCAAATGGAAATTGGCCATTGATGGGCAGGGTATGAAATTCTCTGGGAAATTAACTCCTCCTCCCCTTGCCATCCACATTATTCTCTCACAGTATATTTCATGCAAATATTAATTAATGGGTGACTGAAATCCTCCCTTCATTCTCAGTGGAAGTACAGAAAAGCTCTGACCTGTTGTCTGCGTTGCTCTGTGCGATCCATGACAATGAGGTCCAGAGAGGAGGGGTGTGTCGAGGACTGCCCGCTCTCATCAAGACCCTCCAGCGAACTGAAGAGACCCCGGTCTGATTGATGGGCAGTCGGTCTCCCGTCACGTCGGATAATCCAGCAGAATTATTCAACGTGGCGCTGTTTCATTCAGCGGATGAATATCTCTCTAAATCGAACAGTGCTCTCACGGACACACCGAAACGGGATCCTTAGCCTGAGGTTATCGTGTGTGAAAGATGGCTCGCCGTTACCACCGATTGTAGGAAACATGCCGTATGACGCCGTTATCGTACTCCACTGGAAAATTTGCTCTCTCAGCTAATGTAAAAACCACAACGTTCGCAAAAGCAAAAATGCTTTCATCGCAATGTCACATCGGTAGATAAAGACATAATTTGCGTTCGGCAAAACCATTTAGCTTTGCCTTTATACGTATAACAAACATAGATCATAAATCCGGTGTGTGTAAACTGAGCTACAGTACGCACGATGTGGGAGAGAACGGAGGTTAGGGTAAAGGGGAGTAAACTTGCTTTTTCAGGGCTGCCTCCTAACTGCAGACAAGCCTTGTGGAGTTCAGCAGATCAGCCATGCAAATGAAAGACAGTCAATGTGGTGGGGACAGATAGAAGATGACACATGAACAGTATAAGCCAACAGCAGGCCTGGAAGCACCCTGCTGCTCCCACTGTGGTTGGACCTACACAGCCAGGCATATTAAACGTGAATCACTGCTCCCCCAGTGGCTATACATTCTGTGTAAAATGTGGTCAGATGATGCATACACATAAGGGCATTCATTCTCTGTGTACTGCAACTCGCACTGCCTCTTTTCGAAGAGGAGATGATGCTATTGCCAACCTACAGTTTGTTTCATTTTTTGGTTGGTGTGGACCTACTTTTTAATTGAAAACACATCGCAGTACTGGCCAGTGTACATATTGTATTTTGGATTCCTGTGCATTGAGCCTTTTAATTATGCATAATATTCCATAATATGCTATTTAAATGTATTATCCAAAGTAATTAAAAGCTAATTAATTGTATTTTAAATGGATACTTATTTTGTTTAATGACCTATTACAGATCCAGCTATATAAATCCAGCAAAAGTTTAACCTTTGTTCTCTGATGCAATACACATATGTGACGCGGTATGTCAAAAGCAGGCGGAATTGGGCAGAGCTACGAACGGAGGAACAGCTGCAAAATGCCTTGAGGGTGAATTTTAGGGGTTTAGAGATTTTTGGACATTTATGATGCTACAAATATTAAAAATGTTCTGTAAAAGTTTCTAACTGAAATTTCATCGACAAAGTATTTTTTTAAACACTTTTAGAGAGGCATATAATTTCACAAAATGATGCCTTGTTCGAGATTTTGCTTGGAAATGACGCCAAATTTAGCGTAACTTCGAGCTCACTTGCTAACGTAAAATCGCATGATGATATTTTGCCAACATATTGGTTATTCAAACGGTATCTTTCTTGATGAAATAAACTATTAATTGATTATTAAAACAACAATAATCGTGAGCTTGTTTATGCACTACAAGAGCCGCCCGATAAAGGGCGCCCCTTTTTTGACAGTACTTTCTCATCTAAAAGACGTTAAAACAAAAAAACTACCGGTCACATCTACATGGTTATTGGCTTAAAAGTTAGCTTATCGTTTTGTGAACCTAATAAATATAATATGTTCAATGGTATGTGCCAGAATAATATCAGTATCGTATGTTGATCACAAAAATGTCTGGTTTCCGCCCGATAACAGGGTTCGGTACGCTAACATTGTTAACCAACTTGTTTTGTTTAAACTCAAACTTTAAAGGGCTATTTCTCAGTTTCGATGTTTCAGACGGTCCAATTTAAAATCTTAATAACTTCGCTTTGGAATATCCGATTTGAAAAAAGAAAGCGGAGTTGTAAAGTGCAAGGTCTATGTTTTACTAATATACCAATAACTCAAAATTGACCTCTTGCCCAATTCCGCCTGGTTTTGACATACCGCATCACATATATTTTAAAGACGAGGGTAAACAGTATTCTCGATTTAGTCAGTTTTAATTGTAGAGGAAAGATACTGTTTGTTGGATAACTGATGGGAATGAAGCTGAGAGAGCGATGCACGAGTGAACTCATTTATTTTTATCCCCCTTGTGGCTTTGGGTCAATGGCTGCTCTTCTCTACCTAGCGCTCTGCTTCCGTGTCCTCTTTCCTCGTCTGTCAGATACATACAGTACATTCCACATGACAACAGCTCCAGAAATAGATGAGATAGAGAAGCGTTTTGGCGTGTTAAGTCTCTCCTTGACCGCCCCCCGCCTGTATCTCCCAGGATGAGAGCGCGAAATATGGCCCAGCGCACCCGAACGGCAGCGCTTTGCTCAGATCAGCCTGTACAGCTCTCCGACAGGTCAGCTGCCACTGAACCATAGAGCTTCAAAAGGGAGGTAGATTCTGAGCCCCCAGGAGCACAGTGTTTTACAGACCCAAACCTCGCCCTGCTGATGGACCTCTCTATATGAAGCTGCACTTAAAAATGCCCCTTGCCCCAAAACCACGATGAAGTGTTGACGTATGCGCGCGTGTGTGTGTGTGTGTGTGTGAGAGTGTGCGTGTGTGCGCACACGTGTGAGCGTGCCTGTCTGAGAGTGCACGCGTGGGCGTGCGTCTGCACTCGCATGTGTCGATCCGGGCATTGCTCTGGATTTTAAAAAAGAAATCTGAAACACTATGATAAAATTCTAATTGCACAGTTTCAGTCAATAAAATGAACATAATTGATGAAAAATGTCTGCTTTGAAACACTTTAGGTGCAGGAAGGAAAGTTTAGTTAAAGGCTCTCATGTTTGCCCACGGCATTCCAGGAGTCTCTTACCCTGAAGGGCCTGCAGTTTGTGCGTCTGGATTATAATGCAGAGCTGGAGCACGAGCTGGGGAGCGCTCTCCAGGAACGTGGCCAGCAGGTGTAGCATGCTCACGTCCGCGTACTCGTACACCATCCTCCAGTAGAACCTCCAGCGATCGTGCTCTCCGCTCCGCCGGCTCCGTATGCCCAGGTAGATGGTGTGGAAATACCTGCAAACGTGGGGGGGAGGGAAAGGGCCCTGTTCAGAGTACGTCTCACACAGACCTCTCAGGAGATGCATCGTAGACCACATGACAAACTCTACTGGTAACTTGCATCTCTCTCATTGGCAGACACGGTATAGGTTTATAAATGACTGAGTTTAGACGCCTGTCTAGCACGCGGCGCTGAGGCGGTAAGCTGGAAATGGAGACCGTTTGTGTTGAATGAATGACGATGTGCTGGCATGTGAAACCAAAAACAAAAAAAACAAAACAAGACTGACTGTGTGTGTGTGTGTGCGTGTGTGCGTGTATGCGTACGTGCGTATGTGTGAATCAGTGAGTGAGTCAGGGTGCGTGCATGAGACACACACAGTGACATCAGCTGTCAAACCTTCATTAAGCGCGTGAGACAGAGGACTACGCTGTTGGAAGACACTACATTGGGAGGCTTCTTAACACACAAAGACACTCACTCACTCACTCACTCACTCACTCACTCACTCACTCACTCACTCACTCACTCACTCACTCACTCACTCACTCACTCACTCACTCACTCACTCACTCACTCACTCACTCACTCACTCACTCACTCACTCACTCACTCACTCACTCACTCACTCACTCACTCACTCACTCACTCACTCACTCACTCACTCACTCACTCACTCACTCACTCACTCACTCACTCACTCACTCACTCACTCACTCACTCACTCACTCACTCACTCACTCACTCACTCACTCACTCACTCACTCACTCACTCACTCACTCACTCACTCACTCACTCACTCACTCACTCACTCACTCACTCACTCACTCACTCACTCACTCACTCACTCACTCACTCACTCACTCACTCACTCACCGTAAATGCCCTGCATAAGGAAAGCAGTTATTTTTCGTTTCCGGAGCTCAAAGAATGAATTGGGCTCTGAGGCTTATGGACGAGCGAAGCTCATTTCAGGTGATTCTAAATATACTCTACGCACCCCACACTGGGATGAGAAGCGCGGCCCTGGGCACAAGCCGTCTTGAAAGCCTACTTCTTGCTCTCCTGAGCCATGGCGGACTCTCAGCGGGAACACAGAATTAAAAGACTCACTGGGACAAGCGGCTCTTTAAAGGTGCAGCGCGCACGTGCCGTCCGAGTCATCTTCAGTACCACCGGAGCAGGCACCTCCATCTCAAATTAATTTGAATGGTGGTTTAATCGATAGTGCTTGACTGTAGTTCACCGAGCATTATGGGTCTCTTTTAGATTCAAGTACCATGAGAGGCAATACATGGCATGTACTTCATTGAACATTATTATTGGTTATATTTAGTTATATTCCATTTCTTATGAATACATAGTCTACCTTGCTGCAAAGCCGCTATTAAAACAATATTGAAAAGTATGCTGTGCTTCAGACAACCTACTGTATATGCCCAATTATGACTTCGATTATTTTCTTTCAATCTAAAATATGTTTTCAAAATGTTACACTACGTTGAATAACCCATTTAATGCCTTAAATGTCTGAGGATAAACATGATAGACATTTACCCAAGTTACGTTGCTTGTCTGACGAGGCTTGACCTACATCACAACATAGCAACCATTCCCTCAGGGATGAAGCAGATTACAGAGAGAGGGCCTGCTGGGTGCCTGTTAAAGGCATTGTTCTAGTGCCAGGGTGTTCAGGAGAGGGGTCCACGGATCTTTACAATTGGGCAGTCCAAATTTGTGAGTAAATGGGGAAAGAAAAAACATGAAAAATGAGGAACTTGAAAGATGGAAATATTTCTTCGTACGACACACAACCACATACAACTGGAGTAACATATCTACATGACACAGTGCAGGGGTTCGCTTGTGTTAACATATTTGAAATTGTGGTGGAAGAAAGAACAAATCACAGAAATTGACAGCTGAAGTACAGGTATTACGTTTTAAAATAGATTGTGAAAGCATTGAATAGATGTGTGCCTAAAGACGTGCATAAACGCAGCAGTTAGGTAGATGAACAGATGAACACAAAATAATTATTCTTGGGGCAGTACTATTCAAATGCCTTGAGTACTCTGTTTAAAAATGTATTTAAATTCCATGCACTGACGCATTGAAGCAAGGCATATGTAAAGATCTCTGTAAATGTCACTGTTATGCGTTAGTCTCATTCAACAGGCTTTGAGTGCAGTGTGTCCTCCAGCAGTAAACATCAGGCTAGTTCCATGCCGTTTCACTGTACAGGTATAAATGCATTATTATCTTGCTTAGATTGCTGTTCTTAAATCGCTGCTGAAAAGGCTAAAATGTTTTTCATTGTGTAAGTGTTCAGCACTCACTTAAATCATCTGACTGACTCTAGTGCCAATTAAATCACTAACCTTGAGGCTGTTGGTGCTGGTGTGTGTGTGTGTGTGTGTGTGTGGGGGGGGGGGGGCTTGAGGTGTGGATCATTAGACCGCTGATCCCCTCCCACCCCCAAGCAGATATTACAACTAATTTACTTATCATTTACAAATGGAAATATTTCTGGAAAAGCTGCCAGCAATTTAATGCTAATTATGTCTATTTACAACGAATGTAGTTTAATTTCATCTTTAAAGGAAAATAGCAAATGAACTTCCACATAGTATGATGCACACCTTAACTGCAAGGAGAGTGGAAATGAGGTGTTTAAATATAGCACTGAAGTCTACTGTATATTAGTCACCCTACAGTGCAAGTCTGGGAAACAGCCAAGATTGAGGCTTAAATATATTCCTGCTTCATCCTGGGGCTATTTCAGTACTGTAAAATGGTTGGAATAGAATAAGAATGTATTTAGGAAGGCTACCATCCAACTTAAAAACTGGAAGATGCCAAATAGCACTTCATACAAATGCATACATGCACAAAGATACACTTGCAAACATGCAAGCATTCAAGCCACACAGATGCGCGCATGCACGCACACAGTTGTGTGAGTCTGTAAAATTTGGTAAACATAATGTTGGTCAACCACTCCCCTACTCATTCAAATCCCAAATTAAATAATGTAAATATACACTATATATATTATACATGTCTCAAAGCACTGAATTCAGTTAACATCAGGTCTGCTGTAGGGAGATCACAGGTGATGTAATTAAATGTTAAATAATAAAATAAACGTTTGTGTTGTGCACTATATTGTGTTGTATAGGAGTTTTTCCTCCTTTGCAACTGAAAATCAATTCTTGAGATCTACAGTCAGGATGTTACATTGATGGCTGTTTTAACATTTCATTCTACATTTACAGTATGTGACCCCAGACAATATATACACTGCCTCATCTTAAATTCAGTGCCAAATTACCTGATAACATCTGAAGGCAATTAATTTTACACACGGCAGCACTGAACAGCGTGTGAAGTCCCCGTAGACATCAAAACATGGGAAAATGCGCATAGGACAAATCAAATTGCTTGAATCTCCTAAAGTCATTTTTAAAATGGGTTTCTACGGAGACTAAAAATCGCTTCCTTTGCCTGTCAAATCAAAATCTGCCCCTGAAAGGTACAATGAAGAAACAGGGATACCAGTGCAGGGAAATAGATCACTAGTATTGAACGCTTCCATAAAACGCAAAAGCCATATCCAGGATAACCCAGTGACTTTGTCCTGTCTGTCTATCGGTGCAACTTGGCCATCCACAGTGTGATCTCTCTAGGAAGCGAGGGCGTGAATCCGCCTCCTCCGCTGCTTTCCTGAATGGCGGATCAGGAAGCAGGATGTCACGGCTCTCACACTGCCTGCGCTTGGCTCCAGCTCTGTGGGGGTTTAGCCCAATCCCCAGTGCAGTCCCTCTAGACCATGCAAAACCCCTGACGTGCTTGTAAATGTAGCAACGTCAGCATCCATAGCTAGCATGTCATCACACAAATGTGTGGAAAGAACGGCAGTCCAATGTTGCTGTTTCTTTCCCCTTTCCCTCTCTGGGCTCAAACTCCAAGGCTCCTGTGCACAGAATTAGTCTAACTATGTACGTTTGAATTATAATTATGTTTTTGGTACAAACGGGTACAGGGTAATGTATATAGTTTACTGTAATGATTTTAATCATTAATTATTTATGAAACCGCATATTTACCGGAGCCGCCCAAGGTTAAAGTAACAATGCCATGCCCATAATTTATACAAAAAACGTTTTGGCTACAAGTTCACATTAAGTACATGAAAGTACACACACCCAGGTTGAATGAGGTGCTGACTAATGGTGCATATTTAAACAAAATAAAAGGGAATCTCACTCTCCTCCAGCCTAACCACACTTCATGATTCGAGATTAAATTTCAGGGTAAGATGAAAAATTGGTAAAATAAAAGGCACAGTTAGAAAAGAGCTTCCCTTTGTCCTGTACAGATTCACATGAATCACTTAAATATGTGTCATCTCTTAGTGGTTTATAGGTGAGTTAAGGTTCAAAGGTCAAATTCATTATTGTGAGTTCTCTACTCTGGCCTTTCATATCTCCTTCCTGCAGTTCCTATGAGCTGTTTCACTGTAACGGCTTTCATATGCCAGTGTAAGGTTTCGCCTCGGGTAGGTAATCTGGGGTCCTTGTTAAAGTAATTTTCCACCTTTGCTTTGTTTAAACTGCAGCTGGCATATTGTTTAAGGGAACTGAGCTTGGCTCTGTTAACTTCTCACTTAATTCCCTTCAACACTAAATAGTTTGCATAGTTTGTGTGTAAAAGATCTGAGATCTGATATTTATACTGGCAGATTTTTTTTTTTGAGGGGGGGGGGGCAGGAGGAGAGAGTTTATTTCCACCCCCTTTTGCCATTTGACAATGTGCCTTTACAATTATCCATCCATCCATTATCTAACCCGTTTATTCCTGGTCAGGGTCGCGGGGGGTGCTGGAGCCTATCCCAGCATGCATCGGGCGAGAGGCAGGAATACACCCTGGACAGGCCGCCAATCCATCACAGGGCACACACACCATTCACTCACACAATCATACCTATGGGCAATTTAGAGTCTCCAATTAGCCTAAACTGCATGTCTTTGGACTGTGGGAGGAAACCGGAGTACCCGGAGGAAACCCACGCGGACACATGCGGAGAACATGCAAACTCCTCACAGAAAGGCCCTCGGCCAGGATTCAAACTCGGTACCTTCTTGCTGTGAGGCGACAGTGCTAACCACTGCACCACCGTGTCGCCGCCTTTACAAATATACATACTGCATTTCATGTAAAAATGACATTTATGGTTATTTATATATTATATTTATTTACATATAGCTTAGCACAGCATCATTTTATATTTGTCACTTTAACTGTATGTAGAAATGTAAAATTTTAAATAGACAAATTGTACATGCAATTTGTGCAGTGACTGTTGTAATTTTGAGGAAACAAAATTACACTTCTGTCCCACACTATGGGAATGCACAGTTTCCAATATACCATCGCAACTTTCTGTGTTGATGGACCATACGCTTTGGGCCAGATTCAGAGGTGGCCAACTTAAGTCATGCACTTAATTCATCGAGATGCTCGGATTTAACGCGGACTGAGATACGCCGTATTCTAACCTACGCTACGCGGGCATGTTTCTCAAAATGTGGGTGGCACAGGGCATCACATTCGAATGACCTGTTTCTTGTACCTGCCCCCTGGGTTGCCAGCTTTCTACCAAAAAAATGTGTGTGGGGGCATACATTTTCAACGTGTCAGTGACAGTGCCTTTAATAACCGCATTTGCCTTTTTAAAATCTTGCCTTTGCACATCGTAGTTGCTCTTGCGTGACTGGGAAGGCAGTGAACGTATTACAGTTTTTCTCAATCGCTTGGACGCATTTCTTGAAACTCTAACCTCATTCCCAAAACTCTAAGTGCAATCCCCAAAACAGTAAAATCATTTTTCATAACACTATACCACCCGTTCAAAAGAAACTATAACAATCAAAATGATAACCACATGCGTCAAAAGACACTAAGTCAGTCAATCGCTACAACAATGCCACCAAATGTATAGCACCTTCTGATCATTGCGTAAACCCTGACACTCAAAATGCAAAGTATTTGCATCAGAACTGGACAGATATTGTGTACATAGTGTTGCTGTCAATGTAAAACAATTCCTGGACACACAAATTACGAGAAAAAACATGTTTATTATGTATCTTTTTCATCTATAGTATGGTTGTTTTACTTTTTTATTTTGTATTTTTTGTTTTTCACTGCTGCACAACCAATCGCCCCTCTGGGGACACTGCTTCTTGCTCTATTTTTTTTTTGCACTGGAACCCGTAGCATTTATATATGTTTGTGAGTATTGTGTTCACAATTTGCACCTGTGGGATGGAATTGACAGCATGTGTTCTCCGTTACTCTTCAAATATGTGAAGGGAAGTTACTCACTCCAATCACCCATCATGTTGGCCTTATCTTTTGTACAAACACAATGCTCATTATACATAGTATTTTGCATGCAATGATTTACCCAATGAACAACTGTGTCATTGCGAATGGGAAATGTACATAGCCAATTGAGAAAAAAACAATCTGTTTTGACTGGAATGTCGAAGTGGAATGAGGATTGCATCTACACTATGACAACTGCGTTTAGTGTTTTGCACAATGAGAAGTGAAATAGTGTATTGGCCAATTGCCTTAATGGTGTGGGGTTTTGAGGCACTGTTAAGAGAATGAGGTTAGAGTTTCCAGAAATGCATCCAAGCGATTGAGAAAAACTGTAATACATCGCATTGATAAAATTATCATAGCTCCTATTGTCAACTGGGATATACCCATCACACAATCAAAAAAATAATCGCTGGATAGTGGTTGCACGCAATATTATTACAGTTTTTCACAATTGCTTAAACACATTTCCTGATAGACTACCTCACTTTCTCAAAACCCTAAACACAAATCTCAAAACTCACACACAAAATGCAAAATCCTACACTTCTCTTGCAAAAGCACACTTTGCCCTCAAAACAGTGTTAACTCTTCACTAAATGGTATTTTCTTTTCAAATGACAAACACATACATCATATGAGTAGACATTTCTAAGCACCCATTGAACACTGGTGTGCAGAATGGAAAACACTATAGTATGAATGGAAAACACTATATGAATGCTTTAACAGTAGAATTATGCCTTTGCATGTTCAGTGTTACACTTTCACCTGTTGGATGTAAAGTATTACCATATAATGTTTTTACGTATACTCAAATAGAAAACAACACACAATACTTTACAGTTTTTCTCAATTGCTTACACACATTTTTTGAAAGCATACCTCATTTTCTCAAAACACAAATCCAAAAACCACACACACAAAATGCAAAACCCTACATATCTCCTGCAAAATGCTACTTTGCCTTCAAAACAATGTTATGTCTCCTCAAAATGGTAGTTTGTGTTCAAATGACACACACAGACCATCATATGAGTAGACATTTCTAAGAACCATTGAACACTGATGTGCTGAATGGAAAACACTACTATGAATGGGAAAACACCAGTATGAAGGCCTTATCAGGAGCATTATGCCTTTTCATGTTCAGTGTTACTGTACGCTTACTCCTGTTGTAAAATATTACTGTATAATGTTTTTACTCAAATATAAAACAATACACAAATATACAGTAACAACAAAAATATTTCTTTATTTTTTCCAAAAGTGCTGTAGCCTATACATCACAGCAAACACAACTGGATGTGTAAATGATTTGCACAGATCAAACAATAGAAAATAGGCCAGTACAGTCAACAAAAAAAGAAAGAAAAATGTAAATTAAAAAAGGACAAAAAAACTAGGCTGCATCCTGTCTTCGGTTCCTGTCTGGCCACATAGGACCTCATCGACATCACAGGCTATGTTCTCTCTGGCCAAGCAGCGGGGGAAGTATCACCTAGTATGGCGAATCCAGCCCTGAAATGCCTCAGGAGCTATATCGCCACATGCCTCCTCCTCGTCCTCCTCTTCCTCCTCCTCATCCTCTTCTTCCTCCTCCTCGTCCTCCTCTTACTCTCACTCCTCTGCCTCTCTGATCACCTCTCACTTCAATGTTGCCATCCATTGTTCTCCAAACCAGGAGCTCACCTGTGGCCCTTATATTGCTCAAGCTTTGATTGGAAATTGCACAACGGCCTTGGAAATGGAAGTTTTGCCATTTGAATGGCAGTGTGTTCTGTCTGAACACAAGGAGATTTGGCATTGATGAAGAGTGTGCAAAATAGAGAGTATTGTGTGTAGTGTTTTGAAGAAAGTGTGGTTTAGAATTGAAATCTGGGTCTAAAGCAGATAATTGTGTGTAGTGTTTTGAAGAAAGTGTGGTTTAGAATTGAAATCTGGGTCTACAGCAGGAAATGTGTTTATAGTTCAGCAGAATTGGTTTAGGGAGTTGGCACATGAGTTACAGGTTGTGGTCATTGTGTCATAAGTTCCAGTTTTTGTGTGTAAACAATTGAGAAAAACTGTAAGTAAAGAAATAAATCGGTGGATTTACTTAAACAGAAATTAAAAAACTTTTTTTTTTTTTACGCTTTGCCTAATAGAGATGTACGGTGGTTGAACAAAATAGCCTATATGCGACGTCTTCAACTTAACCAGTTGATGTCACGTATACTTAATAATACCCCATTACTTGCAACCACTGTCCAACGATTCATTTTTTGATGAAATAGGAGAGGCACTTACAGTTTTTCTCAATTGTTTACACACAAAAACTGGAACTTATGACACAATGACCACAACCTGTAACTCATGTGCCAACTCCCTAAACCAATTCTGCTGAACTATAAACACATTTCCTGCTGTAGACCCAGATTTCAATTCTAAACCACACTTTCTTCAAAACACTACACACAATTATCTGCTTTAGACCCAGATTTCAATTCTAAACCACACTTTCTTCAAAACACTACACACAATACTCTCTATTTTGCACACTCTTCATCAATGCCAAATCTCCTTGTGTTCAGACAGAACACACTGCCATTCAAATGGCAAAACTTCCATTTCCAAGGCCGTTGTGCAATTTCCAATCAAAGCTTGAGCAATATAAGGGCCACAGGTGAGCTCCTGGTTTGGAGAACAATGGATGGCAACATTGAAGTGAGAGGTGATCAGAGAGGCAGAGGAGTGAGAGTAAGAGGAGGACGAGGAGGAGGAAGAGGAGGACGAGGAGGAGGCATGTGGCGATATAGCTCCTGAGGCATTTCAGGGCTGGATTCGCCATACTAGGCGATACATCCCCCGCTGCTTGGCCAGAGAGAACATAGCCTGTGATGTCGATGAGGTCCTGTGGCCAGACAGGAACCGAAGACAGGATGCAGCCTAGTTTTTTTGTCCTTTTTTATTTTACATTTTTCTTTCTTTTTTTGTTGACTGTACTGGCCTATTTTCTATTGTTTGTTCTGTGCAAATCATTTACACATCCAGTTGTGTTTGCTGTGATGTATAGGCTACAGCACGTTTGGAAAAAATAAAGAAATATTTTTGTTGTTACTGTATATTTGTGTATTGTTTTATATTTGAGTAAAAACATTATACAGTAATATTTTACAACAGGAGTAAGCGTACAGTAACACTGAACATGAAAAGGCATAATGCTCCTGATAAGGCCTTCATACTGGTGTTTTCCCATTCATAGTAGTGTTTTCCATTCAGCACATCAGTGTTCAATGGTTCATAGAAATGTCTACTCATATGATGGTCTGTGTGTGTCATTTGAACACAAACTACCATTTTGAGGAGACATAACATTGTTTTGAAGGCAAAGTAGCATTTTGCAGGAGATATGTAGGGTTTTGCATTTTGTGTGTGTGGTTTTTGGATTTGTGTTTAGAGTTTTGAGAAAATGAGGTATGCTTTCAAAAAATGTGTGTAAGCAATTGAGAAAAACTGTAAGTGCATGACTTAAGTTGGACATCTCTGAATCTGGCCCTATAAATCATCTGTCCAAGCCCACCAAATGGTAATGTTAAATTATAAATTGAATTCATATTTGTGCACCATATAGAATACAATAGCTATTGCATGTCTCACTGTTGAGGCAAAGGCCACATCACAGAATATTCCACCGCTGTTTTTACTTTCAAGCATGTGGAGACCTTGATAAATCTTATTCACAAGGATTTAATGGCACATTAAGTCAATGTGTGAATAACTGTGTGCACACATGCTTTCTACACAATAAACAGACTTTACATGAGTCCATTATGGATAACATGTACTCTATCAGTGTTACAGTGTTTCCGCTGTACAGCAGAGCTAGAACCAGGCTGGTTCACTTATTTCAGGTTCTAGGCAGAGTGGCAGCATGGCATTTTTATTTTTTATTATCTTGACCCGATTATCTATCCTGTACTTATTTTGTCCAAAACACAAGCAAGTTGTGGGTGGAATGTGCAATATACAGAAGCATGCCAGTTTTTGTCATTGCTAAAACTAAGGAGAAAAACACAGAAGGAGCTAGTTATGGGCCCAGCTTCTGCCAGCTTGGTAGCAGCTTTATTGTGAAGAGGGGTATGAAAGAGAACTCACTCCGGCCCACTCCTTCAGCGCTTCACACATTCAACACCTCAAACACGGAACATGTAAATGTGTCAAGTCAAGTAAGCGTTTACGTCTGTTGTTACTCTTTTCCAGTTTTGCCCGAGGCAAACAGTCCGCTCCTCTCATGTTGATAGCATGGGAAGTAAGGGAAGTAATGCGCGCTTGCATTTTCATTTTTAAAAGGGGAAAGTATTTATTTTGCGGCGCCTTACGCTCTTCCCTTTGACATGACTCCCACTGCCAATTTCCTCTGTTCTGCAGTTATAATTCCCAAAAGTGAATTAATGTTGTTATTAGAGAAGCAGCCACACTGATGCTTAATCTGAGTGAACCGTTTCCGCAAATTTTCAATTCAGTGCATGTGCTTCTATTCTACATTAGAAGGATTTAGTCAACCTTTTGCCACAACTGAATTAGCATTCTGAGGGATGAACAGGCCCCTGTACACATTGGTGGCCTCACCGTAACACATTGACTTAGATCATGTGAGACTAGAAACAATTATGCAATGTCTATGATACTGTAGCCATGTGTAAAATAGACGTTAGTTTACTGAAATCACCATTATCAGTGCTGATTATAGGACACAGGAAACGGACTATGTTGGCTTATGATCATCACATTCCAATTAGCATGAGCCTTGCTGAGAATGTTATACAGGTGTCAAACTTGAAGAATGTTGGTGAATTTTGTATTATCTGGGACTTTTAATGTGTGTGTGTGTGTGTGTGTGTGTGTGTGTGTGTGTGTGACACTTCTTTGGTCCTCATGTTTATACAGCAACAGACTGCAAATGCAAATTCCACACCTAGAATCAACTCTAGACCTTTTGTTAGCTTTCTTAAGCTTGTGCATTAACTAATGGTGCAAAGTTGAGCAGCCAATTGGCCAGTTACTTCTGGGACTATGTATAAAAAATATCTGTAATTCATACAAGGATCACCTGACATGCATGAAAAAGCCCTCAAATTAAATTTGACAGTCTGCACTTTAACCTCATATTCGTTTCTGTTATTATTTCAAATCCAATGCGCTGGAGTACAGAGTCAAAACAACATTACCTCTGTCACGGTCCCAATAATGATCATCTTAAAGCAGCATCTACATTTTCACGGAAATAATATAATCTATTTTTTTTCTCCTTCGCTTCAGCCCTTATTTGTCACCGATGGTGAAATAATCCATGGCTTTTTATTTAAAGAGAACCTGACCTCTAAGTATTTATCTTACCATAAATTCTGGTAAACTCTTTAAATTCTGTAAAACAGGTACAGGTGTCCATGTAGCAATAGAGTCTTTACTGGCATCTCTGACGTATCTGCCTACATCTCCACAGAAACACCAAGGACACAGTGAATCAGCACAAGACACAGTACTTGCCAAAGTTGACGGGAACATAGTGCCGGCGTATTCATGGCATGCAATGAATCAATTTCAAAATTATACTTTACATTACTCCAAAAAGATGAATTGCATTATATAAAATCCAAATGCACCCTATGAAGACCAGACATTCAAATGTACCCTATGAAGACCAGAAAGGCACAGCCTAAACTCATAAATAACGCAGAGATCTGTAGAATGGTTTCAAGTCTGAAAAGTAATCAAGAAGGTACTGTATCACTAACACAAGGGCATTGTGGTATAGATTTTTGACAAGACAACAACATTAAAATCAGTTGTATATCAATTATTTTTTGGATGTCCATTGAAAGCAACTGGTACATTGTAAATAGCTGCTTGTTATGAACACATTGATTTCTACTCCCAATTTTGTACTTGATGCTTGTACCTCGGTATTGTTGATTAATACAGATATAGCATATAGCTAGTGCTAAAGGTGCTACCGCCTGTCTTCAAGGCAATTTCAGGGAATTTCCAATTAATATGGGAGAGTGTGGCCTATTTTGACTCAAAGGTTCAGACACAATTCTTTGCTGCTGGTTGCTGAAGCCAATTTTGACTCTGTCTCATTATACAAGCCCCTGTAGATTCCAGTTCAATTGAAACTCAAATGCCAATCTACCAAACTGAAACTCAAATGCCAATTTTAACTTCATTTTAATTATATACCCCTGTTCACAAAACCACCTTATTTAAGGAGTCAAATTACACTTATGTGATTGAATACCTGAATTCACATGTGATTCTTCAAAAATGTTAATCCTACCTGATTTGCATTACAGTTTTTTTCGATTGCATAAACACTAAAATCAAAAGTATTACACAATTATCAAAACCTTACACTCAAGGAGCAAAACATCGGGCCAGATTTGCACCACTATAAGCACAATGTCAGCCTCACACTTTTTGCAAAACAATACACACAGTGATTTGCAAAACACTAAACATACTTGTATACATTAGACACAGAAGTATATCATGATGTCACTTCCTTGCAATTCCAAAGCACTGACTGTCAAATTACCACACCTATGAGCCAATTGGTTAAACACAGCCATCAGGTGTACAAACACATGATTGCTTAAATGTAGACACGCCAATCAGGTTTAAGCACTATAAAATTGCAGCAGGTGAGTTCACCTGTCTTCAACCAAAATGGAAGGAGTCAGAAGAAGAAGAGTGAGGGTGAGAGGGGGAATCCACGGAGGAGGAGAAGGAGGTAGAGGAAGAGGAAGAGGCGGAGGCCGTGCCAGAGGTAGAGGCCGAGGTGGAGGTAGAGGAAGAGGAAGACCTGAAGCAGGAGGAGAACGTGCTCAAAGAAGAAGAGGACCAAATTTATCAAATGAAATTCGCGCAACACTAGTTGACCATGTCGTGAACCACGGATTGACGCTGAGGGACGCTGGACTAAGAGTTCAGCCAAATCTTAGCAGATATACAGTGGCATCTGTCATTAGGACATTTCGACAAGAAAACAGGTAAAACAAAATCTGTCTACAGTTACAGTAATCAGCTGCTTATTGTATGCACCATATCAGCACTTTTGATACCCCTTCCTGTGACATTTTACAGTAGGTTACATGTATTTTTTTTTACATAGGATTGAGGGTTGAGAACGACAAGGAGGAAGGGGGCCCATATTCACGCAAGAACATGAGAGAGAGATCATAAACATGGTTTTGGCCAATAATGCTATCAGGCTCAGAGAAATTCAAGCCAACATTATCGGTGACCATGCCATTTTCAATAATGTCCATCAGGTCTCTCAGTCAACACTGGCACGCATCCTGAAAAGACATCAGGTTCAAATGAAACAACTTTATCGAGTGCCTTTTGAGCGGAATTCAGAGAGGGTCAAACAGCTGCGGCATGAGTATGTGGAGGTATGTATTGTTCACTTTAGCACTGTGATGTTGCATACTGCACACGTAACCTTTTTACATGTAAATTTACTGTATACTAGATCTATGCTGAACTACACAATCTTGTCTTTCACTGTATTTCAGAGAGTTTTACAGATGGATGCTGAGGAAATCCCCCATGAATTCATATACATAGATGAGGCAGGGTTCAACCTCACAAAAGCAAGAAGGAGAGGCAGAAATATCATTGGCCACAGGGCTATAATCAATGTCCCAGGGCAACGTGGGGGTAACATCACCCTTTGCGCTGCCATTACACAGAATGGGGTCCTCCTCCGTCATGCCAATATGGGCCCTTACAACACACCTCACATTCTCATATTTTTGGACCGATTGCACAACATCGTCACAGCACTAAACCAAATGCACCAGATGCAATACATTGTCATCTGGGACAATGTGTCATTCCACCGCTCTGCTCTGGTCCAGAACTGGTTTCAACACCATCCACAGTTTACAGTACTATACCTTCCACCATACTCTCCGTTTCTAAACCCAATCGAAGAGTTTTTCTCGGCATGGCGGTGGAGGGTTTACGATCTCCGACCCCAGGCTCAGGTACCCCTCATTCAGGCCATGGAGGAGGCCTGTGACCAAATCGACGCCGCAGCTGTGCAAGGATGGATTCGACATTCAAGACGGTTCTTCCCATGTTGTCTTGCCAATGAGGATATCGCCTGTGATGTTGATGAAATTCTCTGGCCACATCCAGCTAGGCGAAGAGATAATGTCTAGTATTTTCTGTACTGTATTTTCAGTTTTTTTCAGATTTTTATTTTATTTTATTTTTTTACTGTAATTGTAACCTGTACTGGATACAGTATTTTATGTTTGTCTGATATTTGCTGAGCTTACAGTGTTATGCACACTACTGTAGTAGCATGAAAACTGGGACATGTTTTGTTGTGATTCTCCATGTTGACATGTTGACTGATTTGGGTATATGGAGAGAAATAAATTATATTTTCATCAGTCTGCAGCATTGGTCTTGTGTAGTGTTTGGTGAATTTATTGTATATTTGCACTTTCTCTGTGTACTTCACTTACAGTACTCTAATCACTGAGAAGTAGAATTGCTAAAAGTGTTTTAGGTTAGCAACAGCAGTGTGTAACTTGTTCAAACAGAATTAAGTCATATGAAACATGTGTGTTTCATATGGTAACAAAATATGGTTTTTATAAATTAGTGTATAGTTTTTACAAGAGTGTTTCATTTTGCAAAGGATCTGAGGTGTTCTGCTAATTGGGTGTGTGGTTGTGCTAATTGTGTGTAGTGTTTTGAAAAACCGGGCCCTGTTTTCAAAATCGTGCTTAAGCAATCAAAAAAAACTGTAAAGCAGTGAAATTTTATTAAAACATTTTTACCTCAGCCGCAAAATGGGACAGTCTCAAATATTTGTGTTTTTGGATAATTATTTTCACAATCAACAGGACAAATCAAATGGAAAAAAATCCTCTGTTCAGTGTCATGATATACTCGTGAAAATATCCAGAGTGCACTTTGGTGTTACACATATATGGGGTTTAACAGGCACGCAGTGTGAGATCAATGCATGCATTTAAAAGTTATAGCATTTCAGCCTTCAGCTCATATACGATGAAATTTGACATTTACAACACCTTGAAATCAAGCAAGACATTCTTTTAACAATAAAAAAATATGGTATGACTAAATAATATTTATGTTCTTAATAAAATCTGATGTCAGTCATTGATATTCTCTTAAACATCACAGAAACATTCAATGTCAAGAAAGCATGCTTTCTTATTCTTTGTGAAGTCAGTTACTGAGCTCTAATATAGATTAATACAGATTTCCCCCCTCTGAAAACTGGACTGAATTACAGCGAGGGAGGGAAGCACTAGCAAGTGAAGACAGCTGCGTCAACACATCTGAGTTTCTTAGAAATCTTCTCATTTGCATTACGTAGCTGCTCTGGAATTGTCAGAATAAATATGCGTCGTTACATTTCCTGAGCTTTTCCGTTCTGGCTCCCTCATGTTTACCAATGCGCATATATGAACCATTTGCACAAATGCACTTTTGTGACCAAACTAAGAAGTTGCATATGCTTGCTGTACTGCGCAATGAGGTCAGCTGACTGGTAATTTATCAATCCCAGTCTGTTAAATAATCTCCCTTGCAAGCATACAATATAACCAAACACACAGACATACCAAAATAGTTAAATCAGAAGTTTCTGAAGAGCTACTCTGTCAAATTGTTATCAGAAGACCATCAGCTCTAAACGAATTGTTGGCCAGGAAAAAAAAAGTGACATAGTTCATTTTTTAAGCTTCCTTGAGATAGCATTCATGACCTTTGTTTTAAGAGTGAGAGTGTTTTTACTGGCCTTAAGAAGAATTCTACCTTTAGACGAGTTTAAGGCTTTGGACAAAGGTTTGTGTACGCACTGGTTAAGCTGTGCTTGTCAGGAGCAGATGCGTTCCTTCAAAGGCTTCTGGGTGACCTTATGCATGAATGGGACTGAGTTCCACACCGTGGCACACAGGGACTTGGATTAGCGAAGCATACGCAAAATGTCACAGCTCCACGAGGGGGCCTGGGCTTCTGAGAAACTTTAAACATTGAGCAATGAGACACTTGTAAGGGAAAGCTGAGAAACTCTACACCATATTCATAATCTTAATGATCACATTATTATCATTATTATTATTATTATTATTATTCAAACACGGTTGATTAAATTGCTTGTTATTGTTATCTGAGAGTATTTCTGAAGCACCATTGTGCAAGGCAGTGAAATGCCACAACACAGATAAAATCCCACCTGTACAACAGAGTAAATCTGGGAGAATGAAGAAATGCTACTCACCGAAGTACAGAAGAAGTGTTCTTTATACAGGATGTGAGACACCTTGAAAACAATTCCAAAAGCTCAGAATACACTGGCTAATTAACCAGAATCAAAAACATAGCTAATAAGAGCAGTCAGCATACTGTAACGGAAGAAACGGGTTTGTGGTATCAACAACGTGGATAAGCAACAACAGTTTACCTCTGAAGTGAGTCATTTCTAGATCTAGATCATTACTGCAATTACGTTATGCAGCCGAAAGATGAACAAATGAACTCAAACAAAAGCATAGCCTAACTGGAGGTGCCATTAATGTGCGTGTCAGAACAAACAGGAAAGAATCAAACAGGCAGACTTCTACAAAACAGAGATCTCTCGGCAGAGACAATGTTGGCATGGCTTATAGAATGCACAATTTAGAGTGAAAAACTAAGTTTATTATAAAACACTGGACTGCAGACCACCCGCTTTTTCTCCTGTACAGCAATTATAAAAGAATATGGAAAAGAATATGGAATGCAATGAACAGAAATAGAACAGATGAGCTATGGTGCAGAATTATATTCTGAACATACATAGCTCCAGTGGAAAACGTGCTGTAGAAACATATAGGTAATATATGTCTATTAGTATATCGGTATAAAATAAAATGTAATGTACGAAGGCCCAGAATTTATATATGTACCTGGTTTTCAACAGCAGATCCAGAAATAAGATAAAAGGGAGACTATACTTCCACTTTAATTCCCGTCTTTCTGGGGGTGCATCACTCGAGAGAGAGGTCAAACCTGAATACGCACTCCCACACACTGAGTGGTCTAAATGGGCGATTTGCCTCTGTGTCATGTTCTAAGTATGTTTAAATGTGGAAGCTTTAAGCGGAATTCTGATAAACACCATTCATGCAGGATTAGGCACATGTTGATGCGCACCCCTTTTCTTTGATGGGATTAGATGTGCAGCTCAGTAGCTCCCAGCCTGGGATCTGACCACAGAGAGTAGCGTGCATGTGCTCGCATAATAACTCAGGGAATCCCAGTGCTGCCAGCTAAGCAATTTCAGCTCTCACCTGAAGTCTCTGTGGAGTCACTTGTGATTTTTTTTTTTAGCAATAAATAAATAAATAAATATATACTGTATATACAATGGGGACCTAAGGTCTGAGGAACTGATGGTTTTCATTATTCACCATGGGCAAATACAAACACCAATTCCAATGGGACAGTATGTAAAATGCAGACATTTTTCCATAGAGTTCAATAGGAAAATGAGTCAGGAGAAACAACCCTTAAAGTGATCCATCCATATCTACTACTTATCTGGCAGCAGAGTGATGGTTTGAGGCTTGTTTGATACCACAGACCCTTAATGACTTAGTCATGTTAATGGCCCAGGTATTTACATATTGAGCTTTTGGAACATACAATTGTTAATATCTGAATGGAATAAAGGGTGTGACCAGGAATAGAGAAACGTTTAACTTATGGTGGACGAGCCAGATATTCACGTAGCTTCCCATTTCCTACGAGCGTTTTTGGAAATGTGATACAATTTTGGTTTCTAACTATTCTCCGTATTGTATTCTTGAATGACTGGAGTATCATTGCATCATTCCTCGATAAATATGGAAAAGAGCCAGGACTTGGTAGTGTGTATATATACACGGATAAACATTCACAGGTGTGTTCTTTCAAAGCCAGGCATCCTCAGTGTTTGTGTGTGAAGTCACGCTCCTTTGCTTCACGAGCACTTTTTGAGGTTTGTTGCCGTCTCTTTTCCTAGGTGGCTGTCAACGTCGGCGTGTGAAGAGGAGGAGACGTCACTGCCTCCAACATGACCTCCCTCGCCCTTCAATTCGCCACTGCGGGGCATCAAGAGAGAGGCTACCTCCCAGCAAAGCTGGGCTGCCAGTCCCCTTTTCACTGTGAAAACACCACGCTGTTTGCCTCTTTTTCGAACGGCCAGAGCACCAGATGTAACTGAAAATTTATTTATTTTAACCTTTATTCATAAATGTATAAATAACTTCATATTTCACAAATTCCCTAAATATTTCATTCATTAACATCAATTCACCAAAATGCATACCCATATGTTGATACATTTTGCTGAAATATCTAATAGTTTGAAATACAATCCAGTGTTGGGATTTATATACTGTATTAATTAATATGGGGGAAATATGTTAGAGCAAATGATCATTATGTTACATCTGACACCACATTCCTTAATATTATTTTATTGCCTCCCTTCACTTCTTCGTTATCTAATCGTCCAAACAAGACATGCCATAAATTCTCTTCTGCGAAATGTACGGCCCTGCTCAGTCTATATGTCACCTGCAGTCAAAAGGGATGACGGCTTTTTCCGGGTTTGTGTCAAGGAGGAGTCAAAGATGCTTAGATTTTTCCAGGGACAATGAACGAGTAAAATAAAAACATTGTCCCTTGTCTAATGTCGAAAGCCACGCAGGGGAAAAAAGATCTATTTACACTGAGGACTAGGTACTGCAGCACACAAATAACCTTGGAAATGTACAGACTGACAACTGAAAGCAAATTATTCAAATATTTTTTCAGATAACACTGTCTTTCTGAGAAAAGTTGACCGCTGAGCATGGGGAAAATGTCCATATTTCATCATTCATATTGCAAAATGCACTGACCAGCCATGCAGGGTATTAGTATTCTGAAGTTCCCTCACAGGAAAATAAAAGTTATTCTATTCTATTCTATGAGATGAAGGATGAAGATTTTATGCAACATTTCTTTTTGCAACATTATGCAACATTATTTTTTTTATACATTATTACTTATTATTAAAAACAAATCATAATGTGTTTAGAACTGAAACCGCTTTTGCCTCTTCAAAACATGAACATTTAAATGAAACAGGATACAGCTCTGAGAGTAACAGTTATAGATGAGCACTTTTCTCACAAAGGGAGAGGAGGTACAACATTTGAAATGTTGGTGTCATAAAACAACAACTGCCATTGATTGATTTGTGTTCCTTTTAGCTCATAAAAGACATACAAGCAAAATGAATTGACCTTAAGTGGTTATGTACTTATCAGTAAAAAATAAAAAGCCAGCTTTTTGGAGATTAAAAATATCATGTGGCATTTGCAGTACTTCAAGGTGAGGGTATGCTTTGACAGCACTTGACCTGCTAATCGAGGCTGGAACCCTAAATGGTCAGCAGTACAAGCCTTTGCTTTTATAGCAGAAAGAGCTGTGGGAAGTGTCTGACAGGAGACCAGAGCACAGCTCAGCCCTGTGAGAACAAGAGTGACAAAGAGTACAAACTTGTCTTTTCTTTACGCGTTCAGTTGCTAAGCAACATTGAACCGCCGAGTTCGACGGCAGTTATATTCTGCAGGGAAGAAATTAAAGCGGAATAAACTGTTGATTAAAAGTCCTTTGCATGGTTCCATATACAAAAAACCCTCAAGCCTTCAGATGTGCCCTTTATACCCCCACATATTGAAATATACATACCATTTGAGAGTCAGTGAAAAATGTAATTTGCTTGAACAGGAAATGTTGCACGTTACACGCATCCCAATCAACTGCAACCCAGAACTCCCTGTGGTCATCAAACAAAAATTGTAAAAAGAAAAAGATGTACTACCAAGAAAGGTGACATAGTAGCACTATAAAAGGAAACCCAGTCATTGAACTTGCCAATACACTGTACTGAACCACATATAAATATACACATACAATATATAATAAATATACACATATAAAAATATAAAGTATTTGTCTTCAATATATTAAATGCATAATATATTAATTAGGCAAGCTGGACAACTACTTCATTGGAAACTAGCTACTTAAAG
The DNA here is from genome assembly GCA_029718625.1 of Synaphobranchus kaupii. Classification (NCBI taxonomy): domain Eukaryota; kingdom Metazoa; phylum Chordata; class Actinopteri; order Anguilliformes; family Synaphobranchidae; genus Synaphobranchus; species Synaphobranchus kaupii. The sequence continues at coordinate 116,606,153 of CM056377.1, forward strand.
TTTCATACTGTGAAAAATGTTGCAGTTTTGCTATTCACCACAACCTTACTGCAATATTGAACAAACGTTATAACAACATTTTGTGGGTAAGAGGCTAATATCTTATCCAGAGCATATATTCTCACTATCATTCTTTAGGAACCCAAACTAAAAGATTTATCAATGCACTATTAATTTATTTATTTATGTATTTATTAATTTATTTATTTATTTTGTCCAATAACAAATGTTTCAGTCCTCCATTGTGAATAATTCTGGTAACTTTTTTTTTGCCCTGGGTCAAATGTCATATAGCAGTTTAACGTGGACCGGCTTGGGAGAGGCATATTACACACAGAAAGACAAACGGCGGTTGCCATGTTTTTATTAAGCTCAAGTTGTGCAGCTGATGCATGCTTTTGTGACTCTGCCAAGTGGAACGATCCCATTCAAAACCAATTGATCCTTTTCATTCAACAATTACAAAGATTTTGCTCTCTGTGTGCATTATGCAGAAGAACGTCAATAGGATGTATGGTTTTTAACTGCCAGATTTGTGTAATACAGTGTAGCACATTCCTTAGGTAGCTGTATCGGCTGGCTTTCACCAGTGTCTCTAGCAAAGTAAGTTAAATTTAAAAAAAAATACATTATGCCTATGGGATTGCTGTACTTTTCTGTCTATATTGCTACTATTCTCTGTATACGTATATCCATTTAGCACCTTTCCTACAAGTTATTTGTAGCCCAAAGTGCTTCACAAGAAACATAAGAGATGCAATAAAAAAAGATGATATACTTAAATACACAATTCCAAGAAAAAACAAAAACATTTAAAACTAGGTGCTGGTGGCGCCTCTCTGATCTACAGAGCACAGTTGCTCCACAGTCTAGGAGAATGAATTTAAAGTGCAGACACACTGTTCCAGGGACAAAGTCATTGGTGCTTTTCTCAGTCCTCCTGCTGCTCGTTTAGGCATAATGGTAGGACTCAGAATCAGAGGGCCAGGTCCTTGATTGTATATAAAATATGTTTGAATGATTCCCAGGGAAAAATTGACAAAAGGAAATGTAAAATAACATATTTGGACAGAAGAACCAGTGTTTATGGGAACGACCCCTGCTTTTATTAATTTTTTTGCTATGCAAGCAGGAAGTAATCTTGTTTTGTAAATATTTGCAGGATGCATGGTTTGCTAATCAAGAGTGCAAACAGTTCTGGAACATACTATAACTTAGTAAAATAATTAAGGTGTGTGTGTGTATTATTTATACATTATTATACAGCATATTCTATATTAAATATGCACCTTGTCAGGTTCAAAAAGGACACAAGAGAAAAATATGAAAAAGTTGCAAGCTTCCATTTAACATGCTGCATCATTTCATTTATAAACAGTGGAATATCAATGTCGCACTGGATTATTGTGTTGTGTGTTATGAGTATTCTACTCACCGTGATGTCATTCCAATTAAAACCAAACATTGAGACGTCTAGCGATGAGACACTGCTGTGTAAATACACTTTATTCTCTACGCATGCACACGTGAATAATTCCATTATGCAAAGAATGAGTTCTCCTCTGATTTTAGTTGCGCTGAGCCTTGCGACACCGTCACATGACCCTCGCTCTCAAATGCTTTCATTTGTCATGTGACCCACAGGTTATCTGCTCAAGCACATTATGTATATCTGAAAGCACAGTGGCTAGGACCCATCCACTGTACAACATCAATTGTGACTCTTGACCTTTGTTTGCGCAGCTTTAAACACCATTCTTTATGGATGTAAAAAGAAATACCTGAGATGGCAAAAGTATTCACGCTGTCAGGCGACAGAGGTCCGCCCTCCCGCCACACACCCTTTTCCACAGCAAGCGTCGTGCAGAGCACCACGGGAGAGCTAGTGCTATGCAGATGAGAGGAACTTCTCTCACTTACATCATCTGTGACCTTCAGGCGCCTGTAGTACAGTAGAAACCAGAGGACCACTACTTGACCCTGCCGTCGTGGATGGCCAACTAATAACAAAGTCCAGACTTGAATGAGCATTGTCTTGGCCAGGGGTGTCCAATCTTATCTGAAAAGGGCCAGTCTGGGTGCAGGTTTTTGTTTCAGCCCAGCACTAAGACACCTGATTCTACTCATCAAGGTCTCGACACGACTAGTTAATCATTACATTCATTTAGCGTTCATTCATTAATCATAGTGCTGGGCTAAAACAAAAACCTGCACGAACACCAACAGCCCTTTTTCGGATAAGATTGGACACCACTAGTCTAGGCAATAGCTAAAAGGTATAACATTTATTATTTAAAAAAATGTTTTTGGCCACCTGATATGTAAATGTAAATCTTCCCTGCAGTATGTCATCACCATTCTATCCACATCTCTTACGGCCACATCAAAGACTTGCCTGATCTTGAGATAAAAGGACATTGCGCAAGCAATGAAGAGAGTGGATGTCCTTAAAATGAAGATGTCCTTAAAATGTGCTATTCAGAATTAAGGCTGAACTGCAAACAGTGTGACGAGGGAAAGTGGGGCTGGGGGTGGGGGGGTGGGGGTGGAGACTAACTTACATTCTTAGTGACTGATGGGGAATGATCTGAAGGAGTTACGATCCTCCAAAAAAGTCCCAGGAACCTCTTTGGCTGGGCTGTCGCTCTGCCTCCACAGACAGCTGTGTTTACGACCGCCATTTATCTGGCCCTCAGCACAAGACTGCAGAGAGCGCTCTGCGATGCATGTATTACTCCTCAATGAAATCCCATTCCATCTGTCAGCAATAACACAAGCAATAACAGCAGCTCTTTAAAATAATGGCCATAACTCCCAAAACTAAATAATGTATGGGCCCCACAATAATAACACCTTTACGTCACGTGGTTCTTGAAGTTTTGGACAACTGAGGTCATGAACAAGCCCTGATCCACTACAAAGTCCATAAATCCACAGGTCAGCTCTGTGATAACATGCTTATGGTTATACATGTTCAGACCCGCATACAATCTAAATTTCCAGTTTTTTTCTACCATTTCTGAGCGAGTAATTGAAGTTTTTGTATGTTCTTTTAATCTAGTTTTCATCATGTTGGTGTGCACTGAGATTTGATGGTGTTTAAGTGATGAAAAAATGTACCACATGCTTAAATTCCTGACTCACATTGAGTAGAAAGCATGACAGTGGACAGATCCGAGTCTTAATTCTGTTTGCTCAGACCAGCACATATTTTTAATCCAGCAAACACTTTCATTTAATATTTTACCGCAGCAAACCTGGGGCCCCCCCTCCTGAATCCTGAACATGGACTGAAGTAAAAAGAGCTGTTCCAAGTTTTACTCAGTGCAGTTATCCAGAAAACTCCAGCAAAAAAGTAACCCTGCTTCGTCATACAGGCCCCAGGTCTGGATTGAAACATATAAAAGCACCGCCCTTTGACTAATCAGCTCCTTGGCTTTGGAAAAAGACGTCTCCATTCCTGGAGGAGCCCATAGAGCTATGTGCCGATATTGAGGGGGTCTGGTGATTTTTTATTGTTTAATTATGGGACCCATTCTTGAGTTTATGAATAAACTTTGGTGTGATTGGTTCAGGCAAGATTTTAAATATCCTGTATCCAGTTTAAAGCTCTAGAATGTTCAAATAAACTGTTGGACAATTAGTGAGAGTATAGATTTTTTTGTTATGAGTGGTAAGGCAAATAAGATATTAACTAATACATTTGCACAATAAGCAATTGTTTGGCTTACACTCCTCCCTGGTTTTGTTGGCTGCAACGGTATTGCTTTTTTCCATTATGATTATTTTATATTCTTTGTATCCTTTCATATCTGTTCCATATCAGTCTTTTTTTCCTCAGGAGAGAAATACGCTACTTGAGTAAGGTCTATGTTGTACCACTATAGGTTAATTGTTGCAGACACCGCCCCTTTTATAGGAACGTGCACAGAGCTTGTTGAACAAATCCAGTGTTCACTTATCATGTTGATAACCACCTTTGTGATACTTGTTAAACCCAATTGTGGTTGTAAAGTTCTCTCAAGCCAGCTAACGCAAAGAAACCCTGGGTATGGTGAGCTTCCTTCGTAGTATACCCTCCTGGACCTTTCAGCAGGTACGTCTTTTTGGGTGCATTCAAGGCAAAGCTCTAGACTCCAGCCACATAGGGGTTGGAAATATGGGGCTCAAGGCCAAAATGGAGGTTAGCTCAGGGTTTGATGCAGTCTGAGGTTCTGATTTATTCATCAATTCATTGTGCATCAGAATCAGCTTATTTTACAAGGATGAACCAGCATAGGCAACTTTGCAAGCACTTGAAAGACTATCCACTGTGACCTTTCATTTAAAGGTTTCTATCTGCCATTCTCTTCACTTACTCTCAATTGGGCCATTTTCTGTACCTGCATTATTTCCTGAGTCTGCCGATATTATACATACAAAACCTGATAATGAGCACATACATGCTGTGTTTCAGGGCTGGCTTTAGAGGCCTACACTACTAGCCTTGTATCATGTGCATGTTCCATGGGCAGAATGTGGGTGCAACTTACAGTAAGGTGGGGGTCACTCTCACTCACTCAGTGAAGAGCTCACGTAGTGTTGTCTTTAAAAAAATAAGGGATAAGGATATCTGCTGGATATTGTACTTGGGCATCTAGTATGAAATCATCCAAATCAGCACTGATTGTCATGACTGTGCCATCACTATTCTTCTTCACTGATCCGCTCTTGTGATCTGATAGGTATTTCACAAGGTCACTTGTATAGTCGATATGGGTAAAATCTCCATGTTGGTTGGGCAGTGCCACTTGATGTTTCATTGATTGCGTGTTGATGGCTAGCATTTCAGCCTCTGCTAAATCACCGTCATCAAGGCCACATATTAAAGTCTCCTTTTCAGACTCGGCCGTACCCCTTTCTCAGGGTGTTGCGAGGGGTGTGAAGTCATTTTCCAAGGGGACACGGGGTGAAGCAGGCACATCCACTTTTTTATTGTGCCATATTGTGCTTTTCAGTGGCCAACTTCCATTTTCTTGTCTCAATTTTGCATATGAAAATAAGTTGGCAAGCCAGGCTATATTGCGTGTCTATGTCTCATGATAGTGAGTGAATGGTTCATTTTTGGAAAATGGTGAGATATGGCTTAAAATAATATATTTAATATATTCAGAATATTTTATGCCCATGTTTTCCCCCCAAAAGGAATAACTTGCCTTGTGGTGGCAAGCCTCCCTCATATCAAAAAGGTTTGTTTGACTGCACCCATCATGCCAGATCAAACTATGCTACTGGTTAGAGCATGTTGAGAGTGCTTGTGAGAGTATTTGGTTACTGACCCTTGCACATCCCTGGCTACATGTGTTTACTCTATCATCAATGCCACAAGATATAATATATTTTTTAATCGGAATGCGTTGCTCTTTTCTTGGCTAAAATAAAAGCCAAGTTTAAAATGTTTGTTGATAGATACAATTTATTATGCAAATTAAGGTACAGTGGAAACACCACTATAATTTATTTCTGCCTACACAAATCAGCGATTTTAAGATCTACTCATGTGTAAAGGTGCATGCAGGAGGACTGGTACATTTACAGCCAGCTCGAGTGTAAAACAGCTGCATAAATACTGCTGAGAGGCTGCAAATGGAAGGATTCCCCCTGGTTCATATCACCACAGCTAAGCAGAGATCCAATCTAATGCACAGTATGTTTCTCTCTTGGACTGTATTAGGGATTTTAATGTAGCAGAAAACACAACCGCTGCCAACACAGTCTATGGAGGCACCTGCAATCAGTCTTTCAATAAATTAGTTCTCCCAATGAGCGGGTACCTAAAACAACAAGGAGACGGGTTTAAGGTCTTTCACAATACACATCGGATACAATTAGAGCCTTAAACCAAACTGTGGCTACTCTATGGCCTTTCATCACTGACACAATTCACGGTGTGGGCCACCAGTGTTAATTCCGCCCCTGCTTAAGAGCAGCCAAACAGCCTGTACAGGCGTACGAAACATTAATGTATGCGTTCAGACAAAATAAATGTTCATTTTGATATGTTATGTAAACCGTAAATGAGCTGTTTATTGCTGTGTGTGTATATGTGGTCTGATATATTGTCTGATGGAGGGAATCAGCAGCTGAAAATCAGTAACGATCGGCTTACCCTAGAGTTTGCCGTGCGCCTACTGTATCAAGCGTAGTAGGCACAACGGCGAGTTCGATAAGCCGCATTAACACGCGGTGACATTCTCGGAGCTGACCGGAGAGCTGTGTAGTGAGGAACTATGTCACACTACCCGACCTGTGAAACATTTAGCTCTGCGGCATCCAAGGGGCTGCCTCAAAAATAAATAAATCCACTCCAGTTTAAACTGGATCTGCAGCATCAGTGTGATCCCAGAAAATGGTTTTGGTTGCTTACTCCCTACTGGCTAATCTCAGTATTTCCAGCTCGAGGCATTGAATGTGGTTCACACTGACTTGGCAGGGTGAACTACAGAATGACAAGCTTGGTTGATGTTACCAAGGTAATTTCATGAACGTAAGTGAGGGATGACCTTTGGTGGTAGTGATTAAAAAATATGAAGCAACCAATTAAAGCCAGACCAGTAAATAACAACTATCTAGCAAGTCAGCCATCTCCTATGACCTTAAATTAACTTAAATCTTAAACAAAGGCTAAAACCAAGCTGCTATTTAGCCATTTCAAGGCAATTGAAAGGATCTAAGTTTTTCAAAATTCTGCAGGATATACAGGTATACTGTACATTGATATCAGCTACCTGTCACGGAAGGCTATTTCTTTGCTCACTCCATAACTGAGAGTCCCTGGAACCAAAATGTTTGTAATTAATGTTTCTGTTCTGGAAGATTGAAAATCTATTTTGTTTAATATTTTGGTCCTGCTCCTTTTTTTTGATCTATGATAAATGGAAATGGAATTATAAAAATACATTTTAAACGTGAAAGAAAAAAAAGTGAAATATAAATCTCTCACTTCAAGGTTAATGAATTAATTTATAAACTTAAAAAAAACTAGTTGATGAAATATTATGAAAAGTGTGACAAGGCTTAATGGGTACCCAGTAAGAGTGTAACAGTAGGCTACACAAAATATTGCTTTGTTGCGTTAATCTTGACTTAATAGTTTGGTACAGCAGAAAACATTTAAATGCAAAATATAAAATTGTTTTTCATTTATTAAAATGTAACTGGCCACTTCTTTCTGAACAAAGTAAGGCACACTAACGCCAAGTCATCAGGGAGTGAGACCTTGAATTTAAGTTCACAAAAAGTCCTGCACCTGCATTAAAGCAAGACTAATTGTTCGGTTCGCAGCACATTCCAAACCGAAAATCCCGTACCGAAAGAAAGAGGATTTTTTTTCCAGCCTTGAAAAAAATAAGTGGTGATTCTTTTTTTTCACATCAAAAATCAAAGACTAACCCTTATCCTAACCCTGGCCCAATCTCCTGAACACAACCCTAACACTTACTGTTTTCCTAATAATAATGCGCCTAACCATAATGTGAACCCTAAAACCTAATTCTAGCTCTTGGATTTGTTAAATACTTGATTATAAAAAAAGATGTAGAAATGTGTCTGAAGTCAAGAGAATTTCACTGAACAAAATATCCAAATGTACAAGGCTATAGTGTTACATCCCACCATAGTGAAAATATTTGTATCATCCAAAATCAAACACCAACCTTTTCCCAAACTCCTGAACACAACCCTAATCTTGCCTCAACCCTAACATTTACTGTTTTCCTAACTGTAATGTGAACCCTAAACCATAATGTGAACCATAAAACCTAAAGTTTCATTAAGTATGACTGTTATAAGAAAAACACAAGAAAAAGCATACAATCAACCGTTAATACATGGTTTTGTTATTTTCTTGGTATAAAATTAAATACTGTTTCTTTATTTTATTTTATTCTGTAATGAGTATTCTTCTGGAAGCACTTGAATCTAATGTGTGAGAGCTTTCCATCTAATTAATAAATATTTCCTATTCAAGCAATTGCCTTGATGAAGATTAACAGTGCAAACAGTCTATGCTACTATCTTTAGGCCAAATCGGCCTTGCATTAAAACGCCGCTATTTATTCTAGGCTATTCAAGAGGTAGTTGAATTATATTTGTGAAAGTAGTTCACAAAAATGTCACATCGATGTCAGAATATGATATGACAGCCAACAAATAATCCTATCTCTTGCAGCGCATATTTATTCTTTGTAGGCCAAAGCAAGTTCCATATGCGGGTGTAGCTTACAAGGTGAGATCGCGCACAGTGCAGGAGACACATTTTCTCCTGCGTGAGCATTAAACATTTGTGTTATTGGTCAGCCTCTCTCCTTTTTGATTGTTTTGGTTTGGAACCACTGTTAAGAGATGGTTAAATTTATTTAGCGCCTTTATTTTCCACACTCTCATATTTTATTGTTGTCATCTTCCATCCCCTTGAGTGCTGTGCAAAACTATAGGCTTAAGGCTAAACGTTTAGCCATCTTAGGACAGCATTTTTAAGATGTAGCTGAGCTTTGTCTATTTTTATGTCTTCATTTCCCAGAACAGCAAAATAAATATCTATCAAACAATGCATGTAGCCTATCAGTCCAAAGCCTGATGATTGTTGGAAAGATGGATAGCTGTCAGGTGCTTATAACTTAATCCTGTGCTGATGTTCTGTGTGAAGTAAACCCGGAGAAAATGCTCTGTGATGCCTTTAAGCGGGTCTGCGGTTGTAAAATGGGCATCAGGTACCAAAAAAAAAATTAAGTACTCGATTAATTGCAAGGACAAATCAGCTTGTCACCGTGCAGTCTAAGTATTTGGACAGTGACACAATCTTTGTTGTTTTGGCTCTGTACTCCAGCACATTGGATTTGAAATGAAACAATGAATGTGATGTTAAAGTGCAGACAAGCAAACAAATAGTCCGGTCTTATGTTCTTAACACCCAGCCACCCCTGTCCTCTTCTTTTTTTTTTAAATCCAATATATAGTCAGCGTATGCTGTGTCCTCGGGTTTGGACATTATGGTCAATTCCTGTGTCACTAGCTGAAAAGGAGTTGCGTTTGTTTTATTCGTAACAGAGACAAATGCCTGAAACCACAAATCAGATCAGACTCTTGTGCCGACTACTCCCCTGTTATCAAGATTGACTTAATTTTCCACTGTCTCGTTGCCTGCAGTCAGAAGAATAACATCCCGAACCATCTGAGCGCTTGCTTACCCTTGAACTTCCTGTTTGAAGCGCACAATGTAGAAAACAGCCTGAATGACTGATCAAACTGACTTACTTGTTGCTCTAAACAGCCACTGGACAGACAGCACCCTTTGAAATAAAGGTCAATATCCCTCATATGTATATAATCTATCAAAACCTTGATACATAGAACTGTAGAAGGATACTTGTCACTAATCCCTCGTGTTTATTTGTGATGACTTTAATCCACGTTATCAAATTTATATAATCAAATCCTACTGACACAAGTGAGTTTACTGTTTGTGATTGCTGATTTGATAATACAGTAGTGAAATGTCTGAATCTGCCTTGAAAATATCAGACGGACAATCACACTCACACAGATCAAGTGCACACCCAGAGAAAATAAAAGAAAATATGACCTTTTACTCTCCCCCATTATAATTTCTTATTCTTGTAGCATTGACTATTTAATACATTGAAAAAGCATGCAGAATGACATTGATAAAACAATAGGACAGTTTTAGTACACACAAGATCTCCCTGGCTTCTGTTTTACTGTTGGAAGTATGCTGAATGACTACTGGTTTAAAGAGGTTTGCCAGTGGTAACTCTCGTTCATTTTCACCCTTGTTTTTGGATTCATAATGTGTCTCAGGGCACAAGTCGGTCAATCTAACCACAGAGATGTTAGCCATAGCTCTACACTCAGGATGTTTTGCTGAGGGGGGGGCTCCCCAACTAGATAATGATGTATGAAATAGTTTCCTGCTGAATGACTTTCTATTGGTCTAACCTTGCCATGGAAAGAGGGAGAATTAATCCCGGGGAGGCATTTACAATGGAAGAATCTGGGAGGACAATGGTTATAAATGGAATTAGCAGGTGTACTCATTCCAATAGTGAGGGTATGATATGAAAGCCTCGCTCTCACTAAGATGCACGAGGAACACCGTTCCACAATTGCCTTCCTTCACTTAATAAATTCCACAATGAAATAAAATCAACGCAGTCTTCCGATAAATGTCTTTGTGGAGTTATTTCCTCAAGTGGAATCGCTTCAGTGCCAGACAAAGTCGGGCCTATTAAAACGAGACCTTCTGGGCATAAACCCCCGACGAACATGTCACTAAGTTCAGCTACCTCCGCTACTACACGGAAATGTCACAGACAATGTTTTAGTTTATTAATTGCCTATTAATTTCCTCTTTAACAACTCTAACTTGAATAATATATTCCAGCTGCCTCACTGTTGTATCTGACTAGCATGAACATTTAGTCAACAGGATGTTATGCACGGCAGTAAGTTAAGTGGTTAGATTAAGTGGTAGAGAGAAACACCAGCTGTACTATGTCCAGTGTTGCCAACTTTGTTAGCTGCCCAAATGCCCAACGAAAATGCTGCCTAAAACTCAAACTATGGAAGTTTAAAAAGCAAGCCCCCATTTTTTTATTTTATTATTATTTTTTTTAAATCTTTGAACAATATACTTTTATGTATTTAAAGTGTATTTTGTATCGTATATTGATATGTTTAACATTGTTTGAATTAGTCTATATTAAAGCATACTGAACTTTGTTAAACATAATATTGTATAGCTACCTGGCACCAATGTGAGTCATAATATTCATGACTTGCTCCAGTGGTCAGCAACTGGCCAACGGAGGAATGACGTTTTTTTCTCTCTCCATTCACTCCCATTACATGATGAACACAGGTCTCAAAAGCACACTTTTAGCACATAAATGAATGCAAACAACGTGGATCATCCAACGTGGATCATCCAGAACCAAACGTTACAAAGCTGCATTTAGGTTTGGTAGAAGATCCGGTCGTTAGCTTATTAACTTCCTTGTTTCGTTCTTGCGCCCGTAACGGTCCCACTCACTTCCTGAAGCGTGCGTTAGTAAACAAACCGAGCAGCAAGGGAAGTTAGCAACAGTTGCTAGTTCTCAGAAAATAGTTCTTCAAAATCAAATCAATCAAAATTTGTTTCAAAAGTTTTAAACGTTCAGTTCTGGATGTCGTGATTTTATATATCGGCGTAATCCGCGTTGTTTTGCATTCATTTATGTGCTAAAAGTGTGCTTTTGAGACCTGTTGACTCCCATGCAATGGGAGTGAATGGAGGGAGAAAAAAAACGTCATTCTCTGTTGGCCAGTTGCTGACCACTGGAGCAAGTCTATGAATATTATGACTCACATTGGTGCCAGGTAGCTATACAATATTATGTTCTAACAAAGTTCAGTACGCCTTTAATGTGTATGTTTGTTTATGCAAGTCTCTCTCATTAACAGAAAATGTGCATTTGCATGTTTCAGTCAGTCTCTGCCTGCTAGCCACTGACACAACCTATTTTAATTCTCTTCAGCATCTAACTCAAGGATCTCCAGCACCCAAAACTATACCCATGACATCATTATGGCAAATTCTAGGCGTTAGAAGGCATGTCCTAGAGTGTAATGTGTTTTCTACAAGGTCCGTATTGTTTACTGCAGATAAGGCAGCAACCGTAGGATAAAAAATTTACCTCATTACCATTCGGAGCACTGACCTGCTTAATCAGGACCTGAGCCGCCAAAATGTGATGTGATGTGTAAGCGTTGCACACTGTTATTGCTGGGGAAAAAGCTTCTCATATTTCAGAGAGGGCAAAGAGAGCAGAAAGCCACTCATAGCCTTCATAAACATTAAATAACTAAAGGATTTCTCCTGTAACAGTGCAGGAATGCATGCAAATTAATATCAATTAATTCAATGAAATATTAATTCAAAAATTCATTCAAATGTTTGATTTGCAGCGTTTGGCCATTATGGTCCTTAGTTGTCCACACAAGTGTTATGATATTTTAAAAAATCGAATAGAGTTCCAAAATGGTGTACGATGGCTTCCAGTTCAACCATCGAGATACACTGCCTGGCCAAAAAAAAGGTCGCACACGCTAATATTTCGTTGGACCACCTTTAGCTTTGATTACAGTGTGCATTCGTCGTGGCATTGTTTCGACAACCTTATGCAATGTCACAACATTTATTTCTGTCCAGAGTTGCGTACATTTTTGGCCGAGATCTTGTATTGACGACGGGAGAGTCAAACCACTCCGTAAAGTCTTCTCCAGCACATCCCAAAGACTTTCAATGGGGTTAAGGTCAGGACTCTGGTGGCCAATTCATGTGTGAAAATGATTCCTCATACTCCCTGAACCACTCTTTCATAATTTGAGCCCGATGAATCTTGGCATTGTCGTCCTGGAATATGCCCATTGATGGGATAACCTGGTTATTCAGTACATTCGGGTACTCAGCTGACTTAGTTTTATTGCTGCATAACGTTGCTGAGTCTAGACCTGACCAATTGAAGCAACCCCCAGATCATAACACTGCCTCCAGAGGCTTGTACAGTGGGCACTATGCATGACGGGTGCAACGGCGACTTTTTTTTTGGCCAGGCAGTGTATATATGAGAACTGGAGACAGCTTCCGCTTACCGGTTCCATGGATTCCTGAGAGCTGCTCATTGGCGCATGAAGCCAATTCATGGAGACGCCACGTTAGACTATGGGGCTTTTTGGGAACCAGAGGAGCATGTGCACTGGGTACTTAGACATGTGGACCAAATTGGAATGAAAAAAATCTTATAACTTCTTCTGTGGGGCTTCTCTCTTCTCTCTGGGTAATTTCCTAGTTTTGAATGGACTTAAATGGGGAAATTTGCTTTTTGGCACCAGAGGCTGCAATACCTCCAGTGACCACTGGAGTTTGCGAGCTTCAAAGAGAATTTAAATTCCTGGTCCCCTGAGTTCAACCAGGAGAGAAAAAAAAGCTTAGGGATGAGTTAATAACACTCCCGAGACTACAAAGAGACCATTGCAATACAAGGAGGAGGAGATTCTGTGTGGTGCATCTCTGTAGCACAGGGGTGGGCAACTCCAGTCCTGGGGGGCCTGTGTGTATGCAGGTTTTTGCTTCCACCAGTTACCAATTATTTAATTAGCCCAATCATTTACATAATCTGATATTTTAGCTGCATTCCATGATAAGAACAGAAGCTGATGAATGTTCCTGTGCCTGTATGCATGTATTGTTACATTTTATCGTGGTCTAATTTATGAATAAATCGATGTTGTTATATGTCACAAATTAGCTTATTGAGCCAGGGTAACTGGTGGCAGCAAAAACTTGCATACACACCGGCCCCCCAGGACTAGAGTTAAACCTGCATAAACACCGACCCCCCAGGACTGGAGTTAAACCTGCATACACACCGGCCCCCCAGGACTGGAGTTAAACCTGCATACACACCGGCCCCCCAGGACTGGAGTTAAACCTGCATACACACCGGCCCCCCAGGACTGGAGTTAAACCTGCATACATACCGGCCCCCCAGGACTGGAGCTGCCCAGCCCTGCAGTAGCACGTGCTATACCAGCTACTAATAAGAACAGTGGGCCTCATTCACCAATCACTCTACGAACAAATTTGTTCTTAAGACTTTCTTTAAAACGTTTTTACAAACATTTCAGGATTAACTGATGTTTGTGTTCTGAGTTTCTGTTCTACCCAATAAAAAATCCCAAGTAAAAAAACTTTGGTGAATGCCAGAATGTTCATAAAAACATTTTAAGGAAAGTCTTAAAGAGATACTGCAGAGGCTTTTCTAAGGCCCTTTTTTCCGCTTCAATTTGAACTGAAACTCGTGAGTAGGTGTGGTCATATGACGATGATGCCACGCAGTCATATTATGAATATTCATACGGTCAAGGAGTGAAAGGGTGTGTCTTGGTGAACTGACTCAGCCCCCTTCCAGCTCTCTCCTCACAACTAAATAAAATGGCTGTATTAGTTGAGCAACGTCTTCGCGAGGAGAAGACCCGGGATATAACCGAATGGTAAAGCTAACGTTACCTAGCTAAGTTAGCTTGTTTGTCTGCCTAAAGTAACGTTACTATTGAATACATTCAAATACACAGCAAAACCCAGTCACACAGTAACGTTAGTATATTGAACATGGCTGGTTGTAGCGCCCTCATAACTTCACTTGGTCCGGAGAGAATTATCATTTATTAGCTAACATTATTCATAAATGATATAGCTAATATAACTAACGTTAGCTATCTAAGTTACCAGTTCTCTCTGGACCAAACGGGGCTAAACTCACACACAATAGACTGCCTTGCATTACCTAACTTATCGATACATTCCGTCCAAGTTACTGACCAACTGGTTACTGGTTTTGCTAGGGCTACATCAAATGTATTATTGCTATCGTTTATTAGCTAACGTTACGTATTCATAAAAGATAGCTCACACAATATGTTGCATTCAACCCCACATTAGCTATTACCTATCAGTAATGTCAGCCGTTTGCAAAAGCATTTTTGTTGTAGTTTGTACAGATAACTTGCATGTAAACAGAAACAAACTAATGTCCCAACAGGTGTGCTTGTGGCCACTGCTCTAACCTGTCCCCTCCAGAAAACCTATGTTGCCGTGAGGTTACTGAGGTAACGTTATGTCAGCGTAGTTATGAAGCTATTCTTGATTTGTCTAATACTGCGGTGCCGTAGTCAGGCATGCTTGGCCCAACTGTATAATAGTGGCCAATACATGTGCAATTACACAATGTCACAAATACAATGTAATAGGTATATTGTACTTAGCTGTTTTACTTAGCTGATGTAATGATTACAAAATTACATCCATCACTGTTGGGATGGCACCTGGCTTCAGCGACAGAGTTTTATAGAAGCCCATCTCAAAGCCAGTTAAATTGTGGTAGCAGTCCGGTGTGAAGTGCGCGTTGCACACTAGGCTTTCTTCGGCAAGTCCGCGTGCTCTACACCGATAGCTTGAAGCCACTGGCTAAGTAGCGCTGGGTCTCTCGGCAGATTATGAAAGCTAGCAGAGCCGGTGGCGTTGCACCGAGGAACAATACATCTCTGACTCCTTGGCATAATGCAGGCAAGTTAGCTAAAGATACCAAGTAGTAAGACGTCGTATATGAATAACTGTAGCTCGATATAAGTCGTAATATTAACGTTAGCAATAATACAAAGCAATTCGCATTTGAACTTGAACTAGCTAATTAGCAGTACAAGGGTCTCAATCTCAGAAAAAAAAAAAAATCGTCGTTCTCTGCTTTTATACCACATGCCCAGCCAAGACCCACCCCTAGGACCACCTCAAGTCCACCCATTTTTATGTTAAGGCTTTCGTGACGTCACGAATCCCCGGAAGCCAGCATATTGGTAAGTCTACACAAAAACTCAGATAAAACCATTTTTACTAAACATAAAATTTTCGGACATAAACAGTTGTGTATGATCATAATCTAACTCAAAACATAGGTTGTCAACGGGAAAAGTCGGTTTTTGACTGCAGTATCACTTTAAGAACAAATTTGTTTGTAGAATGGTTGGCGAATGAGGCCCGATATCATTCAGATCAACAACGATAAATTTCAAGGCACACTCCCATTTCTTAGCACCAATTTTACATCTCAAGTATGAGGCTGCAGCTCACGTGACTCAACTCTAATGACCTGCTATCTGCATGCAGGCTATGCAAGAGGGCCTCTTTCAAGCTCCCGGTCTGCAGCTGTGCTTACAAGAGTAACCCGCCTCTGGGCTCTGAATCTCTATGTACCTCTGCCATGCTTCGACCTGAGGCTTTCTGCCCCATCCCCTCCCCTCCCTTCCCCTCTCCTCCCTTCCCCTCCCCTCCTTCTTTCTGTGACATCGGGAGCCTCAAGGGGAGGAGGCCCCCTATCCCCAAGGCTTCTGCACTCTGAAGACTGATGTCACCACAGTCTCCAGGTTGTTCTGACTCCCGGCCGCCACTCCTGTCTCTCACAGAAAAACCCTACTGCTTACACACTGCACCTCCCCTAAGCGTCATGTGACACACAGCTTCGACACAGACAGCGCACATAAGCTCTTGTTCCAGGCTCTTCTCTTTTATTTCTTCCATGCACAGTGCCAAGAACCAGGATCAGCCAGCGTCTTGGAGAACAGAGGTGTGATTTTTCTGCTTTGCGTCATTCGGCGCTATTTAAAACCACAATGTGTGATTTGTGGGTGTACGGTTACCTCGAAAACAACAAATTATCAATTATATTTTGAAGGAATGTGCCTTATGGTGAAATGGAAAAACCAATTGGAGCCAATTAGATCAGTGGCAGTTTTTATTTTTATTCTTAAATAAAAACACATTAATTTTAATGGCTACAGCAACAGTAGCAGCAATAAATAAGCAAAGTGCAGGTTTCCCTGTGGTGAGTGAAAAATGCATTATTAATTTGGGTTAAGTCATTAGACCACTGATATTTTTATTTGATTCAATATTTTATTCAGAATAATTTCTCTCACTGTACTGTATATTTGACTTGAAAATTACTTATCTCACTTCAACTGGTTCATAGAAACCCTGGGCGAATAAATTATGTGCTACAACAATAGAAAATAGAATAGAATTTTCACATGTCCATGCTCTGGAGGGAGATGAACTGAGTGAAATGCATCTCTTTCTGTTGGATGAGGAACACCTATAATCAAAGGCATCCCATTATGCAATCAAAGCATGCAGATATTGCCATGGCAACAGAACAACTCCCTGGAAACCTGTGTTAAAGATCACGGACCGAGATAAAAAATTTGTTAAAAAACTCAGACGACCACGCCAGGCGTGCAGAATGAAGACAAGTATTTTTAAAGATGGATTTCGCACCACAATAAAGGTTTCAGTTTGGAGACAGTGGCATCATTGAAGCAATAACACTCAATCCAGTCAACAATGAGACACACACAAGGCTGAGTTTAACAGGTTGATTCAAATGTCAGATGCACAGCAATCCATAATGCATATCAATTTGACCTTTAAGCCCTTAACCTTGATGATTGACAGTGCTGCATTTGAACTGAGCGCCAGGCCCGTTGCTAGACTTAAAACTCTCCTGGGGTACAGCCCCCCGGCACTCACATCTCTGCAAATCACATTTCTACACCCATGAAACTGCCTTATGTTCGCTCGCAGCCTCGTGGTTGACAGATGATGAGCCCCGCCCCGTCCCCCCCCCACCCCACCCCACCCCACCCCCTTGAACTGCTTGCTCGACAGTTAGTTGAGAGACTAATTGGGACTAATTGAGAGGTTTGGCTTGGTCAAAAGCTGCAAAAGACAGGAAATTCAAATGAGCACCACCAAGTCAAACTATAGCTCTCCACACACTACCAGGGATTATCAGTACTACGTTTTTATATCTGACTGCTGTACAGTTCTGTATATGTTGGTCTACTGCATTTCAAACAACATGTACTCATCACTGGGCAGATTGGTTCAAACATTCTCTCAAATAGCCTAATTTATACTCTTAGAGTATGTGCTCCCACCCATGATAGTGAACTAGACTCAATGTTCATGTCTAGCTGCTACGTTATGATAGAACTGTACTTTGTCTGACCTGTCTGTAGTCCTTTCAATGACCTTCGGTAGGCACTTATTTTACATCGCTTTGAATAAAAGCGTCTGCCAAATTAATGTAATGTAATGTAATAGGGTTTGTAAAAGGCTTTGTATTGCCTTACTGCAGCTTTGTGTAGGCTATTTCTCTATTCCTCTTATGACTCATACCAATATTGAGAGCCAACTTTTGATAATATTGATATATGTATGACATATCAGGACAACTAGGCATACATGTTATGCTAATAGTGAAATCGTATAGGCTAATACTCTGTATGCCAACATTGTATGGTTTGATTTCACACTATTTAGGTGTACATGAGTGATTTTCATGGGTGGTGGTATAAACCTAGGCCACATGTCCAGTATAAGCTACTCCTTGTATGGATGACTCTAATCTGCAAATTAAGAGTAGACTCTACACAAAGGCATAAGTAGGCTATAATGTGTGTACGCAGCCTGCAAATATATACTGTTGCGCAGCCTTAATATACAAATGTTCATTATAGATCTATAGCTATATCTATATTTAAACCTACTCTAGTGGGACTTCTATAACGCACACAGGTCGTAGGTCACTTTTTTTCACCACTCTGACGAGTGTGAATTAGGCTCTGAGAGAAGTTTTGCACCAATCTGCCCAGTGATGAGTACTGAAATACAGTAGACTAACATAGCTACAGAACTGAGTACTGAAATTCCCTGAGAGCTTAAGTTGGTGGTTGGTGGCTTGGTGGTTCTCAATTAAATTCCCTGTCTTTTGTGGCTTTTGACCAAGCCAAACTTATCACTTAACAGTTTTTTTTTTGTTATTAATTCCCAGGGTTTTTTCACCGGGAGGTGTCCATTTAACAACAACAACAACAAAAAAGGTGTCGTTCTGCTGTTCAGAGCTGTGTGGAGCTGCTGGCGAAACAGGATAGTCGGATGAGTAAAACCTGGAACCTTCCCAAATCTGGCACATGGTCTGAAGTAAAAAGAGCTGTTCCGGGTTTTACTCAGTTTAGTTATCCCGCTAACTCAGCCTGCTTCATAGTATACCTCCCAGGCCAACAGGAACTCTTCAAGGCAGTCAACCCCAAACAAAGTTAGCTAACAAGCAGCATTTGAGGCCTGTAGAAATCCACAAAATGGCCTCTTCTTTTTTGACAGGGTTTTGAATTTCTCCACTAATAAAAAGCTCTGGCGAACAGTCAGACTAGATTAATTAATTGAGGAGGAAGGTTAGGTTCTAAGTGTACAGATGGTGCTAAAAATTCTGTCTCAATTGAAAAATATTCATGCATGTCAATTCAAATCATACATTTAGTTTTTTGACTTGTCATACAAACAAAGTGTAATGTTTTGCAGTGGTTTTCAAGGGAGGCTATATTGCTTAAACAACTGAAGACAAACTATACAGCATCAGCAAAACTGAAGGAGACAGCTGGCAATGTAAAACTCTGAATCCAAAATGATAAAGTTGTTTCATTGTAGACTTGGCTATTTGTGCTCTTGCATTCATAAACATACAGTAGCTCAGTAAGAGAAGCTAAAATAATGTCTTGCCATTGGCAGCCACCATGGAGACAGCTCGCCAGTTTGATACACCTGTGAATTTCTTCTTAAAATACCTCTGTACCAGGTAGTATTGCAAGACAGATAATCTTAGTATAAAGGTTAGGATTCAGAGTGTCACTTTAATATTTTGCTGGTTTGAGTTGTATCTAAAATTTCAAAGATGGTTGTCATTTAGTATATATCAAAATGGGGTTAGTGGCATTTTTTTTTTTTTAACCAAGGAAAAAAACTCAAGTCGAAAGAGAATTAATACAGTTTTGCAGCAGGCCTATTTTTTGTACACAATTTAATGGCGTAGGTCTGGTCAGAGTATTGTCTGAAGCTCATTAATAGCAAACTGTCATTACAGAATCCCTCAGAAACCTATTTGCTGGGAGTCTCGTTATGTCAAATAAATCACTAAACTAAGTCTGGACAGGCCAATCACCAGGGATAAGTTATCTACAGATGCACAATGAACACTAATAATTTTGAATGCATACAACAACTCTGTGCTTATGAGTTATAAGTTTTATGAGCTTTTTATGAGACAAATACGATTTATAGCTAGGGGCCTACAAAGACAAATTAACACTTTTTTTTCTGTTTCACGTGTGGGTCAAAATCCTGAATCTCTCTCTCTCTCTCTCTCTTTCTCCAAGTGCAGCCATATTGAGACAGAAAATTAATAGTGACAGAAAAGCTGAATACCATTTTTCATGAAAGGTCACTAATAAGAGGAGCATTTTTTTTTATCATGTGCCAAGAATCAAACGCAGTTATAAATTTCCTGCTTGGATCATACAGAAAATGGCCAAGCAAGCTCAAAATTGCTGATCACCCACCTTTTCAAGGATTTTGTCCATAAACTGATTGCTTCAAATAGACTGGTAATTACAGGAGACATCAGGGTCGAGCCAAGCTCTACAAGTGACAGTTTTAAAGGCACTTAATAAATGTAAGAGGAGCGAAGTGTCTTCATACTGTGACTAGATAGGGCATATAATTGCATTTGTGACCAAAGTCTTCTAGTCTAGTTTGGTTGCACAGTCAGTGGCGTATATGAACTGAAAAGCCCCTTGCTCTGGGTACAGTGCGTATCATCTCTAGTACCCTGCGATGCATCTCCTGATCGCTTACCATCTTTTCCGAGCTACATCTATATTTTCTAATGAAATTGCCCGGTGCCTATTTTTCTTCTGTCACAGATAACATTCTTTCAGAGAGGCAAAGGGGGATGAAAGGGCATCAGAATTCAATTATCAAAGAGACTGAACATATCATTTTATTTTGGAATCAGTCAGGAAAATGCACAACACATAACCAGTGTTCCAGGGCAGAGGGGGAAAACCTGGCAGCCCGAGCTGGTAATTATAGTTTTGGCAGAGCAGTGGCCGCACTAGCAGATTGGGAAGCCTGTCCAGTCAATGGAGGGCCCAGCTGCTGTCCACACGTTCCCTCTTTGCCAAGTTCATACTCTGATAGCCTCACAAGCACTGTCCCGGGGGGAAAAGAACAGCTCTTTGTGAAAGGTGCTGCCTGCTGGTTGCTACAGCTTGAGTACCCCGTGATTAAGGCACCAAACATGCACGCCAAAGGGCTGCATCTACCTATTTTATTTTATTTATTTATTTTTTGCCTTGTATTGTTTTAGCTTGGAGTCGACCTTTAGTAAGGTACATGACAGTTTCATGTAAAAAAAAAAAAAAAAAAAGTCAGTCTAAAATACAGCATCACATGAAGCATGAAGCATGAAGCATGAAGCATGAAGCATGAAGCATGAAGCATGTCCTCTGGGCCAAACTGGCCCCAGATGCCCAGTGAAAATTGAACAGCGGCCATTTTCTCTGGCCTCCTCGCTAATCGCGCTGTGGGAGAAAGGGTTTTGGCACTTTACAGTTCATTTGAACTCCAAGAGCAAATGAACAGCGATGGGTCCATCTGACACGCAGGTTAAAAAAACTGTCTGAACCTGCTGCGCATCAGCGGCCTCTTTTCCAGTGATTGGTCCACGCACCGAAGACCCCTCCACCCCGCTCTCCTCTCTCCCCCGACCCTCCGCACTCTCTGCCTCACTAAAGAGCTTTCTTAAGTGGTCCGTCGTGTTGGAAAGATCCTCTGGAATACCTCTGGGGATACAGAGCTAAATGGAGTCTTGTCCCGGCCTGGAAGTTCATTGGCAGACTGCTTGCAAACATGGGAGTTAGCAGGCACACTACAATCACAGAGAAGAAAGCTAGTGCTTAAATAATGTATATGGTGGCAGGCATGTTACACGGCACGCGACGCGTAAACACCCCCTGAACGTGGCCAAGCCTGTCAGAACCACTGATAGTTTTACATGAGACCCTCAAAGGGATTTCATTAGTACAGGTAAACAGCGCAATCCTGTACTGCTATAGAAGCTGCTATGTTGTGACCCCGCGCCGTTAAAAAAGAGGCTATTGTTTGTCAATGTGATTTATAATGTGGCTCCCTATATTATCAGCCTTGCTTGTCTGTTGTAATGAAATGATGGTGAAAGCAAAGCCTTAGATAAAAATAAAAAGGAGGAGAGCAGACGAGCAGGCAGAAATGCATGGAGATTAACACGTTTACGACGCGTGTTTGATGATGGAGGGGAAAACTTATGGGACGGTTAGTCGATAACGTACTCCGGCCAGCTCCCCCCGGGAGCGCCGTGCATCGCCGGGTTCCGAGCATGCCCCTTCGCAGTCAATTATTGAGCGGAGCTGCGGGCTGAAGCCCCCCCCCCCCCACACCACCCCCCCCCCCCCCCTCCTCAGCAACATCGTGCAGGGCGCTTTTTGGAAAAATTCAGCTGTGCTGACCTCATGCTGTCATATGGAGAATCACTTTGAAGTGGCTAAACTGCCAGGTGCTACTGCGAAATGAAAGATTCACCTCCGTGTACCATGCCCAAATAAAAACTAAAATCTCCTTTTGGTAAAAACAATATATGTTGAACCTTTATGAAAAAGCCATACATGCTGAAATATGACTAAAGAAAAATTTGTGAATAGGTTTATTGTATAATATAAACATAGGGCTTAGTGCATGAATACAACTTTATCTAGGTAGCCTATAATAGATTATACTTGTGTCAGGCATCTTTATATGCTGTATTTGTATAATGTGATCATTCACATTGTATCACCTCAAAATGCTTTATTTTTTTCATACACGCATTACACAATCTGAGGACCAGGTGGGATGAAGGCACTAGCCCAGATTGAGTCAAGGCTTTTGACCCCCGCTAGATCTCTGGGCTGAAGGCTGATGGCACTGTTCTGACACGAGAACTGCAACCCAAAGACAAAGAAAGCATATCCCCTCATTGTCACTCACCAGGCCTCATGTATATGGCTCAGGAGAGACACGGTTTATACAACATGATATGAAGAATGTCATGCCAATCAGAACAATATGAACAGCAATGACACGGAGGCACCATGTGATAGAGAACTAGTTCTCTGCAAAGTTAATGACATTTTATCTGGAAAAAGTGTTATCCACCTCTTGGTCATTTAACCATTGCTGTTTGCTGCAGTTACAGTCTCACAAGCTGTCTAAAGTTATGCGTTCGACCCAAATTTACCCTTCTGATCATAGTGCACTCGAGACATTGTATCTCCTCAGGTGATACATATTCAATATGTCACCACAGACTAATATCATCGAGCTAAAATGTGTGCGCTGATTGATTTATGATGTGCTGTATATGCAAAAGCATATTTCCCTAGCAAAGCCAAATGCAGGACATAAAAGGGTGACTTTAAGTCATTAAGGATGTCTCCACAATGTGGGGGGATACAGAGATGACAAATAGCTGAATGTGGTTCTAGAGGATACCTGGACCTATAGGCATTTTCATTTCATTGATGGTTGTAAGAGCAAAGCATTAACTCTGAAACCAACTATGAATGTTCTTTTGATTCATATTGTTGGTAAAAAGTGTAAGGATCCTTATAGCGATAAAAATGATAAAAACACTAAATAAATAGTTTGGTTGGGTGTTAAAACAAGTTTTAAAATATCATTAAAAACTGAAAATACTGGTAAATACTGAAGAACTGAGCACAAAGAACAAACACATAGGGAAAGTACATTCACAAAATGTTGATTTGTTCTCATTATATAATGTAATCATATAATAATGTAATGTATAATAATGTAAAGTTGAAGTCGGAAGTTTACATACACGTAGGTTGAAGTCATTAAAACTCATTTTTAACCACTCCACAGATTTCATGTTAGCAAACTATAGTGTTGGCAAGTCAGTTAGAAGATCTCCAAACGCCTGAAGGTACCACGTTCGTCTGTACAAACAATAGTACGGAAGTATAAACACCATGGGACCACGCAGCCGTCATATCGCTCAGGAAGGAGACGCGTTCTGTCTCCTAGAGATGAACATGCTTTGGTGCGAAAAGTGCGAATCAATCCCAGAACAATAGCAAAGGACCTTGTGAAGATGCTGGAGGGAACAGGTACAAAAAAAGTATCTATATCCACAGTAAAACAAGTCCTATATCGACATAACCTGAATGGCTGCTCAGCAAGGAAGAAGTCACTACTCCAAAACCGCCATAAAAAAGCCAGACTACAGTTTGCAACTGCACATGGGTACAAAGATCTTACTTTTTGGAGAAATGTCCTCTGGTCTGATGAAACAAAAATGTAACTGTTTGGCCATAATGACCATCGTTATGTTTGGAGGAAAAAGGGCGAGGCTTGCAAGCCGAAGAACACCATCCCAACCGTGAAGCACGGGGGGTGGCAGCATCATGTTGTGGGGGTGCTTTGCTGCAGGAGAGACTGGTGTACTTCATAAAATATATGGCATCATGAGGAAGGAAAGTTATGTGGATATATTGAACCAACATCTCAAGACATCAGCCAGGAAGTTAAAGCTTGGTCACGAATGGCTCTTCCAAATGGACAATAACCCAAAGCATACTTCCAAAGTTGGCAAAATGGCTTAAGGACAACAAAGTCAAGGTATTGGAGTGGCCATCACAGTCCTGACCTCAATCCAATCGAAAATTTGTGGGCAGAACTGAAAAAGCGTGTGTGAGCAAGGAGGCCTACAAACCTGACTCAGTCACACCAGTTCTGTCAGGAGGAATGGGCCACAATTCCAGCAAGTTATTGTGAGAAGCTTGTGGAAGGCTACCCGAAACGTTTGACCCAAATTAAACAATTTAAAGGTAATGCTACCAAATACTACCAGAGTGTATGTACACTTCTGACCCACTGGGAATGTGATGAAAGAAATAAAAGCTGAAATAAATCATTCTCTCTACTATTATTCTGACATTTCACATTCTTAAAATAAAGTTGTGATCCTAACTGACCTAAGACAGGGAATGTTTACTAGGATTAAATGTCAGGAATTGTGAAAAACTGAGTTTAAATGGATTTGGCTAAGGTGTATGTAAACTTTCGACTTCAACTGTATATATACAGCTCTGGAAAAAATGAAGAGACCACTGCAAAATTATCAGTTGTCTCGTTGTTATTTTGGTTCTGTACTCTAGTTTTAAAGGATACAATGATGATGAGGTTGAAATGCAGACTGTCAGCTTTAATTTGAGGGTATTTTCATCCCTATCGGATGAATCGTTTAGAAATTATAGAACCTTTTGTACATAGTCCCCCCCCCCCATTTTTTGGCATCAAAAAATAGTATATATATATGTATACGTATATATATATGTATACTTTTCAAAAATATATATTTTTTAAATTTTTCATGTACACTGATGCTTTGCATGTATTCTGCATTCTGTATGCAGTAGCTCCCTTCAAGTTGGCAGTCTTCTCAGCCAGCATTCTTAATCAATAAAGTAATTACAATTTATGAATCACAATAGGGTTATTATAGCTGTGTTTTCACATGAAAAAAAAGATCTATTACTGCCAATGACCATCAAGGCTATACATATCGCTTGATGAAGGGTCATGAACAAGTAGCAGAGTATTATAAGTCACTTAAACTTTACAACACAGTAATGCTGCTTATTCATCTTTATTTATTAATGATCTCTGTTTAACTGGGTAAGGTCAACTTTACACTAATTACCTTCTAAAGTGGGTTGACCTTGGGTGCAGGTTATGGATGCAAGGGTTTACATACACATCATGTAGCCAATTTGAGATTTGAAATTTCTAATTTGGCTGGGACACACAGGGGTGAAAACCCTTACCCTGCATAATAGCTGCTGTGAGATCTCTATTGCTCACAGCGGACTCAATGCCTCATCCATCTCATTGCACAGAGGGCCTCCATCCGCATTACACTAGAAGCATAAGAATACATAATGATGAGAGCAGGCCATTCAACCCCCATCCATCGTCATGATGTGCCAATAAACTAGAGAGCCAGCCTGCCTTCGAACACCCATAGGGCCACTGATCCTTTGTGGAACTCCACTTCCCAGAACACCTGGCAAGCTGTTCCACACAAGCCGTTCCAAGCTACCCCAAATTACTTGTATTTCTCAGTAAGCATGCGATCATTGGCAGCTAAATGAAAGTAAGCAGATTTATGTGCGACAGGCTGTTGATGCATGTCGAGAAAATATAAAGAAACTCGTCGAGCCAGCTGACAGTAAGTCTGCGGTTACAGATGAGTCAAAGTTGACAAGCTCGTGGGAGTTGTTAAAAATGTTGCAAAGCATTGTCCAAGCAAAAACCTTCACTACACAGAACTTCTAAGGAATGCAATAGCAAAGAAAGGTTCAGACCTACCAATAAAATTCCCACTTGAGCCATGCAAAATGAAATGGGGCAGTTAGCATTCTGTTGTGTCATACCATTCCCAGAGCCTCAATTCCTATTCCAGATTTGTGGACCTGGAGATGGACGCTTCACCAGATATTGCTGTGCTGGCAGAGCTCAGAGAGTTGGTGTGTGACAAAGGTTTAGGCACAGGCAGAGCATTAATTGTGGAGCATGGTGAAAGGCTCTCCAAAAACAGTGTGTTCACTGCACGCAGCTCATTATCTCACAGTGTGCCGTTTCTCACCACACACATTTCTTCCAGTTCAATTTGGTTTGAGCACCAAATAAAAAGAATGATAAAAAAAGAACAGAGAACATGACAACCCGTGAGTGAATCATGTATGCTGCAATTTTTTGTATCCTACGGATATCCAATTGGGTGTGTTCATATATTCACTCTGAGAATCTGCTCCGATTTCAGTGCTCTGTGGTTTGACCGTCCTAGAGCACACAGCAATCTGTTGATTTACGAACGACAAAAACCTCATCAGACAGTTTTAAGATTGGAACGATCAGATACTCGGATAAAGCGTCTCTTCAGCCAGAGCGTCCAGATCTCTGAATGTCCGAACGGCAACGCTCTGAATTTCCAAACGACCAGAGAGCACTTGGAGTGTGCTCTGGTACACTGAGCTCTAGTACACTGAGCTCTAGTACACTGAGCTCTAGTACACTGAGCTCTGGTACACTGAGCTCTAGTACACTGAGCTCTAGTACACTGAGCTCTGGTACACTGAGCTCTAGTACACTGAGCTCTAGTACACTGAGCTCTGGTACACTGAGAGCTAATAAACAAGTGCACCCATTATAGGTACTGCTAGGAGGTGTGAAATTAAATGAACCATCACGTGAGTTTGCAAACAATGCTCTGATCTGGACCAAAGCAAATTTACTAGGTGTGAAAATGCCCTAACAGGCCTGTAGTTTTCTGAATAAGTATGGGTCTTATACGTATATTGATATTAAACTAGCTACCTTTGTACGTGAATATAAATGCATACCATATCTGACAGTAGTTTTGGGGACGTTAGGATCAAGTAAAATCCAACAGTTCCAACAGTCATTGCCCTAGTACAATATATTGAAGTGGAATTGTGTGCTAAATCCCCTGACTTAAGCTGCATTTAAAATAATATATTGTATGTGATATAATTGAATAGTTATGATTGAAAATGACAAGCATACATTAAATCACCAAATTTGCTAATAGTTTAGTCGAACAGTAACCTAGTGGAATCAACAAGTCAATACAAACTCTATACTAGGTCATAAGAATAAATAATTTTATTAAATGAAAAACAGGAACGGTCAATTAGAATAATGAATTGAAATCATGCGTTCATTAATAAAAGTAACTTTTAAAATACAAAAAGAATACATTAAACATTATACGTTAATTTGAAATTGTTAGTAAAGAGAGGCCGATAAGCCAAGTATCAATCGGGAGGATTTATTTAAAACAGTCTTATGAAAATAGTTAGGCATCGCCAATCGTGTATGAAAGATGCAAAAATGTAATCTTTTTCAATTTTTTCTAAGAATGGCCGATCTAGCTTTAATAGCCTAGATGACCTAGCAAAGCCGCACCCCGGCATGAGATAATCTTTGATGGCTCCAGTGAAAGTGGAAAAAAAGATGCTGGAGGGGGCGAGTCGCTGTCATAGTCTTCTATCACATCACCCCTTCCAGTGCCACTTCACCAATGCAATCCCCCATCCTCCCATCAGCAGGTGACAGGGTTTCTTTTTGCATCTCAGCTGCATAGTTCCCAATTCAGAGGAAGCACTATTTACAGCTTTGGCTATCCTTTGCCACACAGAGGGTTTTGAGCCAGGCTGCACACCATTACTAATGCTCAGAAGAAGCACACGTTTATTTTCATGCACTTCATTCAGAAGCATTTAAATTTCACCCTCACAAGAAAAATTCTTCTTTTTTGTTGCATGCCATGGCCTAGAATACTGAGAAAACCAGGTTGGCATGTGCATTTAAAAAGAAGTGGCCTTGCCAAATACGGTAGTAAATGGGCGTGTGAGTATGTTAATTCATGATGATGTGCACACGCTTCCTAAGATACGATCAAGTCTGATTTATTAACCTGCGAGCGCATCTACGCACAGATCAGTGGCTCAGATCACTCGCGTGGCTTTCGAGATCGAGCAGCACCTCTGTGCACAAGCAGGTGCTGCTCTAATATCTGTGCAACATTCTATGTGCCATAACCATCCCAAAAACTCAGACAAAGAACTACGGAATTAAAAAGAGTTTCAAGCAAAATGTGTTTCTGAAGACATCACCTGTTTCCCCACTTGGGAATGTACATAACATTTACATTTAGGCAGTTAGCAGTTGCTCTTATCCAGAGCAACTTGCAAAAATACATTTAAAAAAGGAAGGGGATGTGTTTGCATGTAAATTTAATCCACCACAGAAAGAAATGCATGACACTAGCACTGGCTGATCTAAGTTGTTTCCTTGTATATCTGTTTGCTAAATGAGCCATTTGCTCAATCTATAATTGTATTTTGTCGCATTAATTACAGAAAAGGCCTTCTAATTACAGCACTTCAAGGAAAAAGAACAATCTGTTTCTACATGTGGCAATTAGGAGGGAGTGGTACCAGTTGTTTCTGTACGGGGGACGTGGGGTTAGGTTTGGGGGGGGGGGGGGGGGGGGTTTGACCCATCTGCTGCGATCTAGCATCTTCCTCCGAGCTTCCAGCTCCTTCTTTCATCATCCTGTCACTCTCAATCACACAGCTGAACCCTGAAGCCATCCTGCCACACTGCTATAGCACTGGATCCTGCATTACAGCACACACACGTCCTGCACACTCACAGATACTGTTACTCTGAGTGGACATCAGCCAAGTGAAGGGCATGACTGACATGGAGCGAACAGCCATGGATATAATCACTGTAAAAACAGCTGAAAAAAACCTTTATTGATGCGGGGGCAAATATCTTGCCCCCTTTAACCTTGCAATCAATGCATCCTCTTCGCTCTGGAGTACAGTACCTGCATGCATTTTGAAAGATTTTATAGAAATTATTTTGAAAATGCACTTCAGTTTAACCTGCAAATTCACTAGAGGTTAATGTTGTGATGATATACGTATGCGGTAGCACTTTGACTCAATTTGGATTGGGGAGGTTTTGCGGTCTAATACGGCAAGCAGGTCTCACCGTGCTATTTTAGTGGTATCCGCTGCAAGTAGCAACACCAGTCAGTTTATAAAACCAAGCACTTTTATATGATGTTACACTGCTTCTCTGTGCAGTCATAGTTTCCGGCATGACATAAGGCAGACATATTTCAGAAACTGGCGAGAAGTTTCAAATTCTGTACATACGAGGGTAACGACTCTACAAAGAAAGAAAGACATATTACAAATATAGGACAGATATTTCCTCCCTGTGGGAGAAATGGCAAGACATGGAGAAAAGAAGGACTTCAGAATGTCCTCAAGGCTGGATTTCAGCACTGCTTTTCTGCATCATTGAGAGTGATTTACTCTGACAAATCTGACAGCAGGTCACTGCCAGTGCTTGAACTGGACAAATAAAATGGCAGAATGAAATGCATTATCATTAAGTGTATATAACATTGTCATGTTATTACATTTCACACACACACACACACACACACACACACACGCAAGTACACGCACACACACACACACACACACACACACACACACACACACACACACACACAACACACACGTGTGTTTGTAAATTTTTAAAAAACGGCCCTCCACACAGGAAAATCAAGAAATTTGCCATGAATTCAACCAATTGAAAGTGCAGCATTCGGAATGAAAACCCAGATGACGCAGCATACAGTATATTTCATTGAGTATAACTACGGGACTCGCGGTGGCATATCTGTAGCGGGACAGTGTCTCTAAATGAAAAATGAATTGAGATCATGTTGGAGTGCTGCAAGCCTACCACTAACACTTGTTATCTTCAAACTGAATTATGTACGTGCAGTCCCGAAGCCAGGGAAGCATTCTATATGCCAGTTCAAAGACCTTGTGGGATAAAACAAGAACTACAAGAATAATGTGCATCCTCTCCATGTGTATAATATGCATACACTGCACTATAAGGCCTACGGGCATGCCCTCTAGCAATACAAATCTATAAAACAACTTAACTGGGCAACTGTATTTTTACAGATTCTCCCATAAAATCAATCATGTGCAATATCATTACTCACTTATAAAAGGGTTTATTTTAAGTAAATCAAATTTTTTGTGGAATTTTGCCCTGAGACAAAGAGGTTGAGTGTTCAACTCTACAGCCCCCAGCATAGAAATACTTCATGCTAACAGCTGCACCTGTTAATGTATAGCAGTGTGTCATATAGTCAGCATTGGAGTGACAGTTTGTGTAAGCGTCAGGTCCTGCCATGACAACTCTCTCCGTCCAGCAAACAGGCTTGTGCGCCAAGCCTCTCTGGGCCACGTAAGCATCTCGTGCCATCCATCCTCCAATACAGCCTCTGTTTTACAGGCTATCAGGACATTTATACATGAGATGCGCTATGCAGGGGTCAGCAAGTATAGCATGAGCCTGCTGTGCTCTCACTCCTGGTTGAACTAAGCAGTACTGTAGGAAATGCTGCTAATTAAGCTCATTGTCCATATTGCATTGGCACAGAGATATGCAGAAAACGCTGCTGGCCCAGAGACCTCAGCTGGGACTTGCCTGATGGAACTATATTCCAGGCATAGAAAATGAAATGAAATGACTGGATGAATGCAGAATCATCCCACCTGCTTATTGTTATCACAGGAGAGAGACATTTATTCAGTATTCCCTTTTCAGACTCCAACCCATGACCTTTTCTCTTTGCTTCTCAGAAGCAAACTCGAACGAAACAAAAAACGGCGGTGATCCTAACTGCAGCTGAGGACTTTAATCTCGACAGTCCCAAGATCTCAACGCCAACGGGGAAGCGACAGGCTTTAACAGGCCCATCTTGTCGGCTTAATTTTCACAGTACAGCAAAGTCAGGCTTGGTGTTGGAGATGCAAATCAGCGACCTGCATTTATTTATTTGATTGACATGCATCTCATGCAATGAACCAGGTAGAAAATATTCCACATGCTGAGGTCTGTTTGACATATAACCTACTATAGACCATTAAGACAAATCATTCTTTGCATGTGTATTGTCTCTCTTTCAAATTGAACATTATTTCAAGATAATTATGGCCATACCTTCTACACAAATGTTGTTACAGTCCAACTGATGCAGTCTTTTTAAATAACAAAATGATTTCAATCACATATGCATTGCCTTTATTGTCTATCAATAAAGTAACGCAATTACAGTAACTGTAACACACACACACACACACACACACACACACACACACACACACACACACGCACACACATGCACACACATGCAAATACATCATATACTTTCCAAGCAAGTGGAAGTTTAAGTACCCTAGCCTATGAACTGGATGATATAAGTATATCCATTTTACTGTGTAAGGTTGTGAAAGTGTAAGGTTCTTACGTTTTGGTTTTTTTCATTTCACTTGATCCAAATTTTTATGTGATTTTGCATTTTCCCATTTAGCATCATGAAATCTTCACTTCCTCAAGATCAAGATTCAATTCCTAAAAAAATGTATCTGAATTGAAGTGAATTTTCTGTCTTCTTTTAAAGCCCCAGGGAACAAATATTTGTGATTGCCTTCTAATTAGGTTAATTTGGGTCTTGTGGACATACAATATGCATATACTTGTTTTGGAAATAATTAATTTCTGAATTCCAGAGATACTGGATACTTTTACCCTCGTTTTTGGATTGAAGTTGGGCGGTATTATAAGTGGGAATAGTGACGTCACTAATCCCAAACCAATCACAAGGCTGACGTCGCTTGTTTCTCCCACCAGCATTTGTCAAAACTAATGCGTTTCCACATTAATGCCTTATTCAAACACGGCCAGTGAGTTAGCTAGCCCTAGCCCTACTTTCAGTAACGTTATGGGTATCTTGGCTA
This sequence comes from Synaphobranchus kaupii, assembly GCA_029718625.1. Taxonomy (NCBI): domain Eukaryota; kingdom Metazoa; phylum Chordata; class Actinopteri; order Anguilliformes; family Synaphobranchidae; genus Synaphobranchus; species Synaphobranchus kaupii. The sequence goes on from CM056377.1 coordinate 116,638,169, forward strand.
ACGTTGGTTGTGTAGCACTCACGCCGCGTTCACACAGCGAGCAACTTGGTTGCTGGGTCGGTCAAGTCTACTAGGCTGGGGGCGGGGCAAGAGCTTCCCGTTGTGTCATCCAAGTCTGCTCGTACAGCTACAAATTTTTGATGAAGAGAAACAACGGCGGTAGCCTACACATAAGAAAGACGTATTTGCGATGCAGCCTATTCTTTATAGTTATGTCATGACACTGATAATTATGTGTTCTCGCTAGCTAGCGATAGGCTATATCCATCTTCGTTGCGAGCTGGCGATCTTTATCTATCTATTATTCGGTTTTACAGTAAATTCTGGGCCAGTTTGGAGTGTAAGGGCATGTTAGACTGGAAAGCTGACCAACATCATGCTGAACTGTATACAAATAAAGAAGCTATACCGTCTTTCATCATCGAAACCGATTCAAGACCCTTTTATTTCTCGAACGTAATTGCAAGTACCGGCGGTTTTATACATAAATCTATCAATCTATCTAGATAGATTTATGTAGCCTAGCTATAAAACTCAACACGTAGTTTGGGATCAATGTGATATTGGTAAAACAAGCCACATATATCCTTTAAGGTTATGTTATGACGCTGATAATTATACAATGATAATATATAAATTATTCACTGTTACCGCTGCTAACCCTATTTCGCCTAGCTTAGTTTGATAGGCAATATTAGGCTACGTAGCTAGCTAGGTTACGGAACAATTATTCACGAAATGGTTATGTGTCGGTTGGAGAAATATGAAACGCGGAATTCTGATTGGCTGTTACGGCCGACGTCGGCCAAAAAGTTAAACTGTGGGCAACATTTATCGGCCGATTTTGGTCGCTCAGTTTTCTAGTTGCTCAGGTCGCTGAACATCGCTCAGCTTCATAGAGAATGAATGGACTTCCGGCAACTGGGCGACCGAAGTTGCTCGCTGTGTGTACGCGGCGTAACACCGCGTTCTCACAGCGAACGACGGTCGCTGGGTTGCTCAAGTCCACTAACGCAGAGGGCGGGGTAAGAGCTTCCCATTCTGTTCTCTAAATCAGCTCGTGCAGCTACAATTTTTATGAAGAGAAACAACGGCAATGCACATATATCAAAGACGTATTCAACATGCGAGCTACCCACAGTTCTTATATAGTTCTGTGGAGCTACCCACTAGCTAGCTAACTAGGAGCAATATCCACGTTTTTATTGGAAGAAACAAATGTTATAACAAAGTGTGGTTTGTTATTACATGGAAACTTAGTATCTGCTTGAAACCCACCATTCTGTCACCACCACTTCTTTTGAAGCCAGAGAACGTGGGTTATCTAGTTGTGGAATTTCTTCGCTCTCAAATTCAGCGTTGGTAGGTTCGCACAACCCCGATTCTCCCCGCTTGTGCTATTTAGTATTTTTGCTGTGTGTGATGCAGAGTGTCTTGGACAGAGGAATGTCAATCAAGCGTGCTCATTAGAATATTACGACCACGCCCCGACCGTCCTAATACAGGTCTGATCAGCTAATTCAGCTGTTTTTGAGCAGTGTTTTATCATATATATATTTTTTTTTTTTCATTCAAACTTTGGGGGATGATTAATAACACACTCAAGTTTGATATCATACACAGTAAAATGTTGAGTGTTAAATCAACTCTTACAGAGTACATATGGTCCCAATTGGGCTCATATGTACTCTGTTAGAGTTGAATTAACACTGGACATTTAACTGTGTACATACATTTTAACGATTTTAGGCTATGTTCCCTGGGGCTTTAAGTCAGACATTTCCACATAGTACAAAGTTCCCATCAGGGACAGTACTAAAACTGAAATGCCCTTAATGACAGTTCTCTTATTATTGCATGCAGTTCTGAGGAGAAATGGGCTTTGTGTCTTCTGCTTGCCTCTCCAGTTTGCTTTAAAAAAAAAAATCATATGCTAATTATGTAAGCCTGAGCTGCTGCAGTCCAACCAAACTTTAATTGATTAAACGACAGCACACTTAGCATCAGCATTATATACTGTATATTTAATCAATATCATTAAGTGCAAGATTGCATTGCAGCAGGCCCTCAACACTCTAACTGTAATAAAATGGAGCGGTCACATGCCAAGTTGTCCAGCTGTTTTACATGCAGTCCGGAGAACAGGGTTTGCTTAATATTTGACTTAAGTCATCCGTACATTGGGAACAACGACTGCATTTCCCTTGGTGTCTCGGTACTGCGTAATAAGTGATTATGCGTACTACATGCCAAAGAAAACAAAATCCATATGGCACTGGCAATCTGAGGAGAGCCTATGACTGATGCAAATCTCACTGTTACACAAAAGCTCAGAAGACAATATCTGGCTTGATTTCACAGGACATTCAGAGAGAATAAAATTTTAGGGTATTTCTTTGGGCGTGTCTTAGGGCAGGGATCTCAAACTCAAATCCTGGAGGGCCGCTGTGTCTGCTGGTTTTCGATGTGTTCCTGCACTTAAGTGTTTAATTTAAGTCATTGATTGGCTAAAGAGTCTGCACACCTTGTTTCCAAGGCCTAAATTGGCTGCTGATTGAAAGGAAATCACAAAAACCAGCAGACACAGCGGCCCTCCAGGACTGGAGTTTGAGATCCCTGTCTTAGGGTGATGTTTTCATGATCTTTTGTTGGAGGATTTGCCAAATTAGTTTGTGGATTATTTCAAGGAATGGGTGACAGTGGGATCAAATAAATGCAACATGAGAATGACATAGATAATAACATATAGCTGCATTACATACTTGAATAAAAAAGATTAATGTCATTTCAAATATACTATATGTGTTTACATCCGCCGTTTCCCTCCAGTCCACCTCCCTTTAGTTTCCTTAGTTTTCCCATTCCTTGTGTTTCATGTCGTGTTTTTCAGTTTACCCTGTTCGTCTCGTTTCTGTGTTTGTTGCAGGCTGAGCGTCGTCCCCGTTTAGTTCCTTGTTTTCGCCCCTTATTAGTCAGCCTATCACTCTCCCTCTCGCACACATTCCTCACTCCCTTTCATTATTCAATTAGCCTTCTCACCTGTTTCCCTCTCTATTTAAGTTCCCCTGTTTCACAGCCTCTTTGCCAGTTTGTCTTCTCAGCTCTGTTTTGAGAATTTCCCGGGCCATTCGGTTGTTACTCTGCTTGCCTTAACCTGTTTGTTTTGTTCCTCATTCCAGCCCGCCCAGCCTGCCTCCTGTTTTGCCCGCACCAGCCCAGTCTCCTGTCTTGCCCCGCTTTAGTTCGCCAACCCCGCTTCCAGCCTGTCACCTTTAGTTTTCCTTGTTCGTTGGCTTGCTACCTTCCTTGCCTTGCTCAATAAATACACTCCCTGGTGGAGTTTTCATCGAGTCTGTCTCAGAGTCTTGCATTTGAGTCCAGTCCAGTACTCAGCCATAACAATATGTTCTCAGTCAGTAAAAAGTACACTTGGACCTAGGTCAGTAATACAATAGCTGAAGGACTTCCATTAAAATATTGTTTGATCTGAAAGTCATGCTGTGGCCATTGAGGAAAATGCCCCCGCTTTATACAGATGTGTAGCCCTACCTTTTATGAACAGCCAAAAATCATGCTGAGAGCTATACACCATGGTTCAATAAATACTTAAATACTTGCATTTAGATAAAACACAGCTGCATAAACATCACCTGGTGACACTGCACTCTGGGCTTAGCTGTCGTGTGCTCTATGAATGACTGGGGCTAGTGCAAGCCCATTTACATTACATTTGCAGGGCATTCGTGTAGCCAGGCAATACGGAATGATTAGTAAAGCCTGAACACACTTATGCAGAGAGGGAGAAGAAATCCGCAACCAATCCAACCCATTAACACTGAACATTTCAATGCGCTTGTTAGTAAATGTGCAGTAATGCAATGTGAAATATGCATGTAAATAAATCCATGAGAATCGGATGGTTGTGAAACGGCTGAATGCAAACAAAATGTCCAACTGTGTCAAGTAAGCATAGACTATGCATTGCAGCCGCCAAATATTTGAAAGGACAAAAGCATTATTCATCTTCATAAACATAAATGCATAACTCTCAGCTTTCGGGGAATAGTGCCATAGCATGTCTTTCTATTTTCCATAACACTTTTTTTCACATTGACCAAACCTATTGGTATAAATGTACGTTTCCTGCATAAATCTCTACACCTGTGCATTGCATTCCTTCTTCATATATTGCATGTCCAAAAATGAGAAACATTGTGAGAAATCTAAGATTTAAGTTGTTGATATTTTGGATTTTCTGTATACAAAAGATAGTGTGTACAAAGTATAGTGTTATAATACTATGTTACACAGCACACTAGTGTGGAGATTTACTTTTTAATTCACGTCTTTATACCTTGTTGTACAGCACATTGTGCGATTACATACTGCATACTCCACTATTGTGAATGCATGCTATTATGTGCGCAGCAACAGTTCCGGTGTAAATCTAACGCTGCTGCCGTACGTTGAACACCCTAGGGTGTTTTTGCCGTGAGAGATCAGCATACTGTAATGTGCTCAAACTGATTTTAAATTTCATATAGATTTAATAAAATCGTTGTTGCTACAATCTGCCAAATTCTTTTCCCAAAACTCAGAGTGAGTCTCTTTCTAAAGAGGCTCACTGTGAGTGGAACTCTTGTTCCTCTGACTTAATCATCTCTGCTCATGTTATAAACCTCATAAATGCAGCTATTTTTAAACACTGTCAAATCCATGAAAGGAATTCATGCAAGCATACTGTCCTCCCCTCGCACTGTAGTTTGTGACACAACATCTCTTTGATGGAATTCAGAAGGTTAACATGAATAAAATTATACCGTAAACAAAACAAAACTTATTTTGAATTTTTGTTTATTGTGTGACTTTCAGTGACATATTAAAACAAACGGTATCAATAAATCAATGGCGCAAGTGTGTTTCTTTGAACAATATATGATGAACAATACAGTATATACTGGACCTATCTTCATTCCCATTTGTAGTTATCATAAAATAAAATCATAAGCAAGGTTGTAAAGCTACTCTATAAACATCCTTTGATAAAAATCAAATGTTACTGATGCAACTTACTCAATCTTGAGCCCAAGAATATGCCTTTCAATCGTTTCAATCAACATCCATCCTTTGACTCGAAATTAAATGCAAGTGTTTTATTTTTCTTCAGAAAATCAGTTCTCATGTTCAGTGAATGGTTACTAAAATAAAAACTGATTGTGTGCTTGCACTGCAATGGTGATTAAACAGCCAATGTAAAACATACATATAACCAAAACGAAACAAATTTCCTACTATAGAGTGAAAGGCCCTTGCTTGTCTTACATTGTTGTATTTAACTCTTAAGTCACTATCCAGACAAGAGCCCAGACAAAAACACGTGGCCAAGATTTCTGTGCATCAGGTCTCTCGTGTCAAATCCCATTAACACTGTACAACTGATAGGACTAGCCTTGAAATAATAGCCCGGAGTCTCCAGCTTAGTCACAAAGAGCAAGGAAATATTCCGTGAATATAGAAGAATTAGGGAGCTTACAGCTGCGGCCTCTTCACATTTTGAGAAAGTGATGGGCATTTTTTAGAAAACAAAGTCAACATAATAAACATTATTTGGGAAGAAAGTAAATAAACATAATTAAATGCTTTACATATTTATGAAAAAGGATGCAGAATGAATACAACAGCACGATGACCTTGGGGCAGCTCAGTAAGCACGTACAGGCAGCTCTCTCTCTCTCTCTCTCTGTCTCTCTCTCTCTCTCTCTCTCTCTCACACACACACACGCACACATACAAATACATACGCACGCACAAACAGACACACAAACATGTACACACACACACACACACACACACACAAACATGCACAGGGATATACACACTACACACATGCATGCACATACAAGTACATATTTATGGCATGGTCTGAATTCCATTGCACTTCCAGGTGTTTTCTAATACATAGCAGACTGGAGTATGCTGTATGTGAGCAGTCGAAGCCATTTCTCTCTCCCATAACGAGCCCTGTAACATTACACTGCACTATTTCTGGCTCCAGCTCTCTGATACACACAGAAAGAAAAATGATCAACAAGTTAAAGTGCACCTAGACAGATTATCTATGTTTCTCAGACTATCAGAGCATAACTCATAAGGCAGAAAGATAGGAAGGACTGTAGGCTAAAGTCCCAAACATTGCAAAACAGGATTTCTCGAGACTGCTTTATCATGCCTTGCTTCTCAGCGCTGGCTTAAAATACATCCATCACTAATGCCTTTCAAGCACATACCTACAGCAACTGCAATATAAACTTACGAGGTGCTTCCTGTCCTCAGAGACCGGATTTGTTAAAGAAATGCATGCATGCCTTGGGCCTTAGTTGGTAAAATGCTGTTATAAAACAGAATTTATTTTTTATTTTTTTTGACAGCTTATTTGTTTAAAGCACTCAAAGCATCAGCAACGAAACCCACCTTGAGATATTTACTGTATGATAAGAGCAATTCAGCAAATACAAACGGGTATGATATGAACATACGTATTGTGTAGCCTGAATCGATCCTGATAGGTGACAAATCACAATGATGCACGTGGTGAAAGTTGTAGGAATCTGAAGCCTTCTTCTTTGGAGAGTCCTGAACACCTGACAACTAGGCATTAATAAGCATGGCATAACCCTACAAGGAGCCCGTGCATTTAGTGCAGCCATGTGAAGATTGTGCTGTATAAACAATGTTCTTTCAGTACTGGGCCGGCAAATGGGCTCTCGAGACGCCTCTCCTTTTAATTAAATAACTAATTATAGGCGGCGCATGACACCCAGTTCTAGAAATTTTACTGAACAACATATTCCACGTGGACTGAAAAGCACGCGGCGTCTATGTCAATACGCCGCCAGCACTGTAATGTAACTGTAGTGAATGATCGAATTTTCTCAAATGCGTTTAGTCCTTACAAAGGTTTCTGGGGCACATGTTGAAGGGAGCCATTTGTTACCCATTTTGTGACAGTGTCTCCTCAGATTTAAGGGTCACGCCATCCTTCCGTCTCATCAATCAGTCCTGGGGAAGTGCATTATTCCATGGAGCGTGGTGGCGAGCTGAAGCCAAACTCCAGGGCCACAGGGTGAGACACTAGTGCATCATGGCAGGGCACACTCTCACACGCACACTCAGGGGGCGATTTATGAACGCTAATTAACCTAGCATGCTTCTGCAGTGTGGGAGGCTAGAGTGCCTGAGGGAGCACCCAGACAGACCCAAGGAGAAAACACAAAACTACAGATTCAAACCCCAGACCCTGGTACTATGAGAGAACCACACTACCCACTGCACCTATGTGCTGCCGAGAGGGAATTCAGCGAAAAGCGTTCAGCAATAATTTTAAAGGTAAATAAACAACTAAACGAACAACAACCGTCAACTGCCTGTGAATATGCCTGTGAGGTGTTCTGCACAAACTCTCCCCATTATACCACTGTTCAATCTAAATGCAATGCACTTAAGTCCTTGACTATTGGCAGCACATTTGCTATTTCCCAGTGCTAAAATACTAAGATAATTTCTGCGAGAAAATAATAACATTTATGGAAATGTGTTATAAGCAGCAGAGCGATAAGGCACATTGCTGTTAGTTTGAATCACTATACTATATTGCTGGATATTGAACAAATATGTGAACAGAAAAGTATCCATAGTATATAATACTTCTGTTAAACACATCTCCTAAATAGTTATTTGAATTCCAAAAACTACACCCAGTCAGTTTAGCATTCTAAGCCAATTTGAGACATTTTCTTACGCCCTAAATAGATATGGGCAGACATAATTACACATAATGTCAAATGTCAAATTTGGGCTTAAGAATTAATGAAGAATTGTTAAATGTTATGTATTTCTATATGGCCGTCCATACATTCCATCCATGTGTTAGTTAATTTGCCAAAAATGAATCAAACTTTGCCTAGTCATTCGCCACAAAAACAGTTTTAACCTTAACCATGAAAAAGCTCCTAAGAACAGAATGGTGACTCAGTTTTAATCCAAAATGAGCCAATTTGTCCCAAATTAAGGTTGTCCTTCATCATTAATGATAGAACACTGACTGTGGGAATTTCTAAAATCTATAATTCAACAACACTGAAGAAAATGTTTGGTAAAAGATGCTTGGTGAAGGGTTCTTGGTGTAGGCCCCTACCAAACACTGACTGCAATGATGCTGAGATCATGAGAAATTTGATCAATTCTCCTTTTTTACAATCAAATTTGTGAAAGTGCAGATTATCTGCATGAGTAAACTGACATAATCTTATGGTTTTTAAGAGTGGGCTGTAATGATATTGTCATCACATATTGGCCCATTCATAAAATTTACCAAATTATACTCTGTTGATATGTTTCCCATTCACTGCAAATATTGTTTAGGCTATCATGGGATATGAGCGTTTGCATTTTATTAATACCAAGTTTAATTTAATTTTGCGTTTCTTTTGATTCATCATTTCGTTGGGGCTGTCTAATAGTATACTACATTACAAATGCACACAATTACACTTAAACTATATAAAGAGTTATGTTGGATCCCATTTTTGTTTAAGAAATGCGAGTCGACACGCAACACGAACCACAACGTTGTGTATTTAGCTCCCCAGAGAAATTGGGGTGCACATACGGGATAGTCAACGGATAATTATATAGCATGTGTAGCTACGTCCGTCAAAAACATATATATTTTAAAGCTGGGGTAGGGTAATTGCTAAAACATACACGGCACACGTTATCCCCACCACCACTGCCAGCGACTTAAATCGCTTAGTTGTGACAGCTTATTAACAGTGAGCTGTCAGTTCACGAAGAAAGTGAACGCTCCAATAGTTTCCTGCTGTCAGGGAGTAGCCAAACTATTAATATAAACAAAAATAAGAATTCTTACCTCCATATCTGACTAAGCTGCAGGATGTGAATGATTGACTGCAGGAGCCAAATGCAGAAGGAGCAGGACGCCGACCTTTTCTTGTTAGTCCGGTTTGCGGTGCTGCTGTTACTGCTGTTAGTTGTGATGTTGCTCTTGCTGGCGGTGGAAGCCTGTCTCTGGGGTGTGGAAGGGTGGGCACCCACATCCCCATGTGAGGCAGAACCGCTCATGAGCTTCCCGTCCATGTGAGAGCAACTGGCGGCACCAGTGGAACTTGAGCTCTCCTCGGTGCAGAAATCGTGAACGAACCATCGAAAGCTGAAAACCTGTACCGAAAACGAACCAAGCACCACAAAAAACAACGTGAGCCCGAACCACCAGTAATCGCGTCGGAGGTAATAGTCGACGGAGAGCCAAACATCTGTGCCCACATCGGCAAAATATACTGCAACTGCGGCGAGGATCCAAAGACAGTCCCATATCGAGTAGTTCTGCTGCTCCCTTCCGAGGCGAAGACACGTCGAAGAGGAGCCGCAGCAGCGCGGCTCCGCATTCACAAAGTCCCCCTCACCCGTCCCCAAGTCCGGCTGTGATCCTGGTGCGAGCCCGTGTACTGAGCCCGAGTGGTCGGAATTTTGTAAGGGAGTAAATGCCACATCGCTCTTTTTCATTTTCAACACCCCATCCGATTTAGCGGCCATTATACTAACCCTCCCTTTATCTAACCGACACCGTTTTCCCCCTTCTCCTTCCTTTCTCTCCTCCTCTTTTCGCTTTCTGACTCTATGTACCAGCGAGCAGAGACTGGGCTGGGCGAGCTCTTCTTCCGCCAGCTGCAGCGCCGCCTCTTCATAACAAAGCAACACTTCCTTTCGGTAGCAGGTATGAACCAAATGCTCTCCCATGGCACACATTCAGACTATGACATCATTGCTTTGGAACTCTTCTTCTGTCACTTATCACACTTATCCTCGCCATCCTCTGCTGCAGTGTAGGCGGCACGTGCTTATTGTATTATCTGTCGTGATGGCAAATATAAGATAGCCACGGATAATTAATTTGAATAAAAAACGAAATAATTTAATATCGAAACAAATATGTCCAAAAAAGAAAGGTAAAACTGCGAAATTAGTTCGATCGTTCCTTTGGTTGACTTTGTATCATTTTGCCTTAATTTTTGAAATACTATTGGCTATATAAATCAACATATTGACCAATTTTATTTACGAGCAGCCACAAACAGAATACCTTCATGTTGAAACCTGGGTAAGTACCCAAGTTAAACTAGGAGCTATTTTTACGTAAAGCAACGAAGATGAACTGTAAGGGCCGATAAGCATAACCCTTTTAACTTGCACATGCATGGTTACCTTTCAATTATTGTATGATATAAGATTATATCACATTAATTGCCAAGTGTGGCTGTAGATACTAAATGAAGTGTGCAAGGTTTCTGTATTGGAGGCGGGTAAGCACCATGGAAAGCGCCCAAGAGCGAGAGGCGTTGTAGAATAGACACCTTTTGCATGACGTCATTCGCTCATGTGTCAAAGCAGGTCTACCGTGAATAATCAATCTGAATGGAGGGATGAGTTCATCGCTAGGGAGGCACGCCGCGTATGTCCGCTCACGGCGAGGTAAGTACATGGACACGCCCTCCATTTAGATACTGTATTCACATGGGCTACACAGAGCCATTGTGAAATACATTAATCCACAGTATTTATATTCATAAATGTATGATGGGGACAAGTCATAAGTCATAAAAATTATTTGTGTTTAAATATTCAGTTTTCCACAGATTGACATATAGGTGACATGAAAACATGGTCATAGTAAATAATTAAATGGCAAAACTTCTGGATATCAGTAAAATCTCACACACTCACTTTTAGAGCTAAACGTTACATGAAGATCCCTGCTGTTACTTGACCATTGGTTCTTTTCAAATGTCCCCTTTGGTATAATTCCAAGGTGGAAAGTACAGTAGGGCAAATCAGAAAGCTGTGCAGAACTCATTGCAATTGAAGTTTTAAAGGTATTACATACACAGCATATTTTCATAATATGGACCATTTTCTTTAAGTCGGATAAATTCAGTCATTATTTGTAAAATGTAAATGAGTAATTCACTATTATTTCCAGTTCAGTGTTACTTTTGCATGACATTTTTATGTCCTTTGCTTTCTGGCGCAAAACTATGAAGCAGAATGAAAACGGCGATACAGAAGGCGTTGTGTGGAGCTGTGAGCTGCAGACGCAGCCAGAGCCATGTATAAATCACCAGCCTTCACCGCTGCATCATCGCTCTAAGGCCAATTAGAATGGCAAAGCATCCCTGTCTGGTACACAAGTTCCCTTAGCACCTCCCTTCACCGTGAGCCCTAGTGATGGCCTGGTGACTGCCCGTGAGTTGATGGCCGTTCCTTGAGACCCCTCTGCCTGTAAATCAGGGGCGCGGAATCTGAGTGTGGAGCGCACGACCGCACAGCTACGGTGGTACCGCCTCTCGGTTCTGCCTTATTCTGTCACGCACTCCCCAAAGACACCCGACTGGTGCTGAATCACTCCTCGTCCTTTCAAAAGCATCTAAATCAATCCCCAAAGACACCCGACTGGTGCTGAATCACTCCTCGTCCTTTCAAAAGCATCGAAATCAATCCCCAAAGACACCCGACTGGTGCTGAATCACTCCTCGTCCTTTCAAAAGCATCTAAATCAATCCCCAAAGACACCCGACTGGTGCTGAATCACTCCTCGTCCTTTCAAAAGCATCTAAATGGCAGAAAACATGCATTAAAGTCAAAGTGACCCGACATCACATCATTTATAAATCGGCTGGTATCTAAGCAACAGATCTGCTGCCACCACTTTTATAACACGGCCCCTGTTGGCGTAAAAAAAAATATATATATAAAATAAAATATAGAGCGAGCACAGTCATCATTCAGCTCATCTCCCAGGTTCAGGGCCTGTCCTGGTACTCATTCTCAGACCTGTGTCTGGTTGTTGCCACGGAGAGAACAATGTGTCCTGCTCTTCTTTCTTGCAGAGAAACACTTGTTCCTCAATTTCTCAGCTGCTATCACATTGCAATGCTGTGCAGTAATTTGCCCCTTGATTTAAAAATTTGCCCTTTTGCCCCACCACCCAAAAACAAATGAAACATTTACATTGCATTTACATTACATGATACATTTACATTATCCGCTTAATGATACATTTTCTTTAACTTTAGCAAACCCAAGTTACTGCATTTACCATTCACAAGGGTAAACATGAAACATGCACATCTTACACATTTTATCACCTTAAAAAGGAATAGGTTGATGAGATTCTTTAGTAGTTTCCTCAATCATCTGAGGTTTCTGTGATTAAATTAACATACAAACAACATGCATATTATTTATTACAAAAAATGCATCTCATTTGTTTCCAGAAATAATGCCATTGCTCCAGCAAAATTATTTCATGAGAAAAATCAAGATCCAATCTTTGGAAAGAGAAAAAAACAGTTTTACTAATTTGGAAAGGAATATAATAACCTTCAATCTGGAGTCTCTTGTTATTTGGGAGTTTTCCCATCCACTTCATCCAATGTGGGCAATCTACAAATGCAGCAACACTCAAACTGTGCACAACCCATATATGTATGAAAAAATGTATATGCACCTTTATATTGTATGATGTATAAGAGATTCATTGCAGTGGATTATTTCACATTTACACATTTGATGATGAATGATTTGAACTACTACACGGAAAAGCTAACTTGGCCTCAGACTTGGCTGAGTGATTTCCACATTATCCGGAAACCAGCTGTTCCCCACACAGGGACGTGCAGGTGGGGTTCAATCACGCAAATTGTCTCTCAGCAGTTGACATTTTTAGAAACAGACGTTTCCACAATTTACCTGACGTGCTTTGAGGGCTGCGAGATTCAAATTAAATGATATTATATTGTATCATATCATATTAGTTGAAATCATGAATACAGTGCACCCTGTGGGAAATAATTTGCTGCAATAACTCCCCGACTCAGATGTGATGAAAATAATCTCGTCTCATCGCGCCTGTATTCACGTACGGTTCATTTGGAATAAGCGTACTTGAAAGAATGACGTGCAATTTGCTGTGTGGCTTGCAATGAATGCTCGTACTTCCTCTTACTCGGAGTCGTGTATGACTTTTTTTGGCAGGAGCAAAATAGAGGCATGATCTTATCTTTTCCTCATGAAATATGCATGCCCTAATGGAAGGAGCACCCTTACAGTCTACTTCATCTTCTGTGACTACCATTTCCTGGTAATTAATATCCGTGCACATAAAATTGAACTCATGGTTAGAACACCAGCTATTGATCACAGTGCATTGCATCATGAACCACCACTTTTCAGAGGTTCACTATTGATGTGATTGGCTTTTAACAAACTGCTTTAACATGAACTGGCAGTGACTGATTGTGCCTATTTATTCCTTTAACATGTTCACACTGCTTATACAGTATTGCATTTGCTTTGTCTCAAAGGGTGTTGAGTAGGGCAATTAGTCTCTTTGGTTTTATTTGGTGTGACAGTGCAATAAAGAAAACAAGTTATCCAAATGGTACGTTGCATACGTGATGATGAATGGACTTCAGTATTTTTACACAAAAGGTTTAGAAAGTACAAGTATGGCCACTTTGCTTCTTGGAAGACATTTTAGAGTCCCTCTTGAATCTTAGCTCACACTTAGTTAAACATTTTCCATAATGTCGAATCTGAAACTTACAGAGCTGCTCAACTGACTTCATTGAGATCTTAAGTCAACCTTGGAAAGCAAATGATGTGAATATTGAAAATTCATACTCTCTACAGTCCAGTTCAGTTAATTATCATTCTACAGCATAATTTATATCCCCTGGATATTTTGATTCAGTCTGAAGTCACTTGGAATATATTTTCAAATGAAAACAGAATTCACCAGGCTTTGGCATTTACAGCCTGTCCACTTATTAGACATCACAACCATGGTTTTTAGAGAATTATGTGAACCACTGTTGAGTTATTTTGTGGGCAGAAATGCATTTCCAAACGACCAGTGCTTATTATCCAGAGAGGTGGTGACAAAAGAGCCTTTCTGGGGGCTTGTTAAAATTCACATGACAGAAACCTAAGGGTTTATCCTTGTTATAATAGATGCGCAGTGTCTGCATCAGCAGACCATAACTTGTGTACTGAGGGCAGGTCTTTTTGAAAAGACTGATCTCTCTAAATGCTAATGTACATTAACTAGAGGAATCAAAGTGCCACCTTGAATCCTAGCTTCCTCCAGCTGGGCTCCATGGACAGTATCTACTTACAGGCAGTATTCTCTCTGACAGTATCTACTTACAGGCAGTATTCTCTCTGACAGTATCTACAGCCCTGTAAACACCCCTGCTTTTCTTTTTTCATTTTCTCTAATTGTCCTGTTTTCATCACTAACCTGTAACCTGCTTATATTTATTGTGTCGTATTTCCATGTGCTCTATCTCTGTCTTCTCTGTTTATTTTTAACAGCATCATTTTACTGTCCTTTTTTTTAAAAAGTGCTTTGAATTCCTTTTAGGAAAGGTGTTGGTTAAATGAGGTTATTATTATTATTATTATTATTATTATTACCATCATCATCCATAGAAATCCCACTGAAAATGATTTGCAAACCTGAAGAGAAAATGTATGCTGAAACATTTGGGATACTTCCGCTCTGGGACTGGTGCCTGGTGCCTCTCTCCATGGCATACACCTTTATGCTAATCTGGCCTTATTTAAAAAGGGGTTATATATCTGTTGAGGCGCAGTGGCAGCAATAGGTCCAGTGGAGCCCTTGACTCCCACACAATATGACAAAAACACATCGGTTCCCGCCCCCATAGCATGCCCTGTGTAGGTGGCGACAAGGAACTCTGCTGTGTCCTCGCTGAATTCTGCCTGGTCATGTGACTGTCCTCTGGCTGCCATCTCTTTAGTCTCTCCCTGCCTAGCGATCCACTTTGTTTCCATCACAGTGTCTGAATGGTCAGCATCACAGTCCCAAGAAATAAATGTGCCATTTTAAGACGTGCCTTTAACAAAGTATATACATTGTCTGCGTAGTCCTATATGTGGGCAGACTGTTCTAACGTGACAAAATTTAGTTCCCTCTCTTGCAAATGAAGACCCCGTAATAAATGAAATACGATCTCAGCCAGCTATTTTCATAGAAGACATTGCAGCCACTGTATACCAGCTGTACTAATTTTCCAGTCACGAAAGAGACATGCGATAAACACAACTGACTTCCACAAAGGAATGTCACACGTATTATTTTAATAACAAAGCCAAGCTACTGACATTTTTTATTTATTAAATTTGCCAAGTGAAAGGATGTAATTGCAAACATTGCCTACATAAGATTGTAGTCAATAAGACACAAGTGGGTGTCCAGTTAAATCATAATAGCAGGGTTTGTAAGCATAGTTGTGATGACATACTGTAGTCTAGCTATGAAATATATTTCTGCTTCTTGAAAGCCATGGCAGTCTAATATTAGGGAACTGGGCTTGCAACTATAAGGTCACAGGTTAAATTTTAAGGTAGGACATTAACATTTTATTTCGTTTTTTTTAGGGTCATTTTATCAGCTTTATTGGACAGGACAGTGCAGAGAGACAGGAAGAGACATGCGAGAGAGGGGGAGACATGCGACAAAGGTCACACGGCCGGATTCGAACCGCCGATGACGCAGCTAGCAAGGAGCACGATGAGGACGATGCATGACAGGGTATGCCACTGACACACTCAAGGGCATTAACATTTTACTCTTGAACAATGTACTTCAAATGAGTTTCTTCTGCCAATATCCAGCTGTATAAATGGACTGTATGCACAAAGAATGTAAGCTGTATAAGTTTGTTAAATGTAAGAGCGTTTGTAAAATGACTGTTAACTGACTATGCTACAGTGTGCAAAAAATGTACATAAGTATAAGGGTTAAATGGAAAAAAGTGTTTTAAGTACACAAAGGAGACACAAAGTTTTCCAACTGAAATGTGTGGTGTTACTCTTTGACTTTAAAAGCACGTTTTCTTTGTTGTGAATATTTTGTTGGTTGTTTCTCTGAGTTGCATTTCTTTAATGTGCAGCCCCCTGTGAAAAAGAGAGGGACATTTTTTTTTAATCATTGCTGCTTGGTTATTCACACTAATTCAAATTATTACGTAGCTTTATTCACACCTGATTCTGTGACACTGCAATGTGATACACGAGCACTGCAGAAGACACAGATTCAACATGCTTTCACCATTTTATCAGTGCCAAATACTGGCGTGAACACAATGCACTCTCGATCCTCTCTTTAACCAAAAAGCTGATGAATATTGCAGAGGAGACCATGAGCACTTAGACCCAAAGCAAGACTGTACATCAAATATAGGTGCTCTACCATTAGTATACATGCCCAGTCTCAGTCAGTATACATGCCCAGTCTCAGTCAGTTGCAGAATTCTGAACAGGAAGCCATGCTAATGCTAAGTGGAAGAGCAGAATTCTGAACAGGAGGCCATGCTAATGCTAAGTGGAAGAGCAGAATTCTGAACAGGAAGCCATGCTAATGCTAAGTGGAAGAGCAGAATTCTGAACAGGAAGCCATGCTAATGCTAAGTGGAAGAGCAGCCAACAGGTATTTAGAGGGATGACAAGCCTCACAAGTGAAGAAGCACACAGAATGAGACATCTCCCATTCAAGGTGTAAAATTAAGTCAAAATATGACAGGAAGGTGATGAGAGTTCCTGAAAAAAACAATAAAAAAAAGCCCTTTTTATATATTTTAACATTAAATGTAAATATTGCAACCAAACCTAAAGTCATCAATGTCATCATAACATAACCTTATTTCTCTTTGAGGATCCAGAGTAATGCCCTGCACTTATGTCTTGTGCAACAGACAGAGAGCGAAATCTGGTTTAGTTCACCCAGGTTCACACACACGCACACACACATAAATGTGCATTGTTGTATAACATGTCCAATCCTAGCTGGAAGTAGCTGCGGGAAATTAATTTGAGCACGGAGAACATTGCACAGTGGGGAAATAAATAAACAATGAAAGAGACAGCTGATTTCCCCTTGGCCAGTTCTTTAGGGAGCGCTGGGGAAGCGCTAAGACATGGATTCGCTCATGAGAGATAGAGAAAAAAATCAATGGCTTTCCATGAGATGGCCCGTGAGTGATTTAACATGGCCATAATGTGAAAGAAATGGGGGAGGTGGAGCTAACCCCGAATCCGGCGTCTCGATATACGCCTCGCCCCGGCTTGACGGAGGAGCCGCGGCGCCTCGGGCGGGCGACGCCAAACTGACAGGGCTTTCGCGGCGGCGGGCAACGCTTAAAGATGACAACATCTGTCTTCATTAACGGCGCAGAGGGACGCGGTGTCAGGAATAAACACCTCGACGTGGACAGCGGGCGGAGGCTTGATGGATCAATTACAGGCCCCAGCGCCGGGGCCTCCCGCTGAAGGGGCCGTACCTCGGGGGCCCCGCCGTGGTCCCGGGGCCGGAGCGGCCCGGCGGAGGGGCGTGTCGCCGGTGTCCCCCTCCCAGTCCGCGCTCACGCGCATCCACCTGGCTGGTCTCACGGAGGTCTGCTGGAGAAGAGGCTTCACACGGTACACAGTCACCGGGGGGGGGGGGGGGGGGGGGGGTGTGTGCAGGTCAGAGACGCGCTACGGAGGGAAAGGTGGGACCCGTGGTAACGGTCCCCCCCAGTCCCAACATGCCCATCCATTATGTCCTGCAACCGTGCGTTTGATTAATGGAAATTCATAAAAATGTACATTTTATTTTCATGGAAGGCTGCAAACTTGCCCCAAAGCAGCTGTCAGCTCACACTATTTCACAACCTCAAATTAATTTTAAAGGAAAGCACAGACTTGCCCCTGCGTGACACAGGAATGCAATATGTATTGTAATAGCTATGTGACAAGGGCTCTGTGGCCACCACTGTGAAAATTCAATTCTCACAGCCTATTACCATAAGTGGGATAATAATAAACAACTTGGCTCTGCATTGCTACGGTCTAAGGCTTTAAAGATGTAGATAACAAATCTGCTAATGGATCAATGCTAATTTTTCTCAGCTATGCCAATGCTGATTGAGGGCTGATGTACAGATCATGTTTGGTAAGGTCATTGAAGAGATTGATTTAGTATGAGTGTACTAGTCTGCTCGCATGGAACTTTATTTGTGTGTATTTTTTCCTGAAAGATGCTTGCCAACAGCTATGACCATGCACGGTGCTGTTTGAAAAATAGCAATCCCAATGGAATGCACATGGAAGTATATTAACATTACAAAATTATCCTTCTAAATCGCATCACTTTTACATAATCACAATCTCTGCCTTAAAGATCCTCGACCTAGTGTTTGGACTGCGCTTCGGTGAATGTAAAGAAACAAAATAAAAGTAAAACGACGAGAGCACTCAATTATATTTCATTACTCTGGGAATCTAATTTGTTTCATGTTCACAATTAAGATCCATTATCCCCGGCGCCGGGTTTCAGCAACACCGACCAGATAGGACAGACCTTAATGGCCATTCCACTGAGATCTCCAGCCATCTGTTCCCATTGGAGTCCAGCTTATCGTTCTGCACCAAAGAGGGGTGTAGCGCCATTGCCGCCTGGGCTGCCCGTCCCAGCCCATCCAAAACCCCGAACGAACTTTGGTAGAGCTCACCCAGTTCCTCGTGGAGAAGCACCTGAAATCAAAGCGCAAAGATTCTTTAAAAGCCCCGTGGAAAAGCCTGCCCAGGACTAAAACCTTCCCATATTCTTTCCTTTTTACAACATCACATTTGTGGTTTTTGCTGTCCTGTCGCTAGCTCTGGTGTAAAATTCATCCCGGGCTCATTACGGTATAATTAGTCATCTATAAATCAGTTCACAGTTATACCATTAGCCACCATATTCATTCTAATTGTAGGGTTACTTTTACAGCCCTGGCACGGCAAACACATTTTTACAAATGAGATCCATTCTAATTGAATTCCACTCAAACGGCTTTCCGAGACGACAGGAGTGCTTTTGCATCTCTTTGCAGATACATCCTGAGGAGCCAAATATAAATGTTTCCAAACGTGTCAATCATGGCTCCTAACGAAGCCCCTCTGACAGCGGGGCATCTATCTGCGCCCCGGGTTCGGTCATCTTGGCATAAGGCACCAGGCATGGCACAGATACTGAAACTGTGGTTTTTCACTCGACAAAACGAGGAGTAAAGCTGAGCATACTAGCATGATACCTGTGAATCAGCATTTTCAGCAGTATAAACTATAATTTAAGGGGCATAATAAATTACCTGGTGTCACACTGTGTTCTTCCTTCTTTTGGGTTGCTCCCAAGACCGCACTTTTGCACCATACATCACCAAATCCAAGTTACCCATGATTCCCTCTACATCTTCCATACTTTATACGTGATAAATATTTCATATTTTACAGGCCACCTGGATATAACAGCATCTCATTTACATGAATGACTCTGAAATTCATAATCAATGCATATTCATCCGTTTATGATATATTAATTCAGATATTCCTGACCATTGTGTTATGCGTTACTGTGATATTAATGCATTTTAGTTAATGCAGCTCCCCATTAACATGCATGGTTTAGACCAGGGGAGCAGCCAGGTGTCAACAAGCACTCTACGCAGGTTTATTGTGCTTATTGCATTTGGGACACCGTTTCTGAAAGTGGTTAAAATTAGAAAAAAAGTCAACTCCCACACGTTCACTTTGCCTCGCAAATCAGCCATCATGGTGAATATCTGAAGCTGTAAATCTCTTGTGAGGTGAGGAAGTGGCTGCGTTCTGTGGCGGGGGGGGGGGGGGGGGGGGGGGGCGTTGGGGGGCATTACGCTGACGAACGACGCACTCTCAGGAAGTCAGACCATGAAATTGGGTGCTGCACTATATGCGTGTTAAATTCACTTAAAGACTTTTTAAATGTATTTCTAATTTTACGGGTGCAACAAAAAATGAGCAGGAAATGAACACTGAAATAAAGCAATGAAAGTATTGAATAATGGATACAGATATTGAATGATGAAGATATACTGTCTGTGTGTATATACTGTATCTCAGTATATACTGTATAATATCTCTGACTGTTTTTTCGACAAAAAGATAGAATGAGTTCTTGCTTCACCATTTCCTCATGAAATGTTTTGAAAGGAACACCTTTACTATCACTTGATTGGCTAAATATAACACAACAACATTCAACCAATCACACAGCATATGTCTTTCCAAAACTACACAAATCATGGCAATAGGCTAATGTCTGCAATATTGCTTATAAACTTTGAAGCTCCTGTGTCCGCTGCCTTCAGTCGAAAAACCACAACCCATGGAAAGATGCGGTGCTTCAATTCCAAAATCAATGTTTAGAGTGGCTCTTTATAGCAGCACACATTCTAAGTGTCCCTATTTGAGGATGTATAACCCAAAGACTAACCACTAATGTGTGATTTTGATATAGATATGAATGCAAGGCACAACATATTTGAAGAAAAGTCAAAGATAGTGTGAAAAATCCAGTTAAAATCAAGTTGTTTTTATTTTATTTTATTTTTCATCAGCAACAATACGGCCCCCAAAGTCGACTCAGCATTCCTTGCGCAGTATATGCTCTGAGCACTCACTCATGATTCAGTAATTTACACGAGGGTTTAAACACATTTACGCTACGCTCCTGGAAGCTCAGGAAGCCGCAAGGCTTTGCTTAACCCGGCCATCACCTTCAAATAAAAAGCTAGGCTAGAGAGGGCTGACAGTTCAGCTTTTCATTCAGGCCAGCGGCCAAGTTGTGTTATCAGGCTGTGTCAAAGTCGGCTGCCTCAGAGTGCATCTCCCAGAGTAATAACTTTCCTTCGCTAAAATGAGAGTGGACTCTTCCTCTTGTCAGTTTTCTCTTGCCTATGTCCCTGTGCAACCCCTGGTGGGTGACAAATATGCCCACCTGTGCACCAGACTCCATTTATGATCCTGTCTTAAATGCTGCGGTGCACTCTTTTACTTTGCAAGTAAAAAAGGAAAGTTACATAACTCAGGAAATTAGTGCCCCAGTTATAAAAATAAATAAATAAAATAAAACGGACACGCACATCAACAGCTCCAGTCCGACATGCTAACATGCGACGATCCAGCCTTAGCACATGCCGTGCTAGCCCTGTTATCCTCCTGGTCTCCCTCTTTTCAGAACTGTCTGATGTCCCATTGTGAAGAGTTACCTGAACTGAGGACATTTAATGATGACAGGCACATTCCACAGGAGTTAATGTGAACATTGCACCAGCACATATGTGATGAGTAAGAAAGGCTAATGGTGAAGATTTTTCCTTACACAGCAAAATAGTGAAGCCAGTGTGTGCCAACATTATGCCCAGAGTTGTGGGTAGCTCATACCATTTTCTCATGAGAAACTGGTAGGGGGGAAATATAAATATACAGATCCTTTCCAAAAAATTAGAATATCATGGAAAAGTTTTTTTTTTTCTCCCATAATTCCATTCAAAAAGTGAAACTTTCATCTCATTTTTTTAGATTGTAGATTCATTACACACAAAGTGAAATATTTCTAGCCTTTATTTGTTTCATTCTTCATAATTTTGGCTTACAGCTCCAGAAAACCCCCAAAACAGTATTTCAAGAAATTAGAATAGTGTGTCGAAAATCAGCATTTACTTCAGTTATTTCAGAGAATGAGTGGAGTGGCTTGACTCGAGGAATCCGACAGTTGTAGCCCATGTCCCGGATACGTCTGTACGTGGTGGTTTTTGAAGCACTGACTCCAGCCTCAGTCCACTCCCTCTGCATCTCCGCCAAATTTTGGAATCGTCTTTGCTTGACAATCCGTTGAAGCCTACGGTCATCTCTTTTGCTTGAGCACCTTCTCCTGCCACATTTTCCCCTTCCACTAAACTTTCTATTGATATGCTTGGACACTGCACTCTGTGAACAGCCAGCCTCCTTAGCGATGACCTTTTGTGGCTTACCCATCTTCTGGAGGGTGTCAATGATGGTCTTCTGGCCAATTGTCAAGTCTGCAGTCTTCCCCATACTGAACAAAACTGAGATAAACTTTGCAGGTGTTTTGAGTAAATTAGATGATAGTGTGACAGTCAGTCTAAAACATTCATTCTCTGAAATAACTGAAGTAAATACTGATTTTCGACACACTATTCTAATTTCTTGAAATACTGTTTTGGGGGTTTTCTGGAGCTGTAAGCCAAAATTATGAAAAATGAAACAAATAAAGGCTATTTCACTTTGTGTGTAATGAATCTATAATCTATGAAAGTTTCACTTTTTGAATGGAATTATGGAAAAAAAAAAACTTTTCCATGATATTCTAATTTTTTGGAAAGGATCTGTATATGCCAACTTGGTCTGTCTATGGCTGTGAACCACTGACTGTTCCTTGTGTGATGTGCATAAACAAAGCACAGGTCACGAGTGAAGCACTTAAGGCCTACACTTAAGGGGCAAAAGCCTTTCAACGTTAAAATCACTCTCAATCAAGGACTCCTTGGTCTGTTATTTCCTGAAGGGATATAGAGTACAGGGCTACCGTATGATTTGAATCAGGTATGATGACAGTGTAGAGATATACCTATGTCATCAGGTGAAAACAGAAAAAATGCACCCGGAAATATATATAAATCCCTGATCTGCAATGCTCCCACTGAATTAGGTTCTATCCAAAATATATATGCAGAGTTTATCTGCGATTAACAGAAACCAGGAAGAGATGCATGATGTAATTTAGTTGTAATATCACAAGACAAAAAGAGAAATGAGAGTTATGAAAATGGAAGCTAATTGATTGAGTTATGTGAGCACTTCTGGTATGAATACACTGAATTCGTACCAGGATGTGTAACGTTCCGTTCCCATCCTGTCCGTTCTCCGTGTTTTTCCCTCTCCCTCCGTGTCATGTTTGACTTCCATTGTCCGTGTTTTTCCCCGTGCTGCAGGCTGGGCGTGTTCCCTCCGTTTGTACTACTCCATTTCTCCACTCCTGTCTCAGCCTATCTCCTCTTTCCATTTCGGCATGCATTCCTCACACTCCGCTCTGTTCAATCACCCACGCATACATTCGCACGCTTTCCTAATTGATACCAATTACACTCCTTACTTAACTCACCTGCTGTCTTCTATCCAGTGCCAGTTTGTTAACGTTGTTCATTTGAAACCTCTGGTCTTCGCTATTCCTTGTCTAGTTCTAGTCGCACAGTTTGGTTCTGTATTAGGTGTTCGTTCACCCTGCTGAATTGTGAAAACCTTTATTTAACAGTTTGGTTCTGTCTCGGTGCTTTAGGCACTCTGCTGAACTGTTGATATTCTCAGTCTGTCCAGTGTGTGTGCGGCACTACCTGCCGTGCTATAATCTGTCTCGCTAACCACTTCTCTGTTTGAAGTCTGCCAGTCTGCAGTTGTTCGCGACTCCCTGTTTGTGTTGCGGTACCCCCGCTTTCCACCTGACGTTGTGCCCGCAGCGGGGCGCTCTGCTCTCCCACTCTACAGCTGTTCCTGCGTCCGGCTGTGGCAACCGCCAGTGCTACGGTTACGGTTGTGCCTGCTGCTGTTTGTCCTGCTAACACATCTGGGCCGACCCGAGGTCCGCTGCACTGTCCTGCCCTGCCGTATCTGCTGCTGCCCCATCCTCTGCTTCTACAACCCGGTTGCCTGTTACCAGTAACACCCCAGTCATTCCTACTCCAAACTTTCATGCATAACCATAACCGGATTGTTATTTATGTCCTCCCTCGCTTCAGGAGACAAGTTCGAAGCATAAATTATTGGATGCCTAGCTCTCCCCCTATCTGTTCTGTCTGTCTAGTCTGTCCAGATCCGCCAAGTCCAGTTCCGGCTTGGAACGACTCCTGGGTGATCCGTCAAAGTCCAGTCCCGGTGTGGGGCTATTCCTGAGTGACCCGCAAAGTCCAGTTCCAGTTTGGAGCAAGTTTGAAGCTCCGGAGAATTCCTGTCCTGTGTAATATTGTGTACAGCTTGGGACTGCCCCAAGCTTAATAAATAACCTTTTCTTAAGTACCTCTGCCTCCTTGTCGTTGCATTTGGGTTCAGCCCGTGTTCAGGTTCATGACAAGGATGTGTGGGACTGCACTGCTCTGCAGATGAATCTCCTTGCGCTTCTGGACTTTTACATTTATTTTATTTAACATTTATTTATCCAGGTTAGTCTCTTGAAATAAAGTATCTCATTTTCCAGAGTGACCTGCAGCAGCTTACCCTATTTAAGAAACAATGTTAATATCAGTTTATAAACATAAATAAAAACGCATCTTAAAATATTAATATCATGGCAAAAATAGCAATAAGAGATGGATCAGGAATAACAATCACAACAGTCAGTCACCAGTTCCCCAGCAAACATCTTAAAAGCAGGAATAAGATACCAAAGGAGTCAACTTTAAAGTGTTTTGGAGTTTATCCCAAGACCAAGAAGTATGATAGTTAAAGGACTTTCTGCCATGATCTATTCTAACATTGGGCTATGATAAAAGCAGATAGGCCTGAGACTTCAGATTATATGTGTGTTTTTGTGAAACCATGGTGATTTACCTAACAAGTAATGTTCCATCTGCGTACGGTCAGGGAAGTCCAATCCACTTCACTGTACAGATCACAGTGATGTGTAAGCCACTTTCTCCTGGCGATAAATCTAAGGGCTGCATGATACACAGAGTCAAGTGCTTTCAAGGCTGTATCAGAAGCCTGCATATAGATAACATTCCCATAATCCAACAGAGAAAGAACGAGCTCTTTTCTAGGCTGAAGAGAAAAACATGCTCTATGTCAAAAGTGTAGGCCTCAAACCACGTTTTCAATATGGTGAGAGAAGCTCAACCTATCATCTAATCAAATCCACAGATATGCATATGAATGAACCTACTCAATGGAATAGCCATCTAGCATAGTAATGCTTGGTTTGTCAAATTTTTAATAGAATACCATAGATTTAGTTTTGGAGGCATTAAAGGGTAAGTTCGCTATTTTGGACCTTGGACCCTATTTGCGGTCCGTCTTCCATGAACCTGACCCATGAAGTCCATTTTTTCGCTGATCGGTCCAGTATTGAGTTCGGTACAGATTTCCTGTAGGCTCTCACTGGGCTACAATGGAAGTGAACGGGGCAATCAGAAATGTTATGGAAAAACAACGATAAATGTGCTTTTATAGCTCAGTGTGTATTCTTACGGTCTCAGTATGCTCTCCTGTGAAATGTAGGCTATCGCAAATGCAAACCGAACGTTGAAACAACAGTTCCATTTGAAACAGAACTATTTCTCCGACCGCACTACCTCGCACTGTAAACTTCCGCAGTCTAGCTACGTTGTAGAGAGGGGGGGGGGGGGGGGGGCGCTTGAAAAGCAGTTGATCACAAATCCTGACCTCCCGTTGGAGTTTACTAGCTAGTAGCCTACAGCAGAAATATTTGTAACGCAGTTTTTGTAATCATCATTTGTAATAATTCATCACAGCAATGGTGCGCGAATGTGCAGTCCCCGGTTGTGGGAATAAAATGTCTGGACGCTCAAATACCAGTTTTCACAGGCTCCCGTTCTCTGACCCAGAAAGATTGAGACTTTGGCTGGTTGTCTTACGGATCGACATAAACACTCCAGTCAATCAACTCTGTTTGGCAGACTCGCGAGTTTGTGGAGCGCATTTCGACGCTACTGATTTCTGTAACCGCAAATCAGAAGCAAAACACTGGTTTCTAAAGAACACAGCTGTTCCTCGTGTCGGACCCGTAGCACTATCAAGCACCGGAGCGGAGGTAAGTTATATTTAGCTATAACGTTACTAACATTTTTATTTTTTTTGAGCGCGTCCTCTGACCCAGCACTCAATACCAACTAACAAAATCCGAGCTTGACATAAGTTGTTTTCTTGTAACAAAACTGTCGGAAACGTTCATCAACTATAACTTTTTACAATTCTATAATGTTTTATTTACAAATGCTTGACGCATGGTGTCCTGTCCAAAGTTCTCATCTATCACATATCTGTTGGCAGTCATAGTGTAATGGTAATCAATGGAGATGATCCAGTGTCATCCACGGATACATCCAGGTTTTCAATGGCATTCGGTAGCAACAGATCCCACTCCCTACAACACAAACTTTCCTCCTCTCTGGGCATCTGCTTGCACCTCTTGCAAGAACACCAAAAGTCCCCCGAAATTCTTGGTCTAGCCTCGGCAGCGACTTCGGATAACATTACCTGCGCAACTTCAGCCTCTCTCTCTTCTCTTGCTCTCTTATCATCCATCTCTTGTAGTTCCGTGTCCGTGTATTCTGGCTCAAATCTGTAGCCAGTAACGTCAAAGTCAAAATCGAATTCTTCGTCTTCGTAATCATTATAGTCATCCATCATCCAAGTTTTTTTGTGGAAATTGTAGCCTACGTTGCTGCAGGTAAACAAACGCAGACTGCTCAGCTAGATAGTTTCGTAAACGGCCGGCACACCTTCCCGCTCCCCTACCCCCGACACATAGTACTCCGCGAGTGCAGCGCAAACAAGCAACAAGAGAAATGCTTACTTCCAAGCCATGCCAAGCACGTAAAAATGTTCGGATTTAGATACATTTCACAGGAGAGCATACTGAGACCGGTAACAATACACCCTGAGCTTCCCGTCTCATTTATTGTACATGAAAGCACATTTATCGAACATTTCTGATTGCCCCGTTCACTTCCATTGTAGCCCAGTGAGAGCCTACAGGAAATCTGTACCGAACTCAATACTGGACCGATCAGCGAAAAAATGGACTTCATGGGTCAGGTTCATGGAAGACGGACCGCAAATAGGGTCCAAGGTCCAAAATAGCGAACTTACCCTTTAAGAACAAGTTTCAGATCATGAAGATTTCACTGAGTAAAATCAAATGCATCATGTTGAGCATTATTAACAGCTTCAGGTAAAGTTTTCCCAGTGGAATAAAGTATTGTGTCATCTGCATAAAAATCCATGCATGCAGTTTCAATGTTTTTTACAATACTCTTAATATAAATAATAAAAAAATAGAGGACCAAGTATAGACCTCTGGGAAACCCCTGTGTGTAATTCCAAAACATTTAAATTTAAGACCATCAGCATCAATACACTCAGATCTACAGTATTAGACAAATAATCAATGACCCATTACAGGGCTTAACCCCTAATACCAATGCTCTCTAACCTATGGATTAAGATGTTGTGATCCAAAGTATCAAACGCCTTAGACAAGTCCATCAGAAGAGCAACACAATGCAATTCCTTACCTAGAGCCCACCGGACATCATTCATTACCTTCAAGGAGGCTGCGATCATACTGTGGCTCTTCCTATTCAAAATGTTGAACTCCTGTAACAATATTTTCAAATGATCATTGACTAACAGGGGTGGCAGTAATATCAGCAGCTAATTTCATAAGATAAGGATTCAAGTCATCTAGGCCTAGTGACTTTTTCACATCAATTGATGCCAAGGACTTTAGCTCCCTACAGGGTTACTGCTCCTTCCTGCACCACCTCCTCTGTTCTGAGGTGCACTTTGGCGATGGCTCCATGGCTGCACCTCCACTGGGGTCCTGTAGGTCTGCTCTGATCAGAGGGCCTTTGCTGGGGGGAAATAGGCTGTGTCTCTTTCACGGCACACCTCCAATACCATGTGTGCGCCTGTATTTGCACCCGTGCATGATGATGGTGCTAAAGCAAAAAAGAGTGAGCCCTAAAGTGCCCTAGGTGCACGCCTAAAGAGGAGACGGTAATCACTTTTAGACTTGCACAATTAGTCTAATTACAGAAATATTTTTTGGTTTATGCCAGTGCTTCTATTAATTATGAAAAATAGTGTCTCTGGCCTTGCTGTGTTGATGACCTGCTGTCTTTCTGTGGATTGTGCTGAATGATTCATGATTCTAATGACTTGATTCATTTCTTTCAGTGGTTTCCATCAGTCTTGGGAAAAGCCATGGTAGTTTTGAAATTTTTCACCATGGCTCTTGCTTTGTAGAGTGCATGTTAAAACTCTCATGGCAAACTAAATGACAGAATGCACAAAGGACTCGAGTCAGCTTAAATATAACTGTGATTTTACCGTCTTTTTTTATTCGACATTTAATAAAATTGATGGGTGTTCCATACAGTCACAAAACTAAAGGTTCTCCTGTAGTTTTTCTCTCTTCCTGTCCGACTCATGTCGTTTTATTGTACAGTTTTCTCCTTTTTAGATTTTACCTCCATTTTCCAGCTGTGAAATTGTGCACCCCACTGGGTTATTCCAGGAGAGCACCACAGTCACCCAGATAAGCTTTCACAGACACTGGGTCAGAAGAGGACACTTCATGTTCAGTTTGCGGCGGCAGACTGTGGGTCGGACCAGAGTGGGCCAAAGATGCACAAAGAGACTTTGGAGTCCCTCCGCTTTAAATCCCTCCACTGCTGGGCCATGCAGTGGAGACTTATGTGATGCCCTGCAGGACTGCTGACCGCAGTTGATACTGGAATTGTTCAGATTCAAGAGCAAATCTTGGGACCTATCCACAAGCCAAATAATGCCTTAACATGTGCCGTTAGACCCATATTTTCAGCAAAATATACCACCATCAACCAAACTTAATCTCCTGGGAAACCAACCTTTCCCATAAACTCTTATCAATAGATGCATTTTTTAGAAATTCAGGCGGTGTAAAGCATGACATGCTCCTTTCTGCTGGCCCTTTATTCCTGTAGAATCAGATTGGCGAGGAGGGGAAAACACAACTGTCACAGTAAATGAAATACTGTATCTCAACAAGGGACGGCGTTTCAAACTTTCCTCTGTGCCGTCGGTGGTGATCTCTCGAACTTTCCACAAATGACATGCCATTGGGACAGATATAGCATAGACGTGATTCTTTTGCAAAAACCGCTGTCGCTTCGGACTGAGGCTGTAATAGCGGCTTATGCTGGCTCCCCTGACTCTGAGTGGCAAGTAGATACAAGCACAGCCATTCAACAATGAGATGGTGACACATATATAGCCTTGTCCAAGGAGCTGTGCAATAGCTGTCAGAGAAATAGGACTCTCCTGCGGCTCTCTAGCAAGAGGTTAAACACGAGGATAGACCAAATACAGCTTAGTATCACAGCTTAGCTGAAACACTATGATTAGCCCAACACAGTGTTAGAATGCAAAACAAATCTTAGTATTGACCTATAGTTATCGAGAATATACAGCCAACCAAAAAAAAGAAATCAATCCACCAGGTAGAATATAGGATCACGTGATATTATCATACTAATGTACTGCATATTTACAGTACGTCACGGCTTGTATTACATTCAACTGTTTCTTGGGGATTTCATTCTGGCCTCGTCCTTTCCGATCTAGCTTATTTGGAAAGGCAAACAGAAACGGATTCCAGGGAACGCTGGTAAACGGCAGGATGAAATGGCGCGGGGAGAGAAAGGGGGAATACATTACTACATCTAGCCCATGTCAAGAAATGGGAAACATGCTATGATGCTGCATTCATTTTCTCCTCAGTTATTTTTGCAGCGGGGCGCGCGGCGCCGTGCACTGTGACAGGGGATTTTTTTCAGCGTATGCAAAGCATGCGCATAGAGAGATAGCAGGGGCACACGCCCTGAGGAGCTTCTGTCACTTGGCTGCGGCTGCCGACTTTTCCAAGGAGTTTAATTCCTCTTTCTGTCCATCTGTCACCCGTTCCGCTGTCTAACCGCCGTTGGCATGGAAACGCATAAAACCGGCACCCGGTGCTCTCGGGTCTGCCGCCGCAATCCTGTCCAGGTGCCGCCCGGGTGCCGCACCCCGCCCATCCCATGACCCGCAGTCAACCCGGTGAGGCCGACGAGGTCAGCCGTCCTCAGGTGGAAGACATCGGCCTGACCAGGCAAACAGAACGACAAGCTATCTCTTAGCACTTCTGTAATTGGGGTGGCATTTAGTGGGCAACATGTCTTCTCTAGGGGGGACTGACCTTCCTCCTTTTAAAGGTGGCTCAAGGCCTGCGATTGTCAGGGCTCACCGTAGTTTCAGAGAAAGGTCTTTTGATTACTGCAGAATAACAATGGTGTTTCTGCAGATCCCTCTTGAGGCATATGACCTTATTGTTTTGCTAATGCAATGCTAATGATATCACACTGAGGACATGGGCAAGAAACTGGAAGCCTTATCAGTCAAACACGGGACACATTTTGTTAATTTCGTTAGAATAGAAAAGAATAACTTTTATTTTCCCGCTAGGAAACTTGAGTTGTAGCCACCAGCAACAACAAAAAGACATAGACAGTGGGGCAGATCCACAACACACAAACAAACCTACACATTCTCACTCCCAACTCGTCAACATATGGACGCTTTGTCGTCACTTTTCAATGCACTGGGTACCCCTATAGCATCATTTTTCTACGTGCAGGGTAGTCCGATAGACTTTTGTGGAAGGTTGATGCTAGATTGGATAGCCTGGAGGGACCTGGGCAGGACCCTGGGACACTATCTTAACAGTTCAGGCATGAGCCCAAGTTACGTGAACTCCTGTGAGGTTATGTTTAGGGGTTTGGAAAAGGTTGATGCTAGATTAACAACCAATTACAGCAGAGCGTCCCTCCCAGGGTCCCGCCCAACCTTCCATTAAAGTCTATCGGACTACCCTGCACATAGAAAAATGACGCTATAGGGGTACCCAGTGCGTTGAAAAGTGACGACAAGAGGTCCTGACCAAGCGTCCATATGTTGACGAGTTGGGAGTGAGAATGTGTTCAACAAACATATCAAACAAAGACATATAATCATTGCATTAATCAAACTAATTAAGTGAATTAAAGTGTAATAGCCCACAGCCAAACGTCATGATTAAAAATAGCCAACGGACAGATCCAACGGACATTCCCGGGCATATGTTGTGAATGCGTCTCCTTGGTGACGACCACAAACAAAATTATCCTGAATATACAATACGTCAATATTATCAAAACGAGCAACATGAGTGCCCTGAACAATATCCAGCCCACTTCCCCGTCCCACAATAGACACACAGCGCATGAAAAAAACAAAAGACAAAAGCCAGACACAACAAAATACTAAAATTTACAAACACGAACACGAGAGACAGCTGGACTTCATGTCGCCATTACAGCACCACGTGACGTTCACTGAGGTCTTTTGTGGTTTGTATCCCCACCAAAAATGTTTTTATACAATATAAAATGTAGGGTCTCAAGAAGTGTGTTGATGGCGGTGGTAGTGGGGGAGGGGGTGGTACTGACATCACCATCATTATTTTTTAGCGTCAGTGAATTACGCTCTCCATTGGAATGCAAATCCCCACCCCTCACAGACCTTCTCCATCTCAAACAGCAGGCCTGACCCTATCGCAGCACTGCTCGGTGTTTGCTCACAGTAGTTTCCTATCTATCCGAAGCAGCAGAGATATCTCCTGTGTGCAGCATCACTGAGCGCAACACATCTAGAATGGAGAAAAAAAAAAAAAAACTGGGAAACTTTTACTGAGTACCGTATGTATTGAGCCATCGAACACAGAGAAAGAGTTCCCATTCCCAAGGTTTTGAAGTGTGTTGCCATTTTACGCACATTCACATTGTGTTTTTGGGTGTCGTAAAGTCACATGACATTGGAGAGTGACTTTAGGGATGGGCTTTGCTGTTATTTGTGGACATTAGCGTGGATACTGTCTTTTCGGTCCTTACTATTCTAGGCACGCTTTTCGCTGGAAATGAAGTCACTCCTGATTTGGGTGACGCGCCTCGTAGCGAGAGCCTGTCAGGCCTGACAGCTGCCAGCTCCGTCACGCTCTCCAGCCAGCGTTCGTCCGTGTCTGATCCCGCATTCCGCATCCCCCACCCACCCACCCACCTGCCTTAATTCACACCCATTGTCAGAAGAAATGCCATGGATCGAATATTCAGAATTTCTCTGGATTCTTGAAACGTGAAGAAGGGTGACCATGAGTGTACCAGAAAAGAAAATAATAAATGGCTATACTTCAAATGAATGAAAAATGAAACGAAAATGAAAATGATTTTTTTTTAATTGACAAAAAACAAAAGCCTAGCAAATAGGGTTTCCCCCTTGTTTGAAATTTAAAGAAAAACCAGTGTGATGAAGAGGCTGGAGGTGATAATTATTCACTGCTGAGGCATGACTTTAATTTGGTGTTGCTGACGTGTGCTTGCTGAAAACAACACTTGGGGGATCTCTTTACATTTACAACCTGAGTGGCTTGTCTTCGTATGGCCACTTACAAATGAACGACACCTTAAAGAGATCACCTATTCCCCCAGCATGCACCTGTTGTACAGGAGATAAAAGAAGAATCATTGTTCTGAACATCTATAACTTAATCTATGTCTTGAATTATCGCATATCTCCCATTTATGTTGTACTCTTTGAAACATTTCAAAGTAAAGTGAAAAGCCAGTGAATCCTGCCTTGCCCATTTAAAATGTATTTAAAATTCAAGTGTGTGCCAGAACAGTTCCCTACCGCCCGAATGGAAAAGGTGCCTACTAATCGGCACGAGTAATTTGATGAATACCGTAGATCGCCATATATCCGTCTTAATTTCAATATCTATTTAAGCATTTTGTTCGTATTTCCTTGTGCCTCAAATAATAATGTGAAGATATGTTCAATTAAGGCAAGAGTATTACAAGGGCGCAAGAGGCTCACCCTCCAATTACAGCATAAAGTCTATGGAAAAAGCATATCCACTTCACATCATGTTAAATTACAAACACAGTGCCTCCAATATACAGGACTATGCTCCTGTGCGAACAATTATTTTATTTATTTTCTTTCACCATAATGATTCATCAGCAGACTCTGCGGTTAACAACAGTCTGGACTGCTGCCATGCTAAGGGAAGCTACGTTACTCCCCTTTAAGGGCTTATCATGTGCTGTCTGTACAGTAGACTTTCCCATTCTCCCCGAAGAGGCAGACAGACAGACACAGGTGTTGCTGGTCTTGGCAGAGGTGAACATTTTACGCACATGTTCCAGTGCTGTGTCTTCAGAGAGGCAACTTCCACAATGCCACACTGTTCTACGGGGCCGGACATCCACTGAAGCCTCTGCATCGCATTTCAAAAACAAGATAAGGAAGAGCCAGGCCGGGCTGCAGACACTAGTGCTCTACTGCACACATGACAACTGTGCAACACTGAATAAAGAACAGTGGCTCTTGTACCTGAATGAAAATGTGTAATAATAGAATGTGCATTCATGTATGATCACCTAATGTGGCTAGCATCTGAACAATTTGCTAAAATCCCTGTTATCATATAGGCAAATGATAAGCTAATGGAGAATATTTGATTGCTATGTGTGCACCTATAATGGTATATTTTTGTCATAGTGACATCTTTATACAACCATATAGTGCGGCGTCAATAACAGCCACATGATTTTCAAATACAAAAGAGTTAAATAGTGAACATTTTCAAATTGTTGCTCCATTTCATCTTTTAGAGGAATGGTTATCTTGCAGAAGTCTATGTTCCTTCAGTTGTACCGTGATAGTGTATAAAAGCATCCTGTGCCATGGGAACGGCTCCTTCACGGGAATGTCTACCATTCTTCTTCACAATGGACCATTGATCTGTGAAAATAGCATCTATCATTCCACAGGTAAAGTACAATAATAGACAAAATAACCAATGACTAAAAAAATGAAAAAGCTAGCGAGAAATAATTCACATCTTTGTGCTCCCATCTGTGTCGATACACCACCTTGTTTAGTTTCCCAAGATGCATTGCTCTGCCGTGAAAAAACATCCACCTGTAAAATGCTACTTTAAGATAAGAGCAGGCCCCAGAGAAAATGAAAAAGGTCTACATTTCCTGCAGGAAATGACAAAAGAGTTTCAGCTGTACCAGACAACTGCTAAGATAGACCTGAATCATTTTATCTGTAATCACATTTCAAGACCAGGCCTAGGGATTTCACAATTAGAATCCAACCTTAACATGTGCCTGTTTTCAGAGCAGATTGAAAGCTTATACAATAATTACCCTGACATTTTCATTTAATTTAACCCTCTTAGTAGTGTAATGGGCCTGTTTGAATAATATCCTAATTCAATAACAGATACCCACTGTCAACCGAGATGGCAGGAACAGTGAATTACTGCTTCCTCTAATCAGCCTCTCCCTTTGCACCACACATACACAAGGGTCTGGAGTTCTTTTCCATTTTTCCTCCTATCACGAAAGGAAGCACACTGTACAAACTCCCACATTCCGTTTGAGACCGAAATCAATGGATTTCCCATAAATATGAGTATTGGATAACCGCTTTCCAGTAAGACTTAAATAGAACTTCTGCTGGAAAACATTTCCCCTCTATTCTCTCACACGGTTGGCTGGGGGGGGGGGGGGGGTCTTTCTCATAAGCAGCCTGTACATGTAATCACCCAGACTGCAGAGCCGTGGCTTTGTCGGCAGCCGAGACACTGTGGAATGTAAAAGGTCAATTCAAAGCAAGGGGGAAGAGGAGCAGGCAGTCATTAGCTGCTGAGCTTAACTACCAACGGCTGCAGACTTCACCTTACCTGCTTTCCGCATGCCAGCTTCCATTGATTTTGTGTATCTGATTTCTACACCCCCTTATACTGGGATAGCAGTTCAGCTGACTGAGGGGAATAATGTGAGCCAAAATGGACCTTCCCTCACAGGCTATTGTTCTTGTAGGTCTTAATCAGGAATTCAGAAAATCATATGCTGTATAGTAATCCAACTAATATAGCAACACAATAAAAAAAGTTCCCCTAATGTTTATTCTAATGTCAGCCACAAGCGTTATAATCTATAAGCACTTGGCAAATCAAGCACATATTTTGTTGCAGAATCTAATTTTTGTGTGAAAAAATGCATACTACATATACAGAACTGCGACAAATTAAAGGAAAAACCAACATAGAGGGCCCTATCTTGGCGATCTTGGCGCTTAGTCTAAGCGCATGGCGCTAAGTCCATTTAGGGCGTGTCCAAGTCTACTTTTGCTATTTTAACGGCGTGTTTTTTGGGCGCTAAGCACGGCGCAAGGTGCAACTGGGCTGAACCTAGTCTCTTCATTAATTATAGGTGTGTCTTGGGCGTGACATGCAATAAACCAATCAAAATGTCATATCCCATTCCCTTTAAAAGCCTGCTTTTCCACCTTGGCGGATTGCTTATGATGGCGAAACAGACATGCTCGTGCGTGTTTAGTGCGATCAAGGAATCGGCTATATGGATCAGTAGCAGTAGTAGTATTATGAGTTCCCGGTAATTCCTGACAGTGCTGTTTACGAAATATATGCTGTTAAATTTCGTTAAAAGCACCTGCAACAGCTGAGAATAAGCGACCAATTGCTTCCTTCTCACCTTAGAAAACGCCAAATTAGCCTGCTTGTTTAACGAATTTCGTTATGCAATGAACTCATGTTCAAGCTTCATCCGAAGTTCATTAGGCTACCTGCATTCTAATTTTGATTAATAACATAACTAACGTTATTTTGCCTTAATGATGACACTAAATACAACAAATCTGTCAGGTTGGCAACCCATAGGTTCAGCATATTTTCCCTTGTTTTATAATGTCCTGCTTATGGAAATGTGACCAACCTGTTTAACTGGTAGCGTAATACTTTAAAACGATTCACTTTCCCAGGAAGACCGCGAAAAGTGCGATGTACAGCAGGGGAAACAGACTTGCTCCTGTAAAGCGAACATGCAGATAATTGAATTACAATTAATTGTAAATTAATTGTGTAACGTGCTGCAAATTTTGTTTCTAATTAGACGCTTAGTTCTCTTTAAAATCTTTTGTTCAGTTATGGAATAACAGGTGAAATCAATGGGGTTTTAATAAGCTGAGGGTATGGAAACCTTGTCACTGTAATCAAAAAAATATGAAGGACGAAGAATAGCGAAGGTTACAATTCAGTTAACATGGTGACATTTATCTCAGTTTTTTAACCATAGGCTATCGAAAAAAACCTTATGCATAGCGAATCCGCTGTAGCCTAGGCTATTTGAAAAACAATAAAAGCAATATTCACTGGACAAGGTTTTAAACTTTTTTCAGTCACAAACCATTCTATTTACTTACAGGCTGTATTCCTAGATAAACAGAGCTGTATTGTAATGACATCTGAAGCACATTTTCAAAACTCAAATGTCCGTCTATTGCAGTGCGCAAGTTTTCCATTGAATGACAATTCACGCATTAGGTGTAAATGACAATTTGCGCATTAGGCTTGATATAGGTGTTATCAGCTCCTTTTTAACGGATAGCCATTGTCCCGTACCATCGCACATTGCCTGGATGTTGATGGAGTGGGCTGAGAGCAATGTAATGTGGCATCGTTTCCCTTCGCTGAGGGAAAGGTATGTGGACCTATGGAACCTTTTATTATTATGCATTTTTGACATAGCCTACACAATAATAATATTTCACATTGTGATCTAGATATTTTAGTCATGCTTGTGCGCGCCCTGTGTGTAACAGACAGGATGGTACGCGCGTTATGCACACGCCTATGTAGACGCACTTATATGCGCCGTTAAAATAACATGTAAACAACTGCGACATGACTTTAAACCAGGTTTGTGGTGGTTCTAGCGCAAGCGCTTTCTGCTGGCTCAAGATAGCAATACGCCAGAAAGAATCCTGGCCACTCCTCGTCTTAAGACCAACACGCCCAGTTCACTTGTAATGGGCGCAAGAATACATGGTAGTTAAAGGACGTGAACGCAAGGCGTTATTATGAACCATGTGCCGGGTGTAAGATAGCAAAGACACTTGCGTTTCGGTTAGCGCCGCTTTGCGCCGGGTGTAAGATAGGGCCCAAAGTGTCCTAGTAAGGTGTTGGGCCACCACAAGTCACCAGAACAGCTTCAATGTGCCTTGGCTTAGATTTTTACAGGAGGGATGGAACACCATTCTTCCAAAAAATATTCCCTCATTTGGTGTATTGATGATGGTGGTGGAGAGCTCTGTCTAACACGTTGGTCCACTACCATACGTGTTCAATTTGGTTGAGTTCTGGTGACTGCGAAGGCCATAGCATATGATTCACATCATTTTCATACTCATAAAACCATTCAGTGACCCCTCGTGCCCTGTGGATGGGGGCAATGTCATCCTGGAAGAGACCACTCCCATCAGGATAGAAATACTTCATCATAGGATAAAGGTGATCACTCAGAATAACTTTGTATTGATTTGCAGTGACCCTTCCTTCTAAGGGGACAAGTGGACCCAAACCATGCCAGGAAAATGCCCCCCAGAGCATAACAGAGCCACCGGACCCCCTCACTGTAGGGGGTTTCCTTTCATTTGTCACCTGTCTGTATAGTACAAATTGCCTTAATGACGTTTTATATACAGTATATGCAAAAAAATCTCTCTTCTATGCAATTATTATTGTTCTGTTTTGCATTGGGTCTCACCTGCCCTCGAGAAAAGGTCTGTGGGTTTGTGTACACACTGTTTCCCAGACTCTCATCTGTCACCATGGAGACAAAGGTACACAGCAACTTTTAAACGGGAGTTGTACATGTCTCCTGTATGCACACTGATGCAGTAGTCTAACACTGGACAGGGAGAGCAACACGCGGGGGCACTGCAGTACCAATCGACATGACAGCATCACTTCCACAAATCTCCCCTGGGAAAAGTCCGTGTAGCTGGTTTGCGCTTCACCCAACAAATAAAAGAATACTGTTGGTGAATGTATACTGGTCTGCAGTAGTGGTAGAATTTATTTTCGTATTTTTCTAAATGTCAACCATTCCTTTTGACGTGCCATTCTATTCCATCCATCCACATTTTTCCCTAATTGGGCAGCGGTTGCAAGGAAATAAAAACTCACATATGTAATAGCATAATAAAAAGTCAGAACGCAAATACTACAAACATAACTCTGAATAACAAAAATACCACTCAATAAGAAAGGAAACTATGTTTTACATTGTGTGTATAAACGCCTTGTCTCGCACTCTAATTGGTCAGTTATTGCTATTTACAGCAGTGTAGTTTATGTTTCCTAACAGATAAGGCCTGCTTCACTGAGTGATGTTTCCTCCCTACCAGGGCTTGGATGCCTTAAACTTTCTGTTGGGAGTCAGCACAGGGAGCTCTGTATAGTTTCCAAAATATGAGCCTCTAAAATACATGCAATTTAAGATATATTTTCAGAATTGAAATTAAAGGGTTATACAAAAAAAAAACATACATGCCCCTTGTGGAATTAGATTTGATGTTCCTGTTTATTTAGTTCAATTCAATAGAATTTTATTTGTATAGTGGTTTTTAAAGAGATACTGTACAAAGACCCTTTACAGAAAAATAAGGAAAATTCACTTACACTAAGTTTCAGCGTGTTTCACATCATGGTGTGCATGCAGACATTCACTTGTTTTTATTTAATTTATATAAGCCTTTTTTCACTCATGCACTTTTTAGTCCCTATACTTGTATTATCTGCTTGTATAATTTGTTATTTTCATGGATTTCAACAACAAAAAAATTCAATAATCTACAATTTACTTTCATTTCATAACTCAGTGGTCTGAACAGTATTAGAAAACACAATATAAACTTTGCATCAATCTCACAGTTCAGAACATAAATCACATCAAACAGTGACGGTCTAAGTAATTGTTTTAGGATTTAATTTGATTTTGAGTGATCCTGCTTCTGACATGTCTGAAGAGCACATTTGTAACTGTAGTACCGGTACCATTTTATAGTGGCGATGTCATTGTTACCAGAGTTTTACTCTTCCGTAAAACTATATCAAATGATTTCTGTTTATTTTTTTTACTAACTAAAGCACTCAATATTTGCAGTATACATGATTTTACGTCCCTATGCTGCCTCATGAGTGCGCCCCTTTAAATCTTTTGTATGCTAACGAGTTTCCTTCGACTCATCTGACCCTTGATTGGAAATTGCCGACACCTGTTGTGGATTTGCCTGAGAGCACATATCATATGTATTCGCAGTGTTCTCTAGCTAGTGGTTGGTTCATTTTTCTTTTGATTAACTGCATGTTCGTGGCCAGCTTGCTGCCGTGCTTGAATGTAGGCTATTTTAAAGTAGCATTGTGGTGCTTGTTTCAGGTTGTAGCCTATGGAGCGCTTACTATATTTTGTAGTTTGTCGTAGTTTTCCTGCGTGATTCCCTGTTTTTAAGGCCGTTTTGACTTTGCTTCGTGAGAGCATATCTGTTAAGATATAAGATAGGCCTATTTATCTTTATAAGCTGGTTGTGGCTACTTTGCTGTATTGCATTTTGTTGTGTGATACTTGTCTCGTGTGTTTGTGTGGTCTGGTTGTGATGCCTGGAAGTAGTGGCAACAGTACTCGCAAGACAACTGAGGAGAATCAGAGTGGGACAGTGGAGGCACATTTAACTGGTGTTTTGTTTTGGAGAATTTTGTGTCGTTGTCGTGGGGAGAACTTTTTGTATTCTCGTTTTGGGTAAGTTGGCTACAGGGTTCCAACAGTTTTTCTCTTCATGCTGAGTAATTGGGTAGCCTTAGTGAACAACAGGCTTAAGAAATGTGGCGCTTTTAACGCTTCAACTGCAGGTAATTTTTTCCTTTTGTGTTGACAAACACTTTGGTTACGTTTGTTTTCATGGAATATATGCCAGACAGATACAATGTGACAATAAATATTGCATTTTGAACGTAAAGGCTATGACGATACCCACGCTGTCTTTAATCCACATGGTTTCTGGTGATCTCTCCTGCACTGCAACATTTCCCTCTTAATGGATTTGAAAGCCTTAGACAAATTAAAACTAACAGTGCCAATTTATTTTGATTCAGTTGGTTGACCAACATTGGGCGCATTTGCTTTGCTGTGTAGTCTGTACAGACGAGATAACGACGGTCTAACCTCGTGAGAAGCAATGCATTTTGCATGTTGTTCCCCTACCAACCCTGTCCATGAACCTGTACATCTAATTAAGACACCACAATAGTTACTGTGTGGAGTGTTATCAAATGAAAATATGCTAATAAACCCATCCAAATTGAGGATATTAACAAAAAGGCTAGATTTTCCACAAAGTTTTGTCATATTGCAGAGGACAACAGGATTCGAGTCACAACATGTGAGATCACTTATACATTTAGGGCCTGATTTACTAAGATCTTTAGCATGTGCAAAACCAATAACATGACCAATTATTAGTGCAAAACAAATACCATGATCATTGGTCATGCAGTTGGTTTTGCATGTGCTAAAATGCTTTGCACATGCTAAAGGTCCAAGTAAATCAGGTCCTTGTCAAAAAATAAAAAAAATTATTTCCATCTTTCAGTTGCATAGAAACATCATGGCCTGAGAAAGTGAAAAGTCCCTAATTTGTCAGTTGGAAGATACTGTTCTTAGAGCCTTTAAGTTAACCAAACAACTTTTCAAATTACTGTATATGTTCACTTATTTTACAGATCGTAAACTCCAGTCCTGAGGGCTATAATCTACATCTTTCTGCTCCCACGACTTAGTGAGCAGCTGTACACAGAGCTGGTCCCCAATATGGTCATATAGTTACCCACGGCAGGGAAAGTCCTATTCTGTTCCAGCCCTGTGGGACACCTGCACTGTCACCATCCAGAGGTACAAACCCACCCCACAACCCTCTCAACACGAACACTGGTGACCTCGCCCAAATGTCTGAAATCAAATCAATATTTACATGTATTTATATAGCGCATTTCACAACCAGTTGTCACAATACGCTTCACAGAAAGACCCAGCCTAAACCCCCACAAGAGCAAGCCAAAGGCAACGGTGGCAAGGAAAAACACCCTGGTGTAAATGGGAAGACTTTGACTCAAAGACTCTGACTCCAGCATGAAGGAGTTCACCTGTCAAACGAAGAGAAGCCGAAACTGCAGCTTTTGTCCTACTGCAGACATTGGGGGAAAAACACCCTCAGAATGACTAGCTCTTTAAATATATACACTTCAATGGTCCCAAAACAAATACAGTGGCCACTGAAAATATTTCAAGCACTGAACAATATAAATCAAAATGAATGGTCCCTTTGCAAGGAATAAAGTAATGGAAACTAATGCTAAAAAGAAAGGTAAACTGTCTAACATGATGATAATATAATAAAAACACAACCATAACCAGGTGATAATATAATTTAAAAAAGGCTACTTTATTCAGAGTGCTTGAATAGTCTCTGAATAGAACAATATACCTGGTTTCACTGAAAGATTAAACCTGTCTCAAGAGTTTTCATGCTCCACACACATTTCTGTGGAGTGCTATGTAGAAATGTGTACTGCAGTGAATAGTTCTCTGCACTCTAGTCAGCTACTCCCCATGCAATTCATTAAATTAAACCAACAAACCGTAAGATGCCACGGTTTGCCACCCCGATATACCGTATGTATTTCCTTGTTTAGATAATAATGGATCTCAGCTTAAGAATTTCTTCTTGGAGTAAGTACCCCATGTTTTAAACAGTGTGCAAGTTCTACCCTCTTCAGCCAGATTTATACATGTTTTTTGAACCTACACACCTGTGGTAACCTTTTTGACATTGCGCAGACTGAATTTCTGCTGTAGATAATAATGTAAAAATAATATTTCTCTTGCACAATACATAATATAGACTAGGAAATATCACATACAGCGAACATTTACAGTAGTTCTATTAAGTCAGTACCTTATTGGAGTGATATATGCAGCCCTGATTAAAACTGTTTGGCAGCTGCTTTCATGAGGCCATGTATAACGTAAGACTTAGTCACTGTTTGTATAAAAACAATCTGCTTATATCATCCATTGCAAGCATGTGACAGATGTAGTACACACAGAGATTTAGGTCATAAAAGGTACCAGGTTAATCCAGTTGCTTTCTGCTCTGAGTTAATCTACAGGCAAAACATTATTCTACAGCCAGCACTTTTTCTGACGCTAATCAATGTACATGCTCAATCAGACACACTAAACATGCTCAGTACGATGGCTGACGCAGAAAATTAACAATGGTTCTAAAATTCTGTAAATCATTTGGCAGTAAAATATCAAGAGTAATATCAGCTCTCATTTCGCTAACAGGGTACTTTTGTAATGTAATTACAAGAACACGTTGGGTTTGCAAAGCTGTTGGAAGTGATAAATTGTGGTTATTACAACAAAGGAACAATATTTGGATGTGCATGCTGAATATGCACTGAATATTT
The DNA here is from genome assembly GCA_029718625.1 of Synaphobranchus kaupii. NCBI lineage: Eukaryota > Metazoa > Chordata > Actinopteri > Anguilliformes > Synaphobranchidae > Synaphobranchus > Synaphobranchus kaupii. The sequence goes on from CM056377.1 coordinate 116,680,383, forward strand.
CCACATTCAAGCATATAGCAATACATGTCTATTGCCCAGATGCTCCACATTCAAGAGTAACAGAAACAGATTTTTCTATTGATTATATGTTTCCAAAATGTATCCTTTAAAATATTTTTGTCTACATTAGTTCATTTTTCAAAAGTATGTGCATTCACAACAACAAATGATGACTTAGAAGTTATAACATACAGAAATAGACACATATTGCAGGAACAAAACAAGGAACAGACCAGCATACAAAGCAATCCACATGGGTAAATTATAGAGAAGAAATTCAAAATATGCTTTTTTTCTAGGCCAAATACTAGGTAAAGACAACACATTTCATCACTGCAAGCGTGCCCTGATACATATAAGGGTAGGGATAAATCAAACACATGGAAATATAACTATTTTAAACAGAATATTCCCCAGACTTGAAAATTTCCTCTCCCCAAGCAAAGTTGTGAGTCCGTTTATCAGGCTTGAACTCACAGCCCTGCTTGGTCAGCTCGGGGCTGATCTTACAAAGGCACTTGAGGTTTCTCCCCCATTTTTCCAACCATACTCTTACCAAATATTCATCTCTTCCTCCGGGAAGAAAACTGTCCTTTCTACATTATTTTTTTTACTGAGAACAATGTCGTCGCTCCTGCCTTCTGAACCATAACTGACAACAGAAACTTTCTTCACTTTGGGCACAAGGGAGTCTTCCTTGGGTGTTCAAAATGGCCTGAAGTAAAAGTAAGGCTGAGATAATCTGTTTTAGTTTCATCTGTAGTCTTACGTACAACAGTTGTGCAATTTCCAGTTTGTGTCAATAAATAAAAATAACTGCAGTGTACAGTATGAGCAAGTAGTGACCTTGTGAACAGACGTCCACTTACCTTTATGTGACCCTTCCTCTATTTTGTGGTATCCTGAGGAAAAACTGAACAGGTGTCATTATTTGGGTCATAAGATAATATCATCTCACCTCCCTGTAAGCGCTAAAGTGAACTCAGCCTGTGCGCTCATCATCCTGGTAGATATCTCGCCATCTGGAGATGTCACGCAGAGGCAGTTACACAAGACGCAGAACGCCTTCACAAGTCGAGTCATGTGATGCATCCGTCAGCTGCTCTATAACTTTTCTCATTCATGTACAGAAGGAAAGGACTCAGACTGTCACCGTGCCTGGGATTACCTTTGTCTGCATGCTGCTGTGTGGTGGGCATTATAATGCAGATTAAAATCTGTGCAGCATCACGGTTTAATTTAGAAAAGAACTGGCTTGATAAAGGAGACAGCATGACACAAAAATCACTCATTTATAAAATAACTAATTAACTTTCCAAGCCAGATTGTTTCAAATTCCAAGGAGTAAGGAGATTACCTGAAGATAATATTCACTTCATACACAGAACATTACTTGCTGTAGAAAAGTACTTTCTTTCTGTTCCCTCTTCAGTCAAACCTGGATAATTGTGGATCTTCTGAAGAAACCATTAATTACTACATGAGAATACATGCACAGCATTTTATGCTACAAGGCCCAATTCAAATAACATGATTTATTGTAATATATAGGAACACAAGAAAGTTTGATGATAATAACAGGCTATTTAGGTCATCTACGCTGGCCATGTTCCCTACTGTTTGGAGGGTATCCAACACTGCTTCTAGTCTGGCCCTGACCAGCCCCAAAGCTCTCTGTTCTACTACATGACCTTGAAAGCTATTCCATGCATTATCAACCTTCTGTGAGAAGAAGCCATTCCACAGGAATTCAATTTACATGTTAAATGGGTGGACACGCAATTTATCTAATGTACACAATTCTGGGAATCTGAGTGTTCTCTGTGTGCTTAAGAATAGGAAAGAAAATGTACAATCTGACACACTGAAGCAGAAAACCGTCATGCCACCCTGCCAAGATGATCCTGAATCACAAATCCCAGTGAGTGTCATTCTCAATTTCAGAGTCACACGGTAGTCTTATACTGTGCTGACGCTGGACATATGGTGAGTGTGTATGGAAATTCCCCTGTGTGCGTGCGTGCGTGCGTGCGTGCGTGCGTGCGTGTTTCGATTCACTTATACTGCACTTGGCTGATGCTGGAATTTGTGAATGTGTTGAATGATAGCTCTGTGCTATGTTAACGCTGGGTGTTCTGTCAGTGTGTTGAGTGATGGCTCTGTGCTATGTTAACGCTGGGTGTTCTGTCAGTGTGTTGAGTGATAGCTCTGTGCTATGTTAACGCTGGGTGTTCTGTCAGTGTGTTGAGTGATGGCTCTGTGCTACGTTAACGCTGGGTGTTCTGTCAGTGTGTTGAGTGATGGCTCTGTGCTATGTTAACGCTGGGTGTTCTGTCAGTGTGTTGAGTGATAGCTCTGTGCTATGTTAACACTGGGTGTTCTGTCAGTGTGTTGAGTGATAGCTCTGTGCTCTGCTATGCTGTGTGTACTGTCAGTGTGTTGAGTGATAGCTCTGTGCTATGTTAACGCTGGGTGTTCTGTCAGTGTGTTGAGTGATAGCTCTGTGCTCTGCTATGCTGTGTGTACTGTAGTGTGTTGAGTGATAGCTCTGTGCTACGTTAACGCTGGGTGTTCTGTCAGTGTGTTGAGTGATAGCTCTGTGCTATGTTAACGCTGGGTGTACTGCAGTGTGTTGAGTGATAACTCTGTGCTATGTTAACGCTGGGTGTTCTGTCAGTGTGTTGAGTGATGGCTCTGTGCTACGTTAACACTGGGTGTTCTGTCAGTGTGTTGAGTGATAGCTCTGTGCTATGTTAACGCTGGGTGTACTGCAGTGTGTTGAGTGATAACTCTGTGCTGTGGTAGTGCTGCTGTGTGTACTATCAGTGTTGAGCTGTTGGTACGCAGAGCTCTGATGGACCGTGTTCAAACCTGGGATGCTGAGACTACAAACAGGGAACATAAACCCAATCTCTTCAGCCATGGCTCTTCTCCAATTCGCAAGCCGCTGGCACACCTGTTTGCATCGTCAGTACCCTCTCCATATCAGCTGCTTGTCCTTCAAATGATCTGCTCCCTCAACAGATTGCTTCAGAATCTGAAATTAATTAAAATATTGGCTTGTCATGGAGATTTAATCACGAACATGACATGAACCCTCAGTTGCTTGGATCGTTTGGATTTTACAAGAGGTCCTCTTGCAGTTATCTCCTTTTCTCCAGAAAATACCACACTATGGTCTGCCATTCATCCTCATGCCTAGTATGTGATTGTTTTTAAAACTATTGTCAAATTCATAAACATTTGCAGGCCGTGTTGGCCGTACACAGCAGAGCACAGCACATAGAAAATATTCTCCCCTTTCTACCAGTATTTGCATTTGTAAGTAATTGCGAAAACATAATGAAAACAAGGGAAGCTAATATAACAAACAGGAAATTGCAGGCTGTTTTACAGGAACACTTTCTAGTGTATAATAAATAAGGTCTTATTTTACAGACGGCAGCAAATGGCAGAAATGATTGGCCAATGAGAGGCCCTTCCCTGTACTAGTGTTTGCTGTCCTATTTTATAACCCAATTACACACAGAATGACCACTTTGATTATTTACATTTAAGGTGCATGCTGAGGACATTACAGTGGTCTAGCTAAATGCACTGCATTATTACAGTAAATCTATAGAAGCACTATACAACGCACATTTAAATTATGGTTTTTTTTCTATGTCTTTTCATTTTTACAATGCATTTGTCAACAGAACGAATACATATGGCAAAATTATTACATGCAATTACCTGGACCTGGTCCCAAGGGTTCAGTGTTGAAAATGTCAACCTTGCAAAGGAAAGGGCATGGCAAGCTTCAATAAGTAGATAGTATACTGTAAGTAGATAGATAAGTACAGTATACTGGATAGTATCCTGACTTCGACATCCAACTACATGGCCTTTATTGAGAACTTTGGGTGTGCAAACATAAACTCTGGAGCACTGAAGTACAAATTTGGGATGTGTAGAAAAGAGGTTTCATATAAAATCATAAATAATACATTTTGTGGATAGTTATTTTCATATACCCAAAATACTGAACATAACTGATGACGGTATTTCACAGTAATGGTATTTCACAAAGTAGGATTACCTAGTTAGCTGGATAACTACGCTGAGTGAGTAAAACCCGGAACAGCTCTTTTTACTTCAGTCCGTTTTCCAGATTTGGGAGGGTTCCAGGTTTTACTCAGCGCAGTTATCCAGCTAACTCAGTAAACCTGCTTCGTGATATAGCCCCCAGTAGGAGAAGAGAAACAAAACAAATTCTGGCAAAGAATGTGTGTTACTTGGTCTCTCTAAATGCCACTTTGCTCCTGACTGAACGATGCGGTTCCCCCTTTCCCAAAATCCCCCCTGCTGCCTTTGATGCTGATGCACACTGCAGAATCCGTGCCTACGCCAGGCCCGTTCCCGGTGTGGATGTGAACCTCATACATCAGGACTGGGAGCTGCTTATTACCACCACTGTCCAGGGATTACTCCCTCACTTCAGATTATGCCCAGTTGGAAGTAACAGGGTTGGCCCACAGCATTAACAGTATTTCGCAATGGACAAATCTAATTATTTCTGAGAATAGACTTTACAACTTTTTGAACTTTATGTTGATGGTTCCATTAACACTACTACAGATAGGAGAGCAAACCTCAAATCTATTTTAAACCATAATTTAACAGTAATTATTACTGAAAATCAAGAAATTGGCCAATGTAAAAAATGTAAAGACTATTTTAATCTAATATTGTGGTGGTTACAAGTAACATCAGTTGTGCTTGTGCAAACATAAAGTGTTAAGGAACGTAAAGGTGGAAGCACAACACAGATATCCATTATTAGCACCACTTTAAAGGAATCGTGACTGAGGGCAGGTTTTCTCTGTGCCTGAAGGTGCATTCTTCTCTCTCCTGTCAGACCCACTCAGGAGCTACCTACATGGACACAATGCCAGCTACCTGCTCTATGAGTCCACAGGGGAAAAGGCATTTCATTTATTTCCCATCACTGAACCGTATTTTCATTGATCTCACATACATCTACTGGGACTGCCAACCGGGGTCGAGCCGTATTGTGTCCTCTCTCTCCAGCTGAAGGAGAAAAGCATCATAAAAGCACGCTGAACACGTGAGACGGAGCAACAGATGCCTGATAACACCCTGTACATCATATGTTATTTTAATCATGGCTTTCTTCACCGTAAAGCTTTATAGAGCACGGCATCCCCGCTGCTGCGCACGGCAGGCGCTAACAAGGCTCCTGGGTGAAATCATAAAACAATCATTGACTTTTCCATCATTTTGGACTTTTTACTGTTATGGAAATGGATTCCACTCCTTTGCAATAGTGAATAAATCCAGCAGTATAGTTACTTAAGGTATGCTTTGGGCCCAGTGATATAAAATATGAACCCAGTGTATTTAGTACTTAAAAAGTAATCTAGAAGTTGAAGAGGCGCATCAATCAACGTGAAAAGCTTTAGGAATGTGCTAGTCGACCCGCCATTAAGATAAATCAAAGTTCTTTCCCTCACACTAATAACAAATTACACACACAGGACTGATTCCTCTCTGTCTGGGGCAGCTCAGGGAAGCCACAAATATACAACCCTTCGCCACTACCCCATTTACAATTAGACTGTGTCTGTAAATACAGTTTCACTGTGAAACATAAAACCAGCCTCTGAATAAAGAAAAACCCTAAATACTGGCGGCTCCTTCCACTCGTCTCCTCTCTCCGTGTCGTTCCCATGCCAGTTGTGGACAGCAATGCTCGCCCGGCTCGTGGCAAATCCCCTCCTCTGGGAACCTCTTCTCCACTGCCGTCGTGACCTATTCTGAGTTTATACAACTCCCTAATCTCCTGCAAATTCACCTGGAGCGAAGGACTGAGTGCAGACAGCTTTAGCAGTCAGTGCAGGCAATCCATTAGTCATTCTCACTGTATCCCATGTAAAAAAGCATGACGTTTGTGGAAAAAAAGTGTTTTCTGTTACAGCAGTCTCTGTAGTCAGTTGCAAATCATGATAATTAATATCAGAAGCAATATTATACTGCAAATGTAACACCAAAATTTATTCAGTTATTATTGAGTGTTATCATTCTATTTTGCAGCAATCATTTTGGCAGATCATCAACTGCTGGATATTACAGGAGAACTCGACAGAATCCAGATTGAAGCTGTCCTTTTGTGACATTAGGCTTGTGATTGTGAGATATTGCTTTTCTTCAGATGGCTGTACAAAAGTATAGTGGAACCTTTACTTAGTTTTATTCTTCTTTGACCCAGATACTTACTGGAAAAAAAGTGTCTGCAATTCTGTGGGACTTTCAGTGCTAAATTTCTGCTGGACCACCAGAGTTATCAGAAAGAGAGCTTCAAAAATTGATTTCATGACAGGAGTGATGAATGCTACAATTATAACCCATGGCTTATTATTTCTGCTGTATGAGATGATGGAAATGAAGCTATGCTGGTTTTGGGGAAAAGGACCGAAGTTAAACCTCCCTCTTAGCGTAATTTCCCACAACCTCCCTCATTAACTTCGCTTCAATTTAAATGCACAGCATGAAAATGCTTATTTCTATTGTATTTTGTTTTCTAAAAAATGGATAACAGTTGTGCAGTATCAGAATCGGAATATAAAGTTGAATTTATTATAATGTAGTGACCACATGATAACCGTCAAGACACCAAGCTGACTCTAATGACCCTGTGCAAGTGAGCTCCACTCTGGGCCCTGGAATATAAAAAAGCAGTTGCCTAGCAGTTCTAATGATGCTTTGCTTGAATTACATCACGCCTTTTTCTCTTTTTTTTCATGAAGTAGCAGGCTTACTGCTGCAGTATTTTCTTCACACCTGGAACGTGTCTGCGGATGATTCTCACAGCCCAGAATGATCAATCCAGAGTTCCCTCTCTCCATAGGCATAGAGGCAAAAAAACAGCATCACTTTTAGCACACAGGGAAAGTCGACTGCCACCACCGTCACCTTCCAATCTTCAACTACAATTTAACAACACAAAAACAGCTCTCTCCAGTCCCCATTAACCACAATTGAGCAAACAGATGAAAGCAGCTTCCAGTCACCATTAACTGCAGTGGAGCAAAAAAAAATAAAGGAAAGTAATATAAACAAATAAATTAGTCATTTTTAAAGCTAAGCTGCGCGACATATTTATGGGACCAAAATGGCGTGCAGATTATCTTTAAAAACGAGGCACAGATTTGCTGGCGCTTTCAACAACAACAACAACAACACATGAGCATGCCCACACAAGATTTATAGCCAGAAATGTCTCATTGATGCCCCTGACTGACCGGAGTGTGAACTACAAGGGCAGGATGTCTTATAACAATTCCACAGTACGGTTGGAAAATAGTATGTACAGTGCAGTCCGGAAGTATTTGGACAGTGACACAATTTTTGTTGTTTTGGCTCTGTACTCCAGCACATTGCATTTGAAATGGAACAGTGAGGTTAAAGTGCATACTTTCAGCTTTAATTTGAGGTTTTTTGCATCCATATCGGGTGAACCGTGTAGCAATTGTAGCCATTTTTATACATAGCCCCCCCTCCCCCATTTTAGGGGACCAAAAGTAATTGGATAAATTAACATAAACTTAAATAAAGTCATATTTAATATTTGGTTGCATATCCTTTGGCACGCCATGACTTCCTGATGTCTGTGACCCAAAAATACAAAGAATTAAACAAATAATAAAATATGTAAATCACTTTGGCAAGAGTCTAAAATGTAAATGGTTCTGTTATACAATGGTGATAGTGAATTTTCAGCTTAAAACGTGGACGTTTATCTATCCAAGACGTTTTTTTTTCTTCCTTTTGTGGTAGATGGCAGCAAAAGACAGTTGTCACTCAAGCAATCAACCAAAATTGAGATGTTTGAAACTCATGTTCAGTTATATAAACCTAACTTCAGCTATAAGCCATGGACAAGACACAAAAAAACTTTGAAGGAATTATCTAACTAAGTGACCTAATAAATGTGCCAAGTACTGCACGGTATCAAGGGGACTTTGTCTTTAAGAGTGGTACGGCAAATATTTCTGCCACACCACTTATGACAAAAGCAGCTAAAACCGAATTATTGTCTCTGACACCAATGCTCAAAAATAAAGGCTTGTAATGCAGGGCTCTAAAGAGAAAACACATCAGGGGTTGTTCTTGTGAAGTACTGCCCACGCCACTCTGCAACTGAAGTCTAAAGTACTGCCAACACGCTACCACAGCTACTGCTAATTTTAGATTATCTTTTTCACATGAATAAAAGAACAAAGATATATTAAAGTACTAAACTCAAACCAGGTTTCCTATAGGCCTTACATAATCTACTGGATATACTAATCTATTAGTTGTGATGTTGATATTTCATACAAGGTGTGTCATGTATGCTCCTCATAATCTTGATCCGGGAGGGACAGGGGCATCCCAATATTTTTCACTCCCCACCTCCTTTCCTCCACTCCCCCACTACCACTCCTCTCCTACCCGGAAGTATGCAAAACTGCCTGAACGTTTTGAGTACAAGCATTTGCATGTACAGTATACAATGCACCAGACATTGCGGTTTGCGTCGAGACATTAATTAATATGTAACCATTTATACGTAATTAAGATGTAATCAGCGACATTAGATTAAAACACAATGATCCGTTTCCAGGGCACGGAGGAGAGGAGGTGGTAGTGGAGGTAAGGAGGATGCATTTTTCGAGTATTGGGACGCACCCCAGGTGTGTGGTTTCCCTTAGACCAGGGGGGCCTCAATCTTATCCGGTAAGGGCCGGTGAGGGTGCGGGCTTTTGTTCCAACCAAGCAGTTACACACCTGATTCTTCTAATCAACCACTAGAGTCTTTGCTAAGGACCTTGATTAGAATCAGGTGTATAACTGCTTGGTTGGAACAAAAGCCTGCACCCACACCGACCCTTACTGGATAAGATTGAGGCCCCCTGCCTGAGACCCACAGGGAGCCCTCAGGCCCACGTTATCTGTCAGAACCGACACGGTCCAGCCTTCACCACAGAAGGTGCTCCAACCACCTAGCCTTCAGCTCTAAAAATGCACACACTGACCCAGAAAGCAAGTATTGCAGTATTGCACTGGTACAATACAATTGTGGGATTGCGACTGTTTAGTTACTGCATACTGTGCTGTTTCATGTGGTCTGAGAAAATATATATATCTGACGGCACGTTTTGATTTCAATGAATATGCTGCCTCCTGGTGGGCATATACAGTAAAAGCAGAGGCAAGATGATTAGAACAGAAAAATACACAATCAATCACTTCTGACTGAGGAAGAGGATGGTCTGCTTTCTGGAGGAACTGCTGTTAAATTCCTGACAGGAAGCTTTGTTGTACCATCTTAATGATTGAATAGTTGATAGTTCACAATACCTCACATTGTCCTGTAATCCCACCTCTTGCTGTTTCCTCAGGTATTGCTGTATGTGAACTGATCCCTAAATAATTGAAAAATCTCAATTTATGAATGTGAAATTTGCATTCAAACAGATCAATCACTGAAAAATACATATCATACTAAACCCAAAATGTCCTTCACTCAGTCCCATTTAATAACTGTGCCCTACCACCAGAGCCCTAAGTGGGAGCAAACATCAACAATGTCAAACCATACATGTACATTCCAAACCAATCTACTAGAGAACATGGATCTCTGTAACTGTGCCTCTAGCATTCAACACTCCATCTTCAGGTGCTAGTGGACCTGGAACATGGCCATGTGTGACTAGCAAACAGAAAGCCCCATGACCCCAGCATATTCATGGCCAAAATCCCTCCTGCTGTACCTTCACAGGCACCCCCAAACTACCAGGAGAGGCTGGAGTAGCTCATGGCTCCAGCTGTAGGGTCGTCCTCTGTGTTGAATCTCTCAGAACAGCCTCCAGTCTGCACAGACCTCAAACTCACAGTCACTGGGGTGCACTTGCATCTTCAGTTCATAGAGGGCGCTGGTGTCTCCTTGGAATTGAGCAGATGCAGGGTATGGACAGGCAGATTTTACAACAGCCATCAGCTCACAGCTGCACCAAGTAAACATGGGACATACTTCTCTGGGATGTGAGATAAAAAATCACTAGTGCTATAGGCTATAGTAAAGCAATACAATGCAATACAATATCGTAAAGCAATATAATGCACAACAATATCAAATATTTTCATATTTCAATTTAGTTTTTATTTCCATTGTGAACTGTGTGGCATTTTACATTCCCAACCTGAAACCAGATATTTTATGCTTTGTTCTGCTCCCTAATAGCTTATATAGGTACCCAATGCATCTGTGCCCAGCCCTAAGCAATGCATCAAAGGCCCTCTGGCTTAATTGGCTGAAGTCCGATTAAGTGGGTTTGGATCTAGATTAAGGTTCCTTACCCTGTAGTTGCTAGGATACGGTCTGAGCCTATATGCCAGATAGGCTTTGGCAAGGTTTTCAAGTAAAAACAGGGAAGGAACATAATTCTTTCTACAACCTGTGTGTCATAAGCCTCGACTACGTCGACAGCCAGAGCACAGTATGGTGCGTGCATGCTGTTGAATACTCTAACATCCTCGCGCCTCTCTCTCACACGGAAAATGCCTTCAGCAACAGGGGAAAACATGACAAGTCCATTTTATAGATGAAATTCGTGTGCGCAGTTAAATTGGTGGAATCGCCTGTGAGGCATATGCCAAGGTTCATAATGGAGTCTGTTAATTAGGTGCTATCCAGAGAATAACTCCCCTGTTGTCGACGGAAAGAGGCTTGAGGTCGAAGACATAAGCTGGGAAACAATGCATTGACTGGCTGAGCTTGCTTGTGTCCTTGTACAGATACAACATTGCTGACAGTACAAAGTGTAATTTGCAGTTATTCCATATGCATAAACAGTGCTGTCGTGTGCTTTGCAGGTTGAAAGACACAGTTAAACCCGACACTGATCACAATTAGCGCTCCGTGATTCTGTTTTTCGCTCATTTCCCTCATGTTTTGACAGTCACTTCAACACAACGGTAATGCACACATCTGTCCCTCTTATCTCCATGTGCATCTACTCGTCCATCTAGAAGCAGCCAAACACATTTCCCTGTCAGTTTACAAAACAGCTGAACAATGTTTCCTTTCTGAAATTTCCACTTCTCCAATGACCACCAATTTCAAAAGACAAAAGGAAAAGATAAGGACAGCAAACAAGATTGGAACAAGATTTCAGACACCATCCAAATTGGTTAACTAATTTGTTTTATGCATATCAAACAAAAACAAGTTACCAGAAAAAAAAATACTGATTTAAAATGTCTGTTGCTTTGTGTTCAAGTTCTTGCCCTGTGGATGATGTTTTAGAAGTAAACACACATATATAACGGGAATAAAATTGATATATGAATGTATTGCTTCAGGCCACAGCATGCATTGCTGTGTAATGATGGTAAAAACCCACTGATGATAAAATATTAGGAACATGAAGCAGTCGGTTCAGAATTGCCTTGACCCACAAGTCCAATAAACATAACTTACTTGGCTATCTGCAGAGCACAGTTATCTCACTATTCTGCCATCTATCTCACCGTGGTCCAACCATCTAGAGTGACAACCCAGTTTAGAGGCATTGTCCCAGAACAAGCATTAGGAAATGCGTAACCTCCTGTTTATTGAGGAGGCCATATGATAACTAACCATGGTCATACCACCTATAATCATGATTAAACTTTGAAATGTATTTGAATCTGTGGCATGGGGACATGCACTCCACTGCCCTTGGTGGATCAGTGACCAAACGCCTGTGCAGAAACCAACCCTTCCCTGTGAAACAGCATGGCAATGGCAAACATTTTCTTCCAAGGCAAGAAGAATTTATAAACAGCCATGATTTTAAAAAAACTAAAAAAACAGTGCTCTTCGATGAACATGAAACACATTTTAAAAGTTATTAAAATAGAAATTTTGTACAGTGACTTGACATGTTTATTGAACCAAGATATTGCTGACATTTCTTAGCATCTGGACCTTTGTGAGAGCCCTGGCTACTTAACAGAGTAACAGGCCTATAAATGGATTATTCACTGTTGAAGAATTAATTTATTTATTCTTCTGTTGAAACACTAGTTTATTGACACATTAAATATATTTCTATGTTATGCCATTCATCTTGACATCTGCAGCAGCAGTGCAAGTTGGCTCACCTCTGAACAGTGGCCCTGAGGTTAGTCTTTCTAAACAACAACAACAAAACAGATCCATCCAGCCCTGGAGATGACCACTTGTGCCACAGCTCTTATAGAACCCAATTATGAATAACTTTATTTCTAAATAATGGCATTGCCTGAACTGCTCCAGTCCCATCATGGCTGATCACAACCTCGTGCAAGCACCCCAGATGGTCACCCTCAAATCTGAAGATTAATCTGCATTAAACCATAACATAACAATATGTGGTACATGGGGGGTTAAGCTAATTACTTTGCATATTATACATCTATAAAAACACATGTATTATAAAATTACTCTTTATTATCTTGCATTAGCACTTTGACTCTCTGTATTGCCATTGCTGTGGAATAATACCAAACTGCTCAAGTTCTAAGAGGACCTTTGATTTAACATAGAAAAAGAATTACAAAAGACAAGTGTTTAGTTTTAGCATTTTTCTGAACCATTTACGCTAATATATAGCCTATGAGGGATGCATGTGATCTCCAGCTGTGCGCTAAAAGCAGTGGCTGACTTAACAAGGCACCTGTCCTTTGTTACATGTCCAGATCTTGTTTGACTTGAGAAGCTGTCTGGAAGCGGTGTCCCCATTTTCTCCATAGACACGAATGTAAACATTCACTTCGGTTCCTGCATTCCACAGGTCTCCTGTCACAACATGGACCTGCTACACAGTGACTTTGGAGAAACAAAGAAGTCTTAGAACAACAGTGATACTTCCTTAGACACTGGGACACAAGAAAACATCACACTCTGATGCCTTGAGAGAGAGAGAGAGAGAGAGAGAGAGAGAGAGAGAGAGAAAGAGAGAGAGATTCATGGCAACACAACAAGATCTGAGGTGGAGAGAAGTTACTAGGTAGAACTGAGTAGCTATGCCATGTATGTCTTTGCATGTTTCCCCAGCCCCCTTAAAGAATAAAGAACATCTCTTCACTGACATCATTCTGCAGCCACACCTTCGAGAGTGTTACATATACACCTGGAGCAATTACCATAATCAGTTGGTCAAATTAACATAATCTTAAACAAAGTCATCATATTTCGTACTTGGTTGCAAATCCTTTGCGATGACTGCCTGAGGTCTTCGACCCATGGACATCAAAAGACGTTGGGTATCCCTGGTGATGCTCTACCAGGCCTGTACTGAATCTTCAATTCCTATTTGTTTCTGGGGATTTTTGCCTTCAGTCTAGTCTTCAGCAAGTGAAACATACGCTCAATTGGATTCAGGTCAGCTGATTGACTTGGCCAGTGAGAAACATTCCACCTTTTGGCCCTGAAAAACACCTTGGTTGCTTTAGCATTGTTTGGGATCATGCTGCAAGGTGAAGCGCCGCCAATGAGGCATTTGGTTGGATCTGAGGAGATAAGATGTTTCTGTACACTTCAGAATTCATCCTGCTGCTGCCGTCAGCAGTCACATTATCAATAAAGACAAGCGAGCCAGTTCCAGTGGCAGCCATATAAGCCCAAGCCATAACACTACCTCCACCATGTTTTAAAGAAGGGGGGGTGCACTTTTTTTTAGTAACCTGTTCTTCATTCTGTTCTTGAGGCTTACCATTGGTTTCTATCTTGAACCCTCTGAGGTTATGCTGGTGTAGTCTTCTCTTTATATTAATCTTTGACACACCTATGCTTACATCCCGGAGAGTGTTCTTGATCTGCTTGACAGTGGTCTTCCGTGGTCTACCAGGTTGTTTGCTATTTCTGAGCTCACCAGTGCGAAGCCTGGAGTTAATTTTAATATGAGTCTATTCTGAGCTCCTGCAAGGACCAAGTTCGTTTGGCCAAGAAGCTCAAACTTGGCTGCATATGGATCTTTCAGCAAAACAATGATTACAAGCAGGCCTAAGCTGGGAAGAAATGGATAACTGACCACAACGTAACTGTTGCAATGGATAGCTCAGTCTCTGGACTTCAATCCAACATAACTGTTGCAATGGCTAGCTCAGTCTCTGGACTTCAATCCAACGTAACTGTTGCAATGGCTAGCTCAGTCTCTGGACTTCAATCCAACATAACTGTTGCAATGGCTAGCTCAGTCTCTGGACTTCAATCCAACATAACTGTTGCAATGGCTAGCTCAGTCTCTGGACTTCAATCCAACATAACTGTTGCAATGGCTAGCTCAGTCTCTGGACTTCAATCCAACATAAAAAGTGTGGTTTCAGTTGAAGAGTGCAGTCCCCAAAATTTGGTTAGGAGGAATGGTCAAAGATCCCCAAATATGTTCACCAATCTTGCAAACCTCTATTGAAGATGACAAGATGAGTATTATCCTTGTGAAGGGAGATGGCACAAAGTCCTAAAAACAGTGTGAATTATGTATTTTTCTTTTATATATAAACACACAGACAGACACATAGATAGATAGATTAGACTCTCCCCAAAAATGTTGGCATGAATCATTTATTCTGTAAAACATCAAAAAGTTATACATTACAGCTGCCAGTATCCTTTGAATACATTTATTGAGAATTAGATAGTCACCTTCTGTGTTACAATGTTGAACAATAACTATGTATCATTCCTGTTTAAATAGTACTGTGATTTATTTTATATCAATTTGTCCTGCTCTTGTTTATGCCTGTGAATGCTTGCTATTATTACTTTAATGGCAAAAATTTACACTTAAAAATAGTTCTGACCATTACTTCCCTTTAACTGGACAGTTAAAAAGAGTTGCTTGTGATAGGTTGATGTACAATTTTATCTATGTATTACAAACTGTATGCATCGTGTATCTAAATCTAATTAATAAATAAAAAAACATACCTATTCATAACCTGTTATTCATAATTAACAACGCCACACCCACATGCATTAAATTATATTAATTCTTGTGATGACACTTCAAACATAAAGTTATTATTATTTTCTTGAAATTACTTTGTTAATAATTTGTTCTTATTGCGGCTCAGGTTTCATGATGAAGTTTATATGATGAAGAATATTTGGAAATGATTCCTTTTCCTGATATATTTACATAACATGCTTAGTTAAAGATTATACGTTCATGCTATTATACGTTCATGCGTTGAAATAAAAGCATTCTTATAAACATTTTTATACACATAATATTCTTGCATTTACCACTGAAATAAAATAAAATAAATAAAATTTAAATGCAAATGTCAAATTTGATACATTTCTTCAGAACAAAAATAACAACAGGCGGATTATTTAAAAATAGTTTCAAGTTTTGCCCTGAGTTGAGAGGTAATAGAGATCTCAGGAGTTAGAAGTTTAAGATTATACTGTATAATACCGTAAAATGTATTTTTTTTTCTTTTAAAAATAATCCTACCAATTTGAATCCATCCATCCATTATCTAACCTGCTTATTCCTGGTCAGGGTTGCGGGGGGTGCTGGAGCCTATCCCAGCATGCATTGGGTGAGAGGCAGGAATACACACTGGACAGGCCGCCAATCACAGGGCACACACACCATTCACTCACACACTCATACCTATGGGCAATTTTGAGTTTCCAATGAGCCTGACCTGCATGTGTTTGGACTGTGGGAGGAAACCGGAGTACCCGCCCCTATGGAAAAAGAATATGCTGCAGTATGTTGTAAATATATCAAAATTATCTTCACAATATATTTCAAATATACTGCAGTATATTACATTTCCATATGAGTGGAGGAAACCAACTTAATCTGAATAATGTAAATATTCAGATTTAAAAAAATGTTCTGCTCTAAAAAGATATTCTAGGAAAAACATGTAAAAAGAAATATTAACTAATAGAATGTTCATGTTACAGGTTGCAAACAAATTAATGGTAGCAACTATATTAAAGAGGCTACCACATAGGTATTGCTCAGCCATTGATGAAGCAGATAGCATTCTAGCATCCTGGACAGGCCTAGTTGCTTATAATTATAATTAGTATTAACCTAAGTGTTGTAATTTCAATGCAAGGCAAAACAGGTAAGCAACCACAGATCACATGACTGCAAATTTCAACCAGGGGTTAGAGCAGCCAGTATCATCAAGTTCGGGGCAATACCCTTTTAAGTTACATTACATCTGTGATTCAATTTGTTGTTAACTAATGTGCACTAATGTGCTCTGTTACTGGTATTGACCTGTAATTATTTTTTTGTAAGTTTTAAAATAATACGCATGAAAAATGTGTATGAAATAACTCATAATTATACTTTTGGTACACACTCTCATCAAGCCACTAAATTAATTGTGAATTAACAAGTGAATTAATTAATTAATAAGGTGAAGCCAGCAAGATATTTAACAGGCACCATATATTTGTGGAACTGTCTTCCCAAAGTACTTGTAATTTTGTTCAGGAGATGACAATTCACTGTTGACACAGGCATATCATATATGCTACAGACATATCACATTCAGCAAAGCATTGATACCTATAGTAGCATGAAAAAGGACCAGTGGTTCTGCTGAAAGATCTACTGTAAATGGTGTATTGAAAGGTCACAGTATAGGACAGTGCTGACCACACATTAAGTACAGCATCTCCAGAGGGTCCTGCTCCTGGACTGCTCTGCTGTTAGTGGCGCCCTGCGCTCTGGTAGGCTGAGTAACCACCACAGGTTCCCCCGACTGTGGGTGCACTTTGTTGTCCGTTTTCCTCAATTCCGCAGGCGCAAAAGACGGGAGGCTGCCGTTTATTTCTCCGCATGCGTTGGGCCCCTCTGCAGCTGGGGAAAGCTGAATGTCTTTCTTTGCTGCTCGAGCGCTGTTTTTGGTCTTAACGGTCAGGTCGTCCTGGAAATAGTCTGAGTCGCTGCCGTGGGGCAAGCTGAAGTAGGTGCACTTAGGCACCGCTGTTTTCCCCGGATCCTCCGGCTCTGGAGACGATATGACCGTGTGAGGCGTGCAGTGGCTCCCAAAGTGTGAGTAAGGAGCGGCGTCGCTCGCGTAGTCTGGCCCGGTTTCCACTGACACGCTGTCCCCGTTCTCGCACGTTTCCGAGTGCTCGGGCGAGGATTTTCTGATCAGGTGGTTCTCTTTGAGGAGCCATCTGCCTTTGTCGATCAAGACTCCTTCCTTCATGTCAACGCTGGCATTCAAGGCAACGCATTGCGTTGGTTCGTTACGCGTGGTGTACGAGCTTGTGGCGTTAAAGTAGGACAGATCCGTGATCACTTTTGTCTTCGCTTCGTGGAAAGCAGTGAGGGTGCCGACACTGTTACCTCCCGGGCTGCTTTTACGCTTTGTTTTTGATGCAGAGGGAGGCCTCTTGCCCACAGTGTCATTCCTCCCATACAGCCTCTCGATGGTTCTTCTCACGTAGCCTTTGGAAATAGACCGCCGTCCGCTGTCGTCCTCTCCACTTTCTGCCGACGCGTCCAGTGACGGCTGGGATCTGTACGCCCCGCTGTCAGATGTCTCAGATCTATTGTCGGACATTTCTGATGTATTTGGGCTAGGTAGCCGTTTGTGGCTGTGCGGCAAGTCCATGTTACTTCTGGCTAAAAACATGTCCCTGATTGATTTGACCCTTGTTCCGTCAGACACTCTCCTTAAGCTGCCTTTAGAGTCATAGCTAAAAGCTAAAGAGGAGGCCGGCGGAGCCGAGCGCAGAGAGTTGTTTAACTCCTCAAGTGCTTTCACAGACTGGGAAACATTCCAGACAGACTCTTCCTCCACCTTTGCTTCCTCTTCAGCGACAGGGTTGAGTTGACCGGAACCTTCCGTGCCGTGAGCTGTACGCACATGTGAGGTGTTTCTGTTGACGTGCCCTTTTTCACAAATATGTTGGTTTTCTTCTACGTAGCAGAAATGCTCTTCCACATCGCCGACCTGGTCCTTATCCCGCATAGCGTGCGCTTCGTCATTTCTGTCCCGCTTCTCTTGAAATCTGGACTGCTTTTCTACATAAGTTGAGCGTTGTTCTGTAAAACTCTTGTGTCCTTCTACACGAGCAGCTTTCTCCTCTTCATATGTAGATTCATTTTCTTCATAAGTAGTGTGTTTATTCACATGGCTATTCTGTTCCTCTTCATGGTTGGACTGGTTTTTCTGTTCTTCCACACAACTATCGTCCTCCTTTTCATAGCAGTTCTGCTCCTCTGGATGATTAGATCGCTCTTCATCCTGGCTGGACTGCCATTCTGTATTGTTTTTCTTCTCTTCTACGCTTCTCCACTGATCTTTGTCACAACAACCCTGCTGTTCCTCGTAGATAGATCGCTCCTCTAAACAGCTTGTCTGGTATTCTACATTGTCATCCTGCTGCTCGTCGTGGCTACACTTATTGCCTGCGTTACTTCCCCGCTCTTCTACCAAACTAGCCTGTTCTACAAAGCTAGTCTCTTCTGCATCATAGCTAACCTGTCCTTGCACATAGCTGACCCTCTCGTCTTCATTACTCTCCTGCCTTTCTGGGTCATTAGCTTGCTCTTCTACACAACTACCTTGTTCTGCATGACAAGCCTCTTCTTCTTCACAGTTTCCCTGCTCTAACTCATAAGTCCCCTGCCCATCTTCATGGATAAGCTCCTCCCCTTCATAGCTATTTTGGTGTTCTATGAAACTGTCCTGTTTTTCAACACAGCAAAATGGTGTTTCCGCATATCTATCTGCAAAGTCAGCTTTGTCACAGTGTGCACTTGTGACTTTTTGAATGATTGATTTAACGTATTCACCCACTTCCTGCTCAAAGTTTGATTCTATGAAGTTGATTGCCTCTTCTTCTATACTTGATTTGTCAGGATCATTTACTCTCTCCCCAGGGTAAGATTCTGCACTGCCATTCGCTTCGGAATTCTCCATAGGTTTCACATCACTTGTCTTTCCATTGCCAGACAAGTCTTCTTGGAGTTTTGCAGTCATGCCAAGTTTCTCCACTAATTCCTGAATATCAAAGGATTGTTGCTCATTTCTGTTGCGTTGCTCTGGGCATCCTTCAAACTCATGTTCAGAGACATGTGATAGCCTGTGACTTTGAACCTTGTCACTGAGGTCCTGAAAACTCTTCCAGCTCTGCATCAATTGTGAGGATGTAGACTTTTGCAAATCTGAAAGACTAGTCTTCAGCTCATCTGCATCTTCAATGCTGGCTATTTTCTTCAAAGATTCCATCATTTTGAAAGCCTCAGTGCAGGACACATTGTTTGCTAATGGCTCATTAGAGCTCAGGTTTGAGATTCCTTCCTTTAGAGTCATAACTGATAAAAATGCAAGGAGAACCTGGGAGGATGACCCAAATGTAGAAGCCACATGTGATGAAAAGTCTGGCAAGCTATGGGACTTCTCCAAACAAGAGGGTCGTTTATGTTGTGAAATCTGTCTCATTGTTTGAATTGATAAACTCAGCTTTTCTAGCATGTGTCTCATGTCCAGGTACCCTGTTGATCTGTGACTACATAATTTCTCAGTTCTAGTTCGAGTCCTGACAGTGTTTGTAAGCATTTTATCTTGAGAAACATCCGGTGTTGGTTCGATGTGTACAGCTTGAGTGGGAATGTTGAGCTTTTCACCTGAGCTATCATCTGATGCCATTTCACCTTTCTCTATAGGGAGATCGGCAGATATCAATCTCTCTGTGATGTTACTGTCACACGTTCGACACTCCTCTGCGTTTGGCCTGTGTGCTTCACACGTTGTTTCGGATTCCTCAGGAAAAGACTCTTCCCCTTTTTTTATATGGACGACCACCCTTGTTTCCATGTCAGCCTTAGTAGGGTCTTCTGTGGATGGAGTTGGTTGTAGGGGAGATTTTTTCAACCAGTGTTCTACATATTCATTCACAAAAGAGGGAGATGAATTGAGTGCTGGCAATGAAACACTTTCACTTAATTCCTGCAATTCGATCGCCTCACACCTGTCCTCATTCATTGATTTCTGCTTTGTCAGTACCTTTCTGACGTGGCCCGACTCAATAGGAGGCAAGAGATCAAGCACATTTTTCCTCTGGGGCAAGTCCGTTGGATTCAATGGCTTATGGACAGGCTGATCTCTGACAGATTTCTCTTCAATTTGACTCTGTTCTCTCTCAGATGATAAGCTGTCTGAGTGTTCTGTGTTCAGTGAAAATGTGTTGTCAGGCCGTTTTGAGCTTTTAATTGAACCACTTCCATTCCCATCCCCTTTCCTTTTCTTTTTTCTTTTACCTGGCTTTTGATGGCTACTCTTTTCAACTTGTTTCTCAGAGTCTGTAGGGCTCGAAATGTCCGTTTTCACTTTTTTTCTGTTGCTGAGCGCGTCTTCGTTACGCTCCTTGCGCTTATTTTTGTATGGGCTCAAGCTTGAGAGAAAGCTTTGTTTTTCTTTTGGTTTCGCAGGCTTCCTCTTGACTTTATCAAGGTTTTGACTCACTGGACTGTCTTTGGCCTTTCCAGAGCCTGACCCTGAACATTCCCTTTCTGAATGAACTGCAGTTTGAATATCATAGTCTACAGTGAGATCCTTGCTGCTCTTGCAAGCTGGAACCCTGGGCTCCGACGATAAGGACAAGCTCTCAGCCCTCCTCCCACCGAGAGATTCCGAAGCCGTGGATGGTCTCTTTGGCTCCAGTTCGAAGTCATTGCTGGAGGAATAAAGGCCTGTGTCAGTAGAAGCTGATCGCCCGTGCAGTGATCCGCACTGGCTCCGGACACGGACGTGCGTATTGGAAAAGAAATTGTTGCGACAGCTCTGTTGCTCAAATATGTGCAGCAGTGTTTCTGTAATTCCCTCTCCGTGTTCTTGTATCTGTAGGATTTCTGATGAATTAAAGGCGGATTGCAGTTTGTTGTTATTCATTCCCATGGACCCCAGATTCCTGGGTTTGGGTATGGGCCTGCTGTGGCACTGTCTTACTATGCAGTACTCCTCAGTAACTTTGCCTTCAACAGCGTCTTCTGCGTAGGAGTATGACCCGACCACATTTTCCTGAATTTCTGTTTCAGTTTCCGTTTTGACGCTTTCCACTGAGGCCTCTTTCTTTCTAACGCCTCTTGCCCCAGGGGTTGGAGCCCTCCTTGAACTGGGCTTCCATGCCTCAGATCCTGCACCGTATGCTTCATCCTCTTCCTCTTCACAGATAGGCCCATTTTCATTTGGTAGGATATCCTCCTTGGATGCATATCCATTAGCATCTCGCTCATCGTTGTCTTTAGAGGGGACGGTGCTTGACTCCGGTGAGCAATTGTCCAGCTCCTGCTGTGTGAGGCAGTCTGTTTTGAGCTGATCGGCTACACTGGACCTAGTTACTGTGGTGCTCCAGTGTATTGTCTCTTCCTCCTTTATTGTCAGTCGTACCTTCATCTCCACAGTCATGCTGCCATCTTGGTTAACCCGGAAGGACTTTTCTATATCGTCATCGGGAGGCACGAGGTGCTGCTCCTCCCCCAAATCTCCTGCACAGGTGCAAGTCTCCACATCGACGGATCCCATTGTGGCGTTTGGGTCCATCTCCACTGAGCCAGTGGGGTAACTGGGGAGATCGTACACGCTTCCCGTCATGGAGTTCTGGATCTGATTCACAATGTACCTCTCAGACGACAGAGAGAAATTCCTGGACTTTGCGCTACTGGACCGTGATTTCTTTTTGCCTTCAGATGGATGATTGCATGCAGTGAGATCAAAGGACAGGCAAACGTGTCACATTGAAGATGGTGAAAAATAGTTCATCAGGTTTTTAGGGAGGAGAGGATATCCCAAAAACAGGAAGAAAATAAAAGAAAAAAGACAGAAAAAAAGAGGAATACATGTAAGAAATACGTATAATTGGTTAAGAATTCAAATTTTATACCATAAAATAAAATATACATTTTAATATGTGGTACAGTTGTAAATCCTTAGGAAATATAAATAATGAACAGAAAAACAACAGAAATAAAATGGCTCAGTCTGAATGTTTATAGATAATGTACCCCACCCCAGCACAGCACAGCAGGAGGGTATCATATGTAGGTCACTTGAGGTATTATTAGTATTATGTACAACTGAGCACCTTACCAAAGCTTATCTCTTGAACAGATAGCTGAGGTACAGATAAAATAAATACACAATTATCTGGTATATTGAAATATTTATAAAAAGAGAAGTTTCAGTATAAGCAAAAAAATAAAAGCAAAATAGTTTTCTTTGTTGGTTTGCATCTTATCTTACTTTTACATGTTATTTAAATTAAAAATAAATGATTTTCCTGTATTTGGTCTAGCTATTATTTTATGCACTAAAACACTGCCATTTTAAAAACATTTATAGCTTATCTGTCATGATTTAGCATTAAAATATATCTGCAAAACATTTTCAAGTTCAAAAGTAACTCTTGATAAAAGTGCATAGACTTATGAGTCTTTGGTTGCAGTCTATTGGGTATCGTGTGGCTGGATATTGCAGGAAACCGTGTAGGCAGGGAGGGTTTCAGAAGATCATAGTTGCCAGACTTGAAGGCTTCACGGCCTGCAGCGACAACTGCCCCTGAACATAGAATCAGTGCTGGAAGACCATCCATCTGTAATACAAGGAAACACGTTTTTTCCATACTGTGATTTAACAAAAAAAGGTATATTTACCTACATAAGCAAATCTATGCTTTTGATGTGCGGATCTCACCCCCACACATTGTACTGTACCTTGACTGTAAACCAGCCTTAAAATCCCTAATATTCTGTGTGCTGAAGAAGATGAGGTCACACATGGCAAAGCTCTAAAGTTTACATAGCCTTCTGGCTAAGATCTGACATTATCAATAAAAATTAAAACTTTTATCAGTAAAATAGGGACATTTATCATCTGAGGAAATTTTGTATTAATCAACAAATATTGTACCAACAACACTGATTATTAATTTAAAAAAACTCGTTCTAAGTTTGGCTTGGTCGAAAGCTGCAAAAGACAGGAAATTCAAATGAGCAGCACCAAGCTAAAATTCAGCTCCCTACACTATCAGGGATTTCCAGTACTACTTGGTTTTTTACATCTGACTACTATACAGTTCTGTAGCTATGTTGGTCTACTGTATTTCAAACAACATGTAGCCAACTCATCACTGAGCAGATTGGTTCAAAGGGTTTTGTTGTCTCGTTGTAGGTAGATAGGTAAGTTAGGTAACTAGGTAGCTAGCTAGCTAATTAAGTTGCATTTTCCATTAAACAGTAATAATTGTTCAATTAAAAAAATAGTTAACACTTTGTAATATATTTAATCTACCGCATTTATTTATATTTCGGTTATAAAGCCGATTAAACTGATTTAATATAGGCTACAAACTTGCATTTATATCTACATTTGTAGACCAGCGCAGGCTCAGCCGTCGCCATCTTGACAAAAAGAATGTCTCCGGTCATGTAGTGTATATCGTTTGTACCCTACATTTTGTGGTGCATTGTGGGGGATATTGAGTGAACTATTTAGGGTGTCAAATTTTACATTTAGAATTTTGGACACCCTACAAAATGGCCGATACCCTAAATAGTGCACTATATAGTGAATAGAGAGCGATTCCGAACGCAACCGAAGTACCGTAACGTTAACATTGACGTAACTGTCCTGCATTGCTTGGCACTGTTATGGGTTCCATATGTGACAGGGGCTAGGCAATGTTACTAGCTAGCTGATAGCTGACACGGTGTGGCTCTTGTTGCTTCATTACTGATAATATATTGTGGACATGTCTGAAAGGAGTAACAGTTAAGTTAATGTTAGTAGCTAACATAAGTTTGTTTTTAATCTAGCTAACGTTAGCGAAGTTAGCTGTATTAAATTTCCTGCTGGCTTTACATTCGCTAACGGTAGGTAAGTTCATGTTAGCAGTTGGTGCCGTTCGATCAGAGTTGTGTGGAACTGGCAAAATATATTTTAAGCAAAATATCCACCTTGCTCTCTGAAGTTGATACGTCTTATGATTCAGAAAAATGTTAAAATTCAAAACTCGCTTTTGACTTTCAGGTTAAAAATAGGTAACAGTTAGTAGCCTATGGCTGGTTTCTGTGCTGTGGAAGTTTCATGAGAGCATCAGAGACAGAGGGAGTAAATTGCATGAGACTTTTGTTCAACGGTTCAACGCAACTGCGTCCCCCTAATAATGTATGTTATCTTGTTCCCCTCCTATTTCGTGTATTCCCAGCATACAGTGGACGTCCTAGGGACGTACCATTTTAGTCCTCTCAAAGTTATGATGTGACGTTCCCTAGGGATGTCCTAAAAACATTACTAGGACGTTATTAAAGTCCTAGGAAGGTCACTGTTTGGTTACAATATGACATTTAATTAGAATTTTTTGGGGACGTTCAAGCAATGCCCCTATCCGGCTATGATATGACGTTGTGCTCATAACATTCATGGGACATTCAGGGACGTTCCTGCAATGTCTGTTACTGGTTACAATATAACGTCATGTAATGAATGTCTGGGGGATGTTACTAGAACGTCCCGGGAACATTCTCTGTGACATCCATGTAACATTTAGAAAACCCTCCAAAAAAACGTCAAGGCGACGTCCTGATGACATTTCGAGACATTCAGGGGACGTCCCGGGGACCTAATTTTGTTAGCCGGGGTATTTTTTCGTCTTTCAAGAATACAAAATGCCGTCCATCATCCTCAGGTTTAGTAACCATCAAATCAAACATTCAAGTTAAGTAATGCTTACTAACAGTTAAATTAATTTGTATCAGACACATTTGCTGTTGACCATGGATTCCCCCCTTCCAGTAACTTTACTCGGTTTATTCTCTTTCCTTTGTCCGTGTAAAATGGGCTGTATCTCTGTATCAACGTGTAGCTAGTGATAGCCAAGCACTGGAAACACTATGGGCCCTATCTTGGCGATCTTGGCGCTTAGTCTAAGCGCATGGCGCTAAGTCCATTTAGGGCGTGTCCAAGTCCACTTTTGCTATTTTAACGGCGTGTTTTTTTGGCGCTAAGCACGGCGCATGGCGCAACTGGGCTGAACCTAGTCGCTTCATTAATTATAGGTGTGTCTTGGGCGTGACATTCAATAAACCAATCAAAATGTCATATCCCATTCCCTTTAAAAGCCTGCTTTTCCACCTTGGCGGATTGCTTATGATGGCGAAACAGACATGCTTGTGCGTGTTTAGTGTGATAAAGGAATAGGCTAAATGGAGTATGATCAATATTATTCGGACTAACCATTAGCCTATGAGTTCCCGGTAATTCCAGACAGGGCTGTTATTTTACAAAATATGTGCGGTTAAATTTCGTTAAAAGGACCTGCAACAGCTGAGAATAAGCTATCAATGGCTTCAGTCTCACCTTAGAAAACGCCAAATTAGCCTGCTTGTTCAGCGAATTTCGTTTGATTATGCAATGAAAGTGTCAAACATCAATTCCAAGAGGCTGTTCTCATGGAGTTCTCGAAGTTCAAACTTCATCCAAAGTTCATTAGGCTACCTGCATAGTAGGCTAATATTGATTAATAACATACATACCGTTATTTTGCCTTAATGATGACACTAAATAGCCATACAATAAAGCTGTCAGGTTCGCAACCCATAAGTTCACGCATATTTCCCCTTGTTTAATAATGTCCTGTTTATGGAAATGTGACCAACCTGTTTTACTCCTAGCGTAATCCTTTAAAACAATCCACTTTCCCAGGAAGACCGTTAAACGTGCGACTTACAGCAGGGAAAACAGAGAACATGCAGCTCACGTGCAGAGAATGGCATTAAAATTAATTGTGAATTAATTGTATAACGTGCTGCAAAGTTGTTTTAGTTTCTAATTAGACGCTTATTTCTCTTTAAAATCGTTTTGTTCAGTTAAGGAATAATGGGTGAAATCAGCTGGGTTTTAAACGGTGAGAGTATGGAAACCTGGTCACTGTAATTTAAAAAAATATGAAGGACGAAGAATAGCTAAGGTTAGAATTTAGTTAACATGGTGACATCTCCGTTTTTTAACCATACGCTATCGAAAAAAACCTTATGCACAGCGAATTCGCTGTAGCCTAGGCTATTTGAAAAACAATAAATGCAATATTCACTGGACAAGGTTTTGAACTTTTTTCAGTCACAAACCATTCTATTTACTTACAGGCTGTATTCATAGATAAACAGAGCTGTATTGTAATGACATCTGAAGCGCATTTTCAGAACTTAAATGTCCGTCTATTGCCGTGCGCGAGTTTTCCATTGAATGACAATTCACGCATTAGATGCAAAGACAATTTGCGCATTAGGCTTGATAGCTATAGGTGTTATCAGCTCCTTTTTAATGGATAGTCATTGTCCCGTACCATCGCACATCGCCTGGATGTTGATGGAGTGGGCTGAGAGCAATGTAATGTGGCATTGTTTCCCTTCGCTGAGGGAAAGGTATGTGGACCTATGGAACCTTTTATTATTATGCATTTTTGATATAGCCTACACAATAATAATAGTTCACATTGTGATCTAGATATTTTAGTCATGCCTGTGCACGCCCCTGTGTGTAACAGACAGGAGGGTATGCGCGTTGTGCACACGCCTATGTAGACGCACTTATATGCGCCGTTAAAATAGCATGTAAACAACTGCGACATGACTTTAGACCAGGTTTGTGGTGGTTCTAGCGCAAGCGCTTTCTGCTGGCTCAAGATAGCAATACGCCAAAAATAATCCTGGCCACTCCTCATCTTAAGACCAACACGCCTAGTTCACTAATGATGGCGCAAGAGTTACGCCGTCAAACATGCTAGTTTGACGGTGTAAGCGTTAGGCGTTATTATGGACCTAGCGCCGGGTGTAAGATAGCAAAGACACTTGCGTTTGCGTTAGCGCCGCTTTGCGCCGGGTGTAAGATAGGGCCCTATATCTGCACCTATATTATTATTTTGAAGATATCAGTAAGCAATCTGGCACAGAGGTTCCATGATCCCACTCCCTTGAATTACCAACCTGTCCCAACATGACGCCACGGCTACTGTAATTGGATGAGATCCCACAAGCAATGAGATTAGCCTTTATCGTTATTTTTCTCCTGTCTATTTGTGGACTGTAGCAAGCAGCAGTGTGTCAGGCAAGGGTGATGTCATGTGCTGAGGCTCTAACATCCCAGCAACCGTGGTTTCATGTGTGGTCGCGTGTGGACATCCACTATTCAAAAAAAGGCTGCTTTTATTAGAAACACTGTTCACCCTTTAAACTCACTAAGACCAGTGATTTAAAGGAGAACCTTTGGCTCTGAGAAATTGTATTCATCCTAAGACTTAATATGATGACCAGATTTATTTAGTTTTCTGTAAAAAGTTGATTTGAGTATTTGAAAGTGCTTATATGGATATATCTAGCACACCAGTCTCAAATTATTGATTTATAAAGACCTGTTAGGTCCAATCATATATTCTCACTGTTTTATTTCCCATAAGATGACCCTCTACGTGTCCTTTTCTGCAATACTCCATATGTCAAATGTATATGTGTGCTCCAGAGGAATGTAAGGATTTAGCCAGCTGTGGAGATTTAAATTATGTAAATGGTTCACATTGTTTGTTTAATTACAAGGATTCCAGTCTTCATCAGTGGGATGTTTGCTGCACTAATTTGTGCAATGTGATTAAGCCTATTTAAGTCAAGCAACCATATCCATAACTAGCTCCAGCAAATTAGCAAGTAGTGTCACATTTTGATACTGACAGAAAATGTACAAAAAGGGCAGAAGATGCTTTTTCAGCAAAAGTAGGAGTTTCTTCCATCATTATGTTCCTAATGTACATTCCCATTTGCTGTTGCTATAGATAGCAGTTTTAGTTTCAACTCAACTCTCAACATTACCTTAAAAAGGCAAAGATAAAGCATGACCATAAAAAGGAAATTTGTGTTACTACTTAAAAAATATTTTTTCTTTATGGCTAAATATTGCTAATCCTAAGTGGTCAGACAACATTCAGTACCTGCTGTATTCAGATGAAATATGTGTTGCTTACCCTTCTGCCATCTGTAGTGTGTAGCTTCACTACTGGGAACTGCATGATCTCACACATGTAATCCAACAGAGACTCAAAGGTCTGTGTAGTTTTCTTCTGCAGCAGGATGGTGTGTTTGATGCTGGGGTCTCCGTTCTTGAAGACCACCAGCCTCTTGGGTGTCCACACCCCAACCGAGTTCTCCCGCCTGCCGGGCCGGCCCATGTTCTGTCGCGCCAGCTGGGTGGCCCGCCGACGGCCGCTGACTGCTCGGGCGCTGTACCAAGGCGGCAGCTTTTTCCTGGCCATCTCCAGGTTTATGGGTTTGACCTTCTTCTGGTCAGAGCAGATGTAGGACTGTCCATCCTGCAGCTCCTCCAGGGTCTTGACCGCGTGTACCCCTCTCGGCGTGGTGATGTTTCTCACCCCGAAAGGCAACGGGACTTTCTTTGACAGGCTGTCCAGTAGGGCGTCGAAGGTCTTGAACGTGCGGCTGTTGATGACCAGCCTGAGCCCGCTGAACTGGGGGTCCCCGCTCTTGTAGAAGCAGACGCGCTTGGAGGCGATGGGGTCGGAGATGCACGGGTGTCGGGACACCGCAGTGTGACCACTTCCTGAGGACTGGTCCTGCTGGGGCTTCCGGGGGGCTGTGTCACTCATGTTTGTGGACTGTCTGAAATAGAAAAAATATGATTTGAACTGATATGGTATGACATGGCACAACATATGATCTAACATGATATAATATGACATGATGACTTATAGTAACATGACATGGCATGATATTATATACTGCTTAAGGGATTTCACATTAAACAATTACCGTAATTGTGCTATGAATAACATATTACAATGCCAGAATTATATTGGTATATTTATAGGCTAGTTATAAATACATGTGTATGGGTATACAATGCTCATATTGGCTGTTATTTAATAATTATACAACATTTTTAATCATTGTTCAACAAATAACATCCACATCCTCACTGCTTTGTGAAGCCCAACACTGAAGTAACCAGAAAAAATGTTGAAAGTGATTGATATCCACTTACAGTGTTCAAGGTGCTTACAGCAATTAATGTCACTCATAGAACCGAACACATTACAAGGTGTTAAGCAGACATATGGTTTCACCATGCATGTGCCAAAATTCACTAAGAATCATGTCAAGCATATAGTAAATTTGCGGGGGAAATGATTGAGTTAACAGGGATAAAAGTGTAATAATATGGAAATACATTCAAAAGAATCTGCTATAACGCCTTCCTTTACTCCACCAAACAATAACATACAAATTAGCTAAATTCTGTGCTTCAGTCACAGAATTTAGATATCTGTAGTTTCTTGTAAACTCCTTTATTCCCATCATTTATCATCTTTCCAATTTTGCATTTTCAAAAGGTTTTGGCTGAACGACTGAAGAATGTGTAATGGATAATCTTAATATACTAATATTAATATGTCTTCTAACATTGTATGACTTTTACAGTTGCCAAGCATACAATACAAATGAATGTTATGCTATTGTTGAGACATGAAGACATGGTACATATCAGAATTCATTGGCTTTTTTTGTTTCCACAAAATGAGAAGCCTGAAACAATTCTTACTTGGTGCTCTCTGTGATCACAGATGTTGTTTACTTCCAGACTCTCGGACTCTGTACCATTGGATTATCAGACAGGATTGGACTGCAGCCAGAATACTTTATGTTCTATTGTTTAATATATATACTGTATGAACTTTCCATTGTGAAGAAAACCCAATTATCAAGAACACTCGCCAAGATGTAGACATGTCAAAGACTACCATAAAGAGAAGACTACAGAGGGTTCTAGAGACTAGAGGGTTCACCACAAGATGTAAACCACTGGTAAGCCTCAAGAACAGAATGGTCAGTTTAGAGTTTGCTAAAAAAAATGTAAAAAAAGGAAATTAAAAAGAGTGGAACAAAGTCTTATGGACAGATGAGATTAGTATTAGTATTAGTATTAACCTGTACCAAAGTTATGGAAAGAGGAATGTGTGGAGAAAGAAAGGAAATGCTCATAATCCAAAGTACCCCCCCATCTTGTGCAACATGATGGAGGTGGTGTTATGGCTTGGGCATGTATGGCTGCCACTGGAACTGGCTCATGTGTTTTTATTGATGATGTGACTGTTGACGGCAACAGGATGAATTCTGAAGTATACAGAAACATGTGATCTGCTCAGATCCAACCAAATTCCTCAAAACTCATTGGACGGTGTTTTGCCTTGCAGCAGGACAATGACCCGAAATATCCTGCGAAAGCAACCAAGGACGACAAGACTGCAGGCAAAAATTTCCTGAAACAAACAAGAACTGAAAATGTACAGGCCTGGCAGAGCATCCCCAGGGAAGCTACCCAGCATCTGGTGATGCCTATGGGTCACAGTCAGACTCCAGGCATTCGTCAAAAAGGATTTGTACTAAATATGACAAGAAATAAAAATACTTATTTAGTTAAGATTATGTTAATTTGTCCACTTACTTTTGTCCATCTAAAATGGGGTGACTATGTATAAAAGGGGCTGTAATTTCTACACAAATCACCCGATATGGATGTAAGTACCCATAAATTAAAGCTGAGTTTTGAGGCATTTGGTTGGATTTGAGCAGATGTTTCTGTACAGTTCTGTAGAATTCATCCTGCTGGTGCCGTCAGCAGTCACATCATCAATGACGACACATGAGCCAGTTCCAGTGGCAGCCATACATGCCCAAGCCATAACACCACCTCCACCCTGTTTCACAGACAAGGGGGGCCGTTGCTTTGGATCATGAGCAGTTCCCTTTTTTCTTCACACTTTTCTCTTTCCATCACTTTGGTAAAGGTTAATACTCATCTCATCTGTCCATAAGACATTGTTCCAGAACTCTTTTAATTCACTTTTTTTTGAGGTTTTGCTGGTGAAGTCTTCACTTTATTTTAGTCTCTGCCACATTTATGCCTATATTCTGGAGATTGTTCTTGATCTGTTTGACAGTTGAAAAGGATTGCTTCTTCACAATTGAAATAATTATTTGGCCATCCACTACAGTGGTCTTCCGTGGTCTACCAGATTGTTTGCTTTTGCTGAGCTCACCAGTGCGTTCTTGCTTCTTAACAATGTTCCAAACAGTTGAATTGACAAACCCAAAGTTTTGGCTATGTGTCTGATCAATTTATTCTGATTTTCCTACCCCACGATGGCCTGCTTGAAGTGTCATGACACTTCTTTGGTCCTCATGTTGAGACAGCAACTGACTCCAAATGCAAATTCCACACCTTGAATCAACTAATTTAGTGAGCTTTATTGTGCATGAAGTAAGAATGCAACAACACACAGCTGGCAAAGAAACAGCTGAGTAAGTTTCCCCCAAAATGTGGGGGTTATGTATACAAAGGGCTGCAATTCCTACATGTTTCACCCAATATGGATGTACAGTATATACCCACAAATTAAGGATGACAGTTTAAAAAAATCATGTTCATTGTTTAATTTCAAATCATATGTTGGAGCACAGAGCCAAAAGAACAAAAATTGTGTCACTGTCAACAGACTGCACTAGAGAGAAGATTTCAAGCCTTTATCTAGAGCCAGTTTAACTCTTAAAATAATACTTTCATAAATATATTTAGAAATAGCTTCTGACTGATTTCCGTAATAATATTTTCCTAGCCCTTATCCCTTATTCTGTGTGTAAATCAGAGTTATATCTCACTGTGTACTCACCGTACATTCTATTGTAATAATCCATTTTATGTACAGCGTGGCAATAATTCAGAAATGACAAAAAACAACAGTCATGAAATTCCATTATCGAAGTAAATGCTGTGCTTGAAATAATGCATTCCATAGCACTGCATGTAAATCTTTTTAAAACTAAACTCTTCACCTGACCAGTGTAGAATTAGGCCAACGATCCTTTCCAATTTACCTGGATAATCCGACACCACGTTTAAAAGAAAATTTAAACAGAAACCACAAAAGGAGAAATATAGAATTGAATTCCCAAATCCGAATAAAGGAAAACAACTTACCTAATGTCACATTTTAAGAAAACTTGATTCTGTATTTGTATTCCCTTAGCGTCCTGCCTGTGACAGCCTAGCAACTGAAAAACAACCTTGTGCACATGCACGGCTATTCTTGGATGGTCAACATCAGGGTCAATTTGGTTAATCGTTGCTCACCGTTAATCACCACTTCAGTAGTGTGGCATGCCAGTAGAGTAGGGGAGGCACGGCAGCAAAGTGTGGCCCACAATGCACTTCCAAGAGATTAATTTCAGCTCACTCGATAAAAGTGCATTTCTCTTCATTCAAGTTCTGTTTTTGTCTTAATTTCTGTATTTTTTTTTTTTTTTTGAAGACAAAGAAATGTAAAACTAACAACGTCTTAATATATTAACATCTCAAATTCAAATTTAATCAAACCTTTTGCTATCTTCCTATCCCTTACTACAAACCAGGGTAGGTTTATATTGAATCAATAGCACAGTGGCTGGCAGAGTGTTGTCTATTTATTCCCTTAATTAAAACTGACATCAGGTCTGTGGCTTGGTGTGATCTAGTTCTACACAGAGGCTTGGTCTTCCTCAACCTGCTCACTTAGGTAGCCCCTGTAATATAGACAGATTCACATAATTTCCCACTGGTACAGATCTCCCAATAAAATGAACATAGGCTTGTTCAGATGACAAGGCCCAGATGGCTCATGCTTTTCCTAAGTCCCTTGTAGAGATGTAATCTTATTTGAGAGGTCTTTGGGTAATAAGGATTAGAGACTTACATTAGCTGGCCGAGCCAGTGAAGGCCCTCTGCAAGCCCATCATTTACAGTGCGGGGAACCACACCGATGTAGTCAAATATAATAAACTCACTTAATTTGAGCAGCTGAACACATTTTCCCCCGTCCTTCTACATGGGAAATAGCTTGAGTGGCCTTACTTCCAAAGCTGCATGTGGACCTTGCTGATTCATGTGAAGATAGCACCTCTGATTCACTATTCAACAAGGTGTTCTGGTCATTTTTATGCATTTTTTTCTATTTCTTACCATTACCATTACCAATGCTTTATTTACATTTTGTGTGTTAGTTATTTTAAAATGTCTCTGCCTTCACTATTGATTCAATGGAGCTTTCTGAGGTCTATGGGTGACTGTACTGTGGTTGACTACATTAGAGCCTGAAAACAGTATTTTATACCATTTTTATAACTTTGTTTCATCCCAACTAATTTTACTATAGATTATTCTGAGAAAGAATGGACTGAGTACCATTGGTTCTTAGACCTTAAAATATTCTATAACTTAGGCACATTGGTCACATTTTATACCTGAAGTATAATGAAGAGTATCCAATTGAGTTTGGGAAACATCAGGCAACATTCTCTTTAATATTTAGTTATTTAGCAAGCTCACATGCTAAATTGTGCATGGGATTAGCTTAATGTTTTTTCTCCATCTTTTCTTGACTCAGGAAAACCCCAGTAAGCTTCTGTCAAACGGCT
The DNA here is from genome assembly GCA_029718625.1 of Synaphobranchus kaupii. Taxonomy (NCBI): domain Eukaryota; kingdom Metazoa; phylum Chordata; class Actinopteri; order Anguilliformes; family Synaphobranchidae; genus Synaphobranchus; species Synaphobranchus kaupii. The sequence continues at coordinate 116,713,958 of CM056377.1, forward strand.
CCACATAATGGCCTTAAGTTCGTTACTAAATGAGCACACTACATAGTAACAAGGCTTAAAATAACAGGCAAGATTACTATACTGTGCTTTTTTTTAATTTTTAAAAAAAAATCTCAATTGCTTTAAAATTGATCTCGAATTCTCAATGTGTTTTTACAGGCAAAAAAATTAAGGGTTGTATTATCAGTAAATCATTCCGTGGGAGAACTAGGGCTGTTTGAAGCAGATTTATTTTCTTGATTAAATTCAGTTAAAACATTTCATGGTGCTCAAACTTGCTCATCATCACAGTTTACTAATTCAGCTGTATTTCCTTTGCAATTGTATGAGCAATGACTTTTACCAGCATATGCTTACCTTAAGAGATCTCCTACAACATTGACAGATCTTAGTAGTTAAAAGATCTTAGTAGTTTTTTATTTTTTTTAAAAACAAAAAACAAATTATATTTCATTAATGCATCAAAAAGATCTACAGGAGTGAGGTGTATCTGTGATTAAGTGAATTTGGGGTAATTTTATGGCGGATATGTGTGGGTCGGTCTGCAACAAGTCAGTGCCGAGACTAATAGCCTACTATTTTATTTTTATTTAAAAATATGATGGCTCCAGCAAATTTTGTGTAAATGACAATGGAGTGGTATCTCTGTAGGAGGAGTGGGAATTGTTGATTCATTGCACTCTGCAGGGGAATACGCAATGCCCAGGAACCGGGCTATTAATGAGAAGTGACATCAATACCCCGGTGACCACTGTGAACCTTGACCCCTACTCAGTAGTTCATGTCAGCATTAGTCACACAAAGGAAGTCTCTGCCCTGAGAAGGGGATGCCTCCCACTGGCCTGAACCCTGCACCAGCCCGATACGAGGCTACGTCGAGAGCACATGCACCCCTTCGGTCTCGCCCCGGAGCCTTTAAAATGATGGATGTTTATAGCCTGCGCCCGGCGCTAATGCACTTGTGTAATTTTGAATCAATAGAGGTAGTATGAAAAGGAAAACCCCAAAATAAGCCGCAGTCGCTGCTTTTAAGAGGGGAACCCAGCAAAAACAAAACAAATAAATACATCTATAAAAACAAAACAAGACATGTTATATGAGACATGACACAGGACAAGACATAGTAGAGTATAGTATAGTATTACAGAGAGGGGTGTAATTTTCTGTAGACAATCATGAGTTATATGAAGACAAGAGTTTCTTTTTTACATTTCTTTTAAAGAGGGAGACAGAGTGGGACATTTTTATGGAGTCGTCGAGTTCGTTCCATATTTGCGGACCCCTGCACAGTACACTCAGACTGGTACATTTTAGCTTTCGTTTTTTCCCTTTGATTTGATGTTTCTTTCTGGTGTCATGTGCATGCAGGGGACGGCAGATAGGGACGAGCTCGTTTAACCGGTGGTTGATCCTGTGCACTACTTGATACATGATAGTAGCATTTTCATACACATTTAGCTCTGCAAGCTTTAATAGTCCAAGGTTGCTAAATAAAGGTCCAGTGGGCTCTCTGTAGTCAGACCATGATATGGCGCGTATAACTTTATTTTGTAATGTCTGTAGTTTTTTAATGTAACTGGGAAAGGTGTTGGACCATATGATGTTGCAGTAGTTTAAGTGAGGTTCAAATAGAGATTTATATAAGGTGAGCAGGGCTGAATGTGGGAGACAGTGTCTTAATTTAAAGAACAAGCCAACATATTTAGATAGTATTTTTATAAGATGATCAATATGGTACTTGAAATTCAAGAATTCGTCGATGTGGACCCCCAGGAATTTTGTGGAAGCTACAAAATCTCAGGACTGTTTTCAAGAAATAAAGCAGCAAGCACTTTACAAACAAAGGTAATGTCAAAAAAAAAAAAAAGATTTGTAGGCTATGGTTTCTCTTAAAACTGTTGGAGATTTCTAACAATATGGTTAAAAGAAAAAAGAAGGCCTAGCTATTCCCACTGCAAAACACAAAGTAATTGCCTCAAAGCATGAGTCTTCTGTTTGTTTTCATAAAAGCCCTAACAAACTCATCCAAATCAATACTCTTGGTTATTAATTTTTCATGTGCCAGAATCACCAAATTCCTTTTTCTCTCATGCAGCATTCTGCGGCGGAAGGGTGTTAGGATACGTGTCAGAGTGGAGAAAGAACTCTCACATGATGCTGAGGATACTCCAATCACCAGTGCAGTTGCATACACTGCATGTAGCTCTGGAAAGGCTTCCTTATAGCCCTGTATATGTCGACACACTGCTGACAGGTCCGCGTCAGTGGAGAACTTCTTGAGCAACATGGATTTTGCCACAACAATTTCATTTTTCAGACTATTGGTTGTTGCATCAGTACTGGCAAGTAGCTGCAGCAGTTTCAATAGGGCCAACTCTAGAAAAGACGTAGACTGGGGAACAAGACAGCTTTCTGCCCTCATCAGGTCAATATTTCTCCTCGAAAACCTGTTCTCAATCTCTGCAATAGCTCTGTCCAAGATGTTTAGGAGGGCTCTTCTCAAAGACTGGCTGGGAGTGTTGGAGGAATCGGACTCAGTGTGACCAACGGTGGAGAGAACAAAACTGTCTATGAGCTGTTTGCTCATTGTTCTCCTTCTTTTTGTAGCTGTCTAATATCTCAAAATTATCCCATGAATCATCTTCTCGGATATCTTTTAAAGCTTGCAGTGAGGCACTGATAACCTCCCCAGCACTGCAAAGATCCACAGCCTTAGCCTGCAGAATAGAATTTGCTGGCTTCAAGACACCAAAAATTTTGATGAGGAATTTACCAATTTCAAAAAAATTATGCTTCCTGAGTTATACTCGGAGCCCTGATGCCTCTGTGCATAAAGCCATTGCTGCCACACTATCTTCAGAAATCGCTGACAAAATGTTCAAGATGGCATCCTCATTGTCTACCAGACATTTTGTTACATCATAATGACTGGTCCACCGTATCTCGAGTAACCTTTTAAGAGAGGGTGCATTATAGTTCTGGGCTACATAATGATGGCGAACGAAGGAATGTAGTGAGCCGGAGAGTTCAAAGAATGTTTTGGCGCATGGCTCTTCCTGAATGGCATGCACCACTGCTAGGTGCAGCTGATGGTTGTAGCAATGTACATAAGGAATGAGCCTGCCAAGCTTCTGTTGCAACAATGCTTGAACCCCACCCCTGATCCCACTCATGACTGATGCGCCATCATAACATTGGCTGATTATATTATCAGCACTGTAACCTTCACTGGACAGGTGTTTGAGCATTTCTGTTGTTATATATTCTGCATCCAACCCACTCAAGTCCAGTAAACCAATCAAATGCTCCTCAGGAACCGAATTACAGACAAACCGAATCACAAGTGAAAGATTCTCAACATTGCACCTGTCTCTGGTTCCATCACATTTGATGCAGAACCCTACTGTATCTGCATTATCATATTTTCTTTTCACCTCATGCAACACCATACTGGCTAGAGTGTTAATTATCTCATTTTGAATGCCTTTTGATGTGTACTTTTCATTCTGAGGGATGTTTTTTTGCTATTTCAGCAAGTTTGGAATCCTTAGCCAGAGTGTACTCAAACAATTTCAGGAACAGCCCAGCAGAGATATCACTGTCATCGTTTATTTCGGACTGACTTTCAGTGCTTCCACGAAAAGCAAGTTCGTTCACAGCCAGAAACTGCACCACTTCCCCTATGCTTCTGATGTAGTATCGGTTTTTCTCAACCTGTGTTTTTCCCAAGAGACATGATATAGTGTCACCAGTTTCCACTCTCGTGTTCAGTTCTGTCCATGATCGATGCAGCATTCAATGCAGCGTCCATGCAGCATTCAAATGGCTATGGCTAGGTGCATGCCTGTATAATCCCCTGTCCTTTTCTAATGCCGTTTTCCAGTTAATAAACCCCGTCTTGGTAAAAACTAGATCTCTGTCATTTGTGCTTGAAAACTTGCCACAGGGGAAGCAGAAACATGCATCTAGTTTCACTGAATATTCTAGCCATGATCGTGACTGATACCAGCTTGGGTTGAAAGAACGAGCCTTTTTGCCAAACTCCCGTTTGGGAAATACTTTTAGAACTGGCTGAGATGGTGTGTTATCATTTAAATCGGCCGAGATCCACGGAAGCACCCCCGACTTTTCTTCCGAACTGGGACCGGGCACAGGATCCGATACTGAGCATGAAGATTCTGAACTACCGGTATGTACAACTAGAGCTGCATTTGTGTTAACATTACTATGCTTTGGTTTAGTAATCAAAAATCGATGCATAATGATTTAGGCTAATACCGTATAAGCAAGTAGGGTAACTGTCACCAAAAGGAAAGAAGAACCGTGGAGCACAGAGAATAAGAAAAGAAAGAAAAACACATTAGCGACCTAACCGTTAGTTAGCTTTAGCTATAACGGTAACAATTAGCTAGCTAACAGTTAACGTTACCTAGCTAGGTTAGCTAGTCTAACGTAAACTAGTACTGTAGCTAGCTAGCTAACGTTGCGTAAAACCACCACCACTAAGCCCCTCAGACAGTAATAACACTAAACCACTAAAATGAAACAACAAGACAAGACTCAAAATACACAGGCTTAATTATAAACTTTTAAACAGAATAACTTTTAGACCTATATTATTTTTATTTATTTTTGCTGTGGGCAAACGTTAACCTCTTCAAGTGACAGACAAACACCGACAAATGTAGAGAGTGACAGCAGATCGGTCCGTCTCCCAGTTTTAAACTGCCAAACCAACCAATCAGAAATGCATTACCAAGTTGTTGTTTTTTGATATTTTGAATAGAACATTATGATTGGCTAAGTCTCCTGAACTGAGAAAGAATGCAAAATATCGGTTAAAAATAATAATAATAACTTGGATTTTCTAGGAATCGATCAAAGCAATTGATTATTTTAAGTCAATGGTCAAAGTTTTGGGGGTGCACAGCAAATATTTGGGGGGGCACGGCCCCCTCTGGCCCCCCCTTAGATCCGGCCCTGGTTACAAGTCCAGTTCCTTAACCATTATACTACACTGCCACCCGTGTTGAGTTATTGCTGAAAGTTATTAGACATTTACCTTCTAAAGGCACAGCTTTCAGAGCTCAAATTCGTTGGTTAACAATGAACACGATGGGTCACAATGATGGGTCACAAGGCGATGACGTAGCTGATAACCGGCGCTGTCGGGAACAGTCCTACACGCCGCTTGTTCACGGGTTGTGTCCCCGTGAGGAGAGTGCCACGTCGCGCGTGGGCCACAGGAATGCCGGTGCTTGCTCCCGCATACCACCGGGAAACCTGTTCCCAAAACAACACGGCCTGGAAAAATGTGGAAAATGTGTCAAAGGAAGCGTGAGTGAACAATGGGGGAAAGGCCTGGGCATAAACAGGTAGGCACTGAGCATGCATTCCTCTGCATTCCTCTATCTTCTGCTGATAAGCAGCTGAAGGCCATTTAAATGAGAGAGAGGGGGGGGGGGGGGTCAACCCTGTTTGTCTAAGCTGATGGCCCCCCACTGACTGTAGCCCAGTAAAGGATGCCGGGGGAGCGCTGCACAAACTCTGATCTCAGCGGCAGAGATAGACCGGGTGGAATCCTGTCGCGCAGTAACCCCGGCAACAGCTGGGGATTCCAGTGCCCCTCCAGCACCGTCCGCTGCACCGACCGTAGCGCACAAGCCTCATTTTTAAACAGCACGCCGCGGTATCCAATATCACATGATCACAGGGGCGCGTGCACAGAGCACGCTGCCAATAAGAAGTGGGTTTTCTTTTAACAGCGGTGTCAAACAAGTCAGCTTGTTTTAGGATGTCTGTTCTTTCTCTTTTAATTTTGTTTTTAAGGATCAGGTTTGTTTGGCAGTTTTATTATTCACATCTTCCATGATGCCAGCAGGTCAAACATTCAGTTTTGTTGGACAAAACAATCAGTGAATTCAGTTCCTGGAATATGTGAGAAAAATAACATAATTTTGATCAGGAATACAAGGACCAAATATCCTTTCAGCATTCCACGCCCAATTTGAATGCATGTAGTGCTCTATATTTGGATCTTAAAATCTATAACTTATTGGCGCCGAGGTAGTTTCAAACCAGTGCTGCTAATGGAAAAACATGTTTGATATGTTCTGGCCTTATTCCCGTCTCTATATTTGGCTTTGTCTTCTTCATGCAGCTGCCGTTCCATATCACTGGCTATGCCAGGCCTCACATCACGTGCAATAATGCCACAAATTATTGCAGTGCACAAACATCTACGGTTTTATATTTCATGTTCTGTGTGAACATGCCAGTAAACCATGAATTGCTTTATGCAGTTCAGATTTGAAATGAAAGCAAAACAATATACACACACCCCACCCCCACCTCCCAATGGCAGAAAATATAACACTATATTGACCAGGCTAGAATCAGATATATGTAGCTCAGCATAGTTACTGTTTTGCTGTACTTAGATTATAAATTACTACCAGGTATAACCAGTTATAATGCAGCTAATTTGTGAAGTATATATTAATCCTTTTTGTATTCTGTTTTTAATTTCTTTCTCTATTTTGAATGAATAGTTCTCTTTGTAGGCTCATGCTATTGTTGCAACATATTCCATAAATGGCACGCGCATCCTCTCAAATGCACACGGCACTCTTTGGGTAAGATCATGGTGAATTATGCATGGTCTAGTGCAACTCACAGCCACACTGTCACAGCCACACACTGTCAGTCCTGAACTGTGAGATGCATCATGTGCTTCAGTGCATGGTCTAGTGCAACTCACAGCCACACTGTCACAGCCACACACTGTCAGTTCTGAACTGTGAGATGCATCATGTGCTTCAGAGCCAGCCTTTATGTGGATGAATAACCCAAAATAGTAATCTTCTATAAAAGCTGACATAGCAGTCTGGTATTCTTTTTTTTAATCACAAATACATCTGCCGTGGCAAATTCCTCCGGAATACCTCATGTTCGGGTCGCAACCTTTTTTCTCTTTTCTTTTTTTTTCCAGCGGAATGTGCAAGTTTTGAATGAACGGCTTTTTAAAAGTGTCTGCCAACATCTACAAAGAGATGCCCCCGCCCTTTCCATATTCATTCTCTCTATCGCTTGTGGCGAACATTTAATCTGGCCGGCGTGGGACACGCCTTTCCGCGGCAGGAATGGCCAGAGATAACCGCACTCCTCACCGCGATAAATCACTCCACAGCCCTTTCATTCAGCCATATGAACATTATTCAATTAGCTTCCCTTATGCTCCAGGAATGAGCCTCTTAAAAATATACTGTCGCCTCCTCTTTTTACTGCACTCGGTCAGGGGCATGGTGTTCTGTCCAGTAATGCTAGGCGAGCCGTGTGAAGAATCCTACCGTCATTATCATTACGACCTATGTTATAAACAAGAGTGCCAGATTATCCTGAATCTGAACCAAATAGGTCTACACATGGATCTTAATACATTAATGAATAGTATCTCTTTAAGACTTGGCCTTGAGATATAGAACCTATATCTTTGCATCACAGATGAACAGAAGACGGCGCATCATATGGCCTGGGCTGACCCCTCTACCATTCACAAACTGTACACATCTCCAGGAGCCTGCCGTTCAGTACTTCCCATGCTCCTTCTCCCAGTGTGTGTCTCTGGATTACAGTCAAAGGAGAGAAGAGCCGTTTAAAGGCTGAACACCTCCGCAAAATTTGATCAATGCTTACCGAAGCATCAGCCAAATATGTCTACAAAGGCAACTGTGTCAGCAAAGGCGATCACATGAATCTACCAGCACGTTGCCCAAGTGACATTTGTAAAATTGCAGGGCAAGGTCAGTGTGGCTGTAGAAGCTTTGAGCATTGTTTACAAGCGAAAAGCTTTTCGACACGGCAGTTGCTTGGATGCCTTTCGCATTGTAAACAAATCAGAGCTTCAAATCTCACTAAATCAAATTTCCTGAGTGTGCGTATGCATACGTTTATAAGATTCACCCCCATCAAGAGAAGGCACAGGAACACTTTAAATCTTGTTTTACTGTCACTAAATTAAAGTAAGAAAATAAAAAAAGGGGAGAAAAAAACCAAAGGCTAAAGTTCTAACACTCCGTTCGAGGCAAGGGTGTAGGACATTAATATTTATTTTTAAATTCAAATTACGAGCGTGGAAGAATGGAAAGTGAGTAATGACTGCGAACGCGACTGTACTCAAGACCAGCGCAGTCCTCGGGAGGCCGGTTCAGCCCTTTCTGTGCAGTAATCACTTAAAAATAGTCTATACTCGGTGTCTCCACTTCGCTGAGACAAGCCCAGGGGACCCGCCCCCCCCCTTGGCCAGCTGATACAACAGAGCCCATGAATCAGTGCGTCCCGCGGCTGTTAGCTTTGGAGGGCACTGGCGGAAAGAGCGTCTGCTGCCACGACCGGGCGGCTATGCGCGCCCCTGATAGCAGTCAAGGTGAGGAGTGATTTATCCGTTCCTGGTCAGGACATCGGGAGCGCTAGAGGGCCTTTCCTTCTGATTAGGGTCACCGCTCCAATTAGCGCAGCCGGCGGGCAGGGGCGGGGGGGGGGAGGGGGGGGGGCGGCCCGTACGTGACACCGCCGCATCCTGAACGGGATGCAAATGGAGTTTCCATACTCCCGACGCATAGCCGGAGGAGCACAGTCCACCCCCCGCGGCCTGCGGGCTAAAAGTCAATGCTATTGAACTGGCCTTGACATCTCTAGGCCCAACAACCAAAGGATGTCATGAATCTCTGTCTTCCACTCTTCACTCGAACGCCCCCCACGAGGGTCTATAATGGCCGCTCTGCGCCTAGTGTTCAGAGTTCAGCCGCAGGTTAGTACCTCTTCTCTTTTCACCGGGGTGAGAGAAAAAAAAGTTGAAGTTCTTTAACACTTCAGGGTTTTTCCTTTATTTAATCTCAGTGACAAATGTGGAGATTTTTTATTATTGAAAGTTGATGCAAATTTGGAGACAACACAGACAAGACAGTTATTACCGGTTTTTGTTCAGAAGTACGTCTTACATTTTGAATTATTCAGTCTCACTCATAACAGTTATTGACACCAAAGAAATACAATTGCCCCCACTCCCCTCCAAAAAAAAAAAAAGGTTCACAAGAAGAGGAAAATGTTGCATGATTTCACAGCCATTTGAGGAAATGACTGTTAATCAGTATAGATTACGCTCAAACAATACATTGTAAAGTACCAACAAAACTATTCCCTTGCCATTCATAAATCTTATAAAATGATACTGGACATGGTTTCTGTTCTGTAATCATCAAGGGAACCTTCAGAAATCAGGAAGTCAGGGAAATGTATGATTTGATGTCTGCCGGAATATGTTTTAGCCATTTATTAAGAAAACTTTCTAAGATAATTTCTGTGAGGGTGTTTACTAACTCCTTAGAGATAAAGGGACAATAACCTACTGTTTGATTAATCATGGCCGCTAGTGGCATGAAATATGCAGGCACGCAACAGCATGTGCTTTTTACTTTGGTCCGCAGGTAAAAAGACCAGGCCTTTTGATTAAATCCTTTTTGATTAAAAAAAAAAGCAACAGGAAGTTTTCATCTCATTGGATCCCAATGATCTATTTTGACTCAATCAAATTTGAGCTCAAGTTTAAACTTAACTTAACTTAAGTGAATTCAGATACAGTAAAAATCAGGACCCATGTGGACCTGGGTTGACTTCTATTTTACATTTTCTATTAGTTTTGCTCAAGAAAATTCCAGATTGTATCATAACAATCCATGGTTATGTTGTGTAGGCTCAGGTAATGACATGATATGTAAACATGACATGATAGTAAGATTTTTCGCATGTAATTGCATTGCATGGTGTTATGATGAATTAAAAACAGAAGAATCACAGGCATGTGTTGTTCATGAAAAGAAATGAAAATTTTATTATTAAAATAAATGCATTAAAAATGTAGATTTACAATTATTAATGTATCAATGCAGTTCATACTGGAGGACAAACAACACATGCTATGGCTTGGCACATACAGTGTACTGTGAGGGCACAGTTCTGTGGAACCAACACCAATGAGGGAATGCTGGTCCCTAGAGATGGCAGCTCCTTTTGCACCTGCTTGTTCTACACTAGATTCCCTAAAGCTCACGTGCTGACAATCCTCCTGCAAGCTCTACAGCTTGAAATCCCAACTCAGCCTGATGACGAGAGTCACTACCCACCGCTGATGGGCTTGCATTGCCTAAATAACAGGAGTTACAGTCAATGGGGCCTGACCAGTTCGGCCTTTGACAAAACCACTTACAACAGATGGTGTCCATGAGCGAGAGCTTCGCTTTGGACCCTATAGAAACACTGTGACAAGACGAACTGGCCCAATTGGCTCTGTTAATGTTTGTTAAGCAAATCATTAAAGAAAACAGGGGACTCAGAAGGAAACAAGTGCGGCGGTCCACTTTGCTACAGCTCTGTCAGCACAGCTGTGATCTCTGCTTTGAGGTTGTATACAAAGGTTCCTCAGAGGGCATTGTAACATGTACAGATACTATAATTCTCCACTTTTCACATGAAACATGTGGCATAGTTTTCTACACATGCTGTATGTCTGGCAGGAATTGTCTAGGTTGTTATTATTAAATAATTGAGTTGACATAATATTATTATTAGTATTATTATTAGTATCATTATTATTTTAAATATTACAGTTAATGAGTAAATGTGTGAAGCTGACTTCCATGCCATTTAAAGCATCAACTTTCAATAATAAAATCATTTGTCCTGTGGTTCATAGCAAATATTTGAGTACTGAAATTGATTATTTCTGCAATCACTAAGGTCTTGTGCTACTGTATTTTTTTTTACTGTCAATCATGGTATTCTGCTCTGTGAATGTCAAGCCTTCATTCTACAAAATAAAAATTAAAAAAATTACCAATGATGAAAGGAATATTTTCTTTCTATTGTTTATTCAGACATGCAGACTGGTACGTTGTTTTCACAGTACATACAATATTTTACTCCAGAACAGCAACCATAACCAGTTTATAAAAACACAATCACCTTGTGATCTTCTTCTCAGAACACCCTATTGTTGACTAGCCTATAACTAGCAACCACCGTGCAGTGCGTGCACTACAGTGAATTTGTATTAATTATCATAACTACAAATTATTGCAGATTATTTTTATAATTATTGTCAGTATTTAGAGCCAAGAGGCAGGTGTATTCTTATCGTGCCACCGCTCACTTACACACAGTAAACTTTAAACTATTATCTGCCCATCAACATGGACAAGATGAACAGCAGTAACTGGCCTGGCCTACCAAGGGTATGCTTCCTACTCGAGAGGAATGACAATCATTTATTTTTCAAATGCAGAATTCAGTTTTTTGTATTGTTTTATTTTATATTCCTGGGAGGGGATATAGTCACAATATCTCGTGCTAGAATGTAAACACACACAAAACAAATCACCTTGCCAAGTTCCTTAGCAAAATCAAGAAACCCTGTAACTCAGAACAAGCACCCATTGATAGCTTCTTACCTGTGACTGATGCTTACATGTATTTCTGCACTCCTTTCTGCCCACGGAAAGCAAGCTCTGACAAAAAATATTCCAAGAAATACACAAACTACTGCAGCATGCCATTCAAATTACACTGTTTACTGACCCATGGTGAGTTGAAACTATCCATGTGTAAAAATGAGCGGCTATTATGCCAGTAAACACATTATATAGCTCCAGTTTTTTAAATGATAATGAATTGTTCCAAATTAATAACCTCTTGGCCCACGCTCCAAGTCAATGTAATCTCTTTCGGGAACTTCACAGAGTGCTTAGGAATCATGAAATACCAATGTAGTGCATTATTTTCTATTATTAGTTGTTGCACTGTATGAGCAACAGGCAATGGAATTACGCATTCGAACATCATTCATACCTGATATATACCTGACATTATTTTAAAAATTGCAGTGCTAGACACATGCCGGAAATAACTACCTGTATAGAGAGTTTTTTGCTTGAGTTAAGGGGACTTCACTGTAGGACAAAAAAAAGTATTTTAAACATATGCATGTCCAATACATTCTTATTACTTAAAACAAATATGTAAACAAATAAATAAAGTAAATTTTGCGTGAGTTTCATAAAAGTGCTGGTAGTACATAATCGAAAACTGCACTGAAACTGCGTGATAGCACCCTCTGGTGGTGTATCTTTAAAATGCTTCAAGCTGCCAAATGATAATAATAGCGGTGGCGTGTTTGACATGAGTTTGAAATATGGATTCATATTTTAAATGCAGTAAATATACATTTTACAGTAATAAGCACATATTTATGTTGATGTGTGTATTGTGATACTACCAGAGTGGTTTAGGCCCTACATCAGTCCCATTGGTGATTATGCACAGTTAGGTTTCAGCAGCAAATGTAGTTTATCAGTCCACAGACATATACAGTTTTTAAGACAGCTACAGTCTTGGGAAATTGGGTTGTGAAATTTCAAGCACACCAGCTTCAAAGAAGAGAGGAAACTGGTGTCTGCTATGAAGGAACTGGAAGTTTATTGTCTGCTATTTTAATGACACATATTGTGTTTGTGATTTGTTTGAAGTTCACTGGCCACAAAAGCAAACTTATAGACATCCAGGTTTTTATCTGCACCGCCATGGTGATGTTTGTCATGTGAACTTCAGTGCAAATACAGATAATTTATTAAAATACAGTTATTAACACCGTCAACAGTATTTCATTCCGATCAATACAATCTTTATGGGTTTCACACCTGTGCTGCAGCCAATACAAATCCTACATTGTATTTTCAGTTTCTTGCAGAACGTGACTTAAATGTAGGAATGGTTTCCACAAATGGAATTCCAAAATCATTATCATAATACATGCACAGTATGTGTGTGTCTGTGTCTCTGTGTGTGTGTGTGTGTGTGTGTGTGTGTGTGTGTGTGTGTGTGTGTGTGTGTGTGTGTGTGTGTGTGTGTGTGTGTGTGTTTTTGAGAGGTTTAACAGTTTGCATATATATTGGAATATAGTCTCCAGGTAGCCATCACTTTTCCGTGATGCATCCTGTTAGCAATGTTCCCAGGATTATGTTTGGTTTCTGACTGACAGTGTATTCCTGTTTATCTCACTGGACGTTAAGAGCTGCACCTGAACCATGAGGGAACTTCTCACAAACAGAGTCAAATGACAAAAGGGTCTAGTCCTAGCCATGACACTCTGCCCTCTCTGCCTTTATTTAGAGTTTATTTTCTCATGTTTTTATTTTTAGGAAATCCTCCGGGCAATCCTGAATTGGAAACAGTGGTGTGAATTTTATAGAGCCCTATTTCCTCCCTGATAGAGGATGTTCTCAACCAATCTGTCATGTATCAGGCAAACAGAAGGTAGCGGACCACGGAAGTTCCAGCAGGTGCTCTTGGAAATTTCCCTCATTCATATATCTTCAAAGACAAAACACAATGGTCTACTTTTCTCATCTAGTCAACTCGATCCAAAATTTCAGAATCTCACAGAACAAGTGGATTTTCTACGAGTTGTTTTTTTCCCGCAGTAGCAGTATTATTTGCAGTTCCTCACTTGAAGGTGATGTCCGTGAGAATAACTGTGTGACCATATTATTAAATCATTACTGAAAATTTGGTTAGGGACCAAATCTACAGGGTTTTTGTTTAGGGGAAATTTGGTAAGTCAAATAATCATTTAGCAGTTACCTAGTTGCCTGTTGCTTGTATAGTATACCATATCTTGGATGATTTTAAAAAAGTTCATACACATGTTCATACACATGTGTAATACACAATATTTAGGAACAATCCAAACAGATTAAATAACTTGTCTTTATATTTGTGTGTGGTTAGATGTTAGAAAACCATTGATGTTGTTACATGATGTAGCACCAAGTGGAATAAAATACAGCCCATCAGTGATTGAAGTAAAAGCTTGGGAAGAGTTGCTGAAGGATTTCCTGATTCTGTTCCTGTAGGCCTGGGAGTTTTTAATCTGTGGGGAGACACGGAGCGCAGATGTGTAATTGTCAGCGAAACCGCCGAACCACAGGCTGAGAGACGATGCAGCCACACCGACCAGCAGTGCGCCTGTGGGCAAAACCAGGTCACATGTCCAGCTCTCTCCCACTCTACTCAGCGTGTGCACCCGGGCCTAGGAGGAGCCCTTCTGTCAAGTCACAACGTCAGGCACATCAAAATCGCTTTGCGACAGAAAACAATTAGGTCCTATTAGTCCTTCAGCTGTCCTCATGTGCAGATACAATTCCCTTGTAAGGGCGCATACAAATGATCCAATAGGGATAGCGAACGTAATATTTGCATGCAGTTTAATTATACAGGAAACTGGTGAAAGATTATACTTGTGTTTCAGGTAAATCTATCGTCACAATGATCGTGTGACACATTTGATCGCATTATTCATAGGATACTGGACTTCCCTGCGACGAACGAGTAACACGTTAGTCATTCTGGACGTGCCGGTCTAGAACTTGCTGTGAGACGTGGCCCTGCGCGCAAAAACAGCGCTGTCCGTCAGAAATGATTTCCTGTATTTTTTCTTAAGTAGCAAGGGCCTGACCTCGGAGGTCGTGGGGCTGGGACGTTTCCTCCCCGTCAGCCAGCGACCAGACTGTGACAGGGCCTTCTCCGTGCGCTGCGGCAGGGCCTTCTCAGTGCGCTGCCCAGGAAAACAGAGCAGGGAGGAAATGCAGTGCTGATGTAGTCATCTTCTAATCACTGCCGGCCTGGACAGCTGCTAAAATTGTCCCCGCTAACCATAGGGCATGAGAGAGAGAGAGAGAGAGTGAGAGAGAAAGAGAGAGAGAGAGAGAGAGAGAGAGAGAGAGAGAATATGTTAACTTCACTTTAAATAGTAGTTTATAGATATCTAAAACTACAAGATAAATGAAACAATGGGCTGTAGTAGCTCCTGATTTTGCACTCTTTTTTAATTTGTGGTTATTAAATTACCTTGTTCATGAAAATAAATGGATAATTAAAAGGGTCCATTACCTTTGGCAATATGTTGGACAGTCCGAGATACAGTATTTAATCCATTATGTCAGATGTCAGTATGTTCAACATGTGCACTGTGCATTTTAATATGAACTCATATAATGTCATGTGTGATTCCCCACAACAGGGCTGTAATTACAACTCAAAATCAAACTGATTGAGCAATCAAGCTCACTCGAGCCTATAAGCTATCATATTATTTTATTCTTTTACTCTTATTGATAAAGTAAAAGTCTCAAATGTTTTCAGATTTTTTCATTTATTCATTTTATTTATTTATTTTTTGCTGTCATAGATTGTTGTAACACAACATGTCATAGATTGTTGTAACAGTAGCATTTCGCATGTAATGGGTTAACAGGGAGTTACTGTATGATGGTAATATTACAGGTTACTCTGTTCCATTTCTCCAGCCTATCTGTAACGTTCCGTTCCCGTCCTGTCCGTTTTCCATGTTTTCCTTGTTTCCTTCCGTGTCATGTTGGATCCCTTGTCCGTGTTTCCCTCCTGGCTGTGGACTGGGCGTCTCCCTCGGGTACTTTTGGTTTCATTTTCCACTTTAGCTTCCGCCTATCACTCGCCCCTCTCGTTACTCACATTCCTCACTGCTGTGCTTCGGCAATCACTCCTGATTTAACTTCACACCTGTTTCTCGTTTTCTCCTTCACTTCCTGCACCATTTAAACCCCTGGCTGGCTGCTATTCAGCGCCAGTTCGTTGACTAACCTACCGTGTTTGTTTCGTATCCCGTTTCTGGTCCAGTGTTTGTGAGCCTGCTGGTTCATACCTGTTCGCCTGGTTTCCTGACTGGTAGCTATCTCTGCTAAACTTTCGCTGCTGCATGCATTTACCTGTTTCCCTTCAAAACCTCCAGACGCCGCAGTTCCAGTCTTCCCGCAGCTGTGTTTGTCCTCCCCGTGTTACGTACCTCCCGTACTCGTGTTGCGGTACCAGGACCTCTGCATGCCAGCCGGCTTACGCCAGTATTGCCCGAGCTACGCCGCACCTTCCAACTCGGCGGTGCATTCACCAGCTACAGTCCTGTCACAACACCCTGCCTTTAACCTCTGCTTTCTGCCCGGTTACTCAAGCTACCCGGTCCAGTTTCCAGTCCTGTTCAAGCCCAGTTCCGATCCAGTTTCCAGTCCAGCTCCAGTCCAGTTTCCAGTCCAGTTCCAGTCCAGTTCCGGTGTTTTAGACACCTCCGTTCAAGTCCAGTTCCGGCTTGGAACAAGTTCCGTGCCGTCCCCTGTGTTCCTGAGTGGACCTTCCGGTCCAGTTTCCAGTCCAGTTCCAGTCCAGGTCCGGTGTTTCATACACCTCCGTTCAAGTCCAGTTCCGGCTTGGAACAAGTTCCGTGCCGTTCCCGTTTCCTGAGTGGACCTCCCGGTCCAGTTTCCAGTCCAGTTCCCAGTCCAGTTCCAGTCCAGTTCCGGTGTTTTATACACCTCCGTTCAAGTCCAGTTCCGGCTTGGAACAAGTTCCGTGCCGCTCCCGTTTCCTGAGTGGACCTTCCGGTCCAGTTTCCAGTCCAGTTCCGATCCAGTTTCCAGTCCAGTTCCAGTCCAGTTCCGGTGTTTTAGACACCTCCGTTCAAGTCCAGTTCCGGCTTGGAACAGTTCCGTGTTTCTTCAAGTCCAGCTCCGGCTTGGAGCAGTCCTCAGTTGGACGCTATCCTGTGTTAACTAACTAACCTGTTTTGCTCCCGTGTACAGCTTTGGGACCACCCCAACGCTTAATAAAGTTCCACTTTCTGTAATCTGTCTCCTGGTCGTTGCACTTGGGTTCGTCCCGTATCAGGATCGTAACAGAACGAACTGGCCCACAATATGGACCCAGCCGATCTGGAACAGATTCGCCACGCCTTCTCCTGCCAAACTGCGATCAGCGACCAACAGGGTCGCCGTTTGGATGATGTGCTGGAAGTAGTTAGGGGCATCACGGAGCAAGTATCCCAACTTTCGCTCCACCAACCGCTACTACGGATTCCAGCCAACCCTACTCCTTCCTCTCCCGAACCCCATCCGGAGGCACCGGCTCCCACTTCCAGCCGTGAGCCCCGTGTACAACACCCCGAGTTATATCGCGGGGGGTTGGGGAGATGTCGTGAATTTCTACTTAAATGTGACATAGTGTTTCGGATGCAGCCCTCCTCCTTCGCCTCTGACTCCAGCAAGATCGCGTTCATTATGAGCAGCCTGGGAGGGAGCGCCCTGGAGTGGGCTACATCCATCTGGGACAGCCAGGCTCCGTTATGCAGCAACTTCGCAGCCTTTGCGGCAGAGATGCGACGTGTGTTTGAACACCCGACCTGTGGACGTGACGCTACCCAGCGTCTGCTTCAAGTTCGCCAAGGCAACCGCAGTGTCGCAGAAATGGCCATTCAGTTTCGTACCCTCGCCGCGGAGTCAGGATGGAATGACGCCTCCCTCCAGGGGGCTTTCCGCCAAGCTCTCAGCGAGGAACTCAAGGACCAGCTTGCCACTCGGGAGGAATCCAACTCCCTTAATAGCCTCATCAGCCTCGCTATAGCCATCGATAATCGTCTCCGCATCCGGGCCCGGGAGCGGGAAGGAAGTTCCGGGCGTCATTCGCCCTCCGTCGTCTCTAATGTTCATTCACACTCCATTACTGGATCTCGGGCGCCTACGGGCGGGTCCGAGGAAGAGCCCATGCAACTGGGCAGAGTTGCGGTCAATCCCGAGGAGCGTCAGCGCCGTCAGCGCACCAGATCCTGTTTCTATTGCGGCAAGCCTGGCCATCAGATCGCCTCCTGTCCCATTCGCCCAAAAGAAGGGGCTCGCCAGTAAGACTGGGCGTACTGACGAGCCCCATCGTCCCCAACCATGCTGCCCAGGACCGCCTCATGTTCAAGGCTACTCTCCTTTGGAGGGACAAGACCCTATCTTCTTCGGCCCTAATTGACTCCGGAGCTGACGCCAGCTTCATGGATATCACCTTCGCCAGGAGGGCCGGCATTCCCACGGAACGTCTCACTTCACCCATTTCAGCTCTAGCTCTGGACGGTAGGAGGTTGGGGTTAGTTACCCACTCCACCGTTCCTATCCAATTAATTCTATCTGGCAATCATCGGGAGTCCATTCAGCTATTACTGATTAACTCCCAACAATCTGCTCTGGTTTTAGGTCAGACCTGGCTTCGCCTCCACAATCCCCATATTGACTGGAAAGCCGGTCGCATCCTGGCGTGGAGTGCCCACTGTCTAGCCAGCTGTCTCCGTTCTGCACTACCCCCTCCGGGGCCCAGTAAACCCTGTTCCATGCAACCTATACCGGATTTAACGAATGTTCCCAGCGAGTATCACGACCTCGCGCAAGTATTTTCTAAATCACGTGCTCTGTCCTTACCTCCTCACAGGCCGTATGACTGCGCCATTGACCTACTGGCTGGAGCTAAACTGCCATCGGGACGCCTCTACAGTCTGTCTGGACCGGAGAAACTAGCCATGGAGGAATACATCCACGACTCCCTCGCTTCGGGTATTATCCGTCCCTCTTCATCCCCAGTCGGTGCAGGGTTCTTCTTCGTTGGGAAGAAGGATGGCTCCCTGCGACCCTGCATCGACTACCGGGGCCTCAACCAGGTCACCATCCGTAACAAATACCCTCTTCCCCTCATTAACACCGCCTTTGAAGCCCTCTCTCCAGCTGTGACGTTCACCAAGCTCGACCTCCGGAATGCGTATCACCTGGTGCGTATCCGTGAGGGGGACGAGTGGAAGACTGCTTTTAATACCCCGTTGGGCCACTACGAATACCTGGTGGTCCCTTTCGGCCTTACTAACGCCCCAGCAGTCTTCCAGAGCATGGTGAACGACGTCCTGCGGGACCTCCTAGGGAGGAGCGTTTTTGTTTATATCGATGATATTTTAATTTTTTCTCAATCCCCGCAGGAGCATGTCCGTCACGTTCGAGAGGTTCTCCAGCGGCTGTTGGAGAATCAGCTGTTTGTTAAGGCTGAGAAATGTTCCTTCCACGCTTCCACGGTCCCGTTCCTCGGCTTCATTATCGAGGAGGGCAGTATCCGGGCGGACCCTGTGAAAATCAAGGCGGTGACAGAATGGCCCCAACCCACCTCCCGCAAGCACCTTCAACAGTTCCTGGGGTTTGCAAATTTCTACCGCCGCTTTATTCGCAATTACAGTTCCATTGCTGCTCCCCTGACTAAACTCACTTCCGTTGCCCTGCCTTACTGTTGGAATTCCGATGCCCAGCGAGCTTTCGAGCTACTCAAGGCTCGGTTTTCCTCAGCACCTATCCTCCTTCACCCTGACACTTCTCGGCAGTTTGTCGTTGAGGTGGATGCCTCCGACACCGGCGTGGGGGCCATTCTGTCTCAACGGTCCGCCTCTGATAGCAAGCTCCATCCCTGCGCATTCTTCTCCCGGAGGCTGTCCTCCGCCGAGAGGAACTACGATGTCGGGGATCGGGAACTGCTGGCGATAAAACTGGCTCTTGAGGAGTGGCGCCACTGGCTGGAGGGGGCAGGTACCCCTTTTCTTGTTTTTACCGACCATCAAAACCTCATTTATTTAAGATCTGCCAAGAGGCTCAATTCTCGTCAGGCTAGATGGTCGTTATTTTTTGCACGCTTTAATTTCTCTGTTTCTTTCCGCCCTGGTTCCCGTAATATTAAAGCAGATGCCCTGTCCCGCATTTTTTCCCCTCCCTCCAGTCCTGCTGATCCGGAGCCCATTTTGCCGGCCTCCTGTGTGGTGGCTGCGGTCTCCTGGGAGATTGAGGGCATTGTGAAGGCCGCCCAGACTTCCCAACCGGACCCCCGCAATAACCCTAACTCCTGTCTTTTTGTCCCCGATTCCGTCCGCTCCCAGGTCCTCGAATGGGTTCACGCCTCGTGCCTGGCATGTCACCCAGGTGTCGCCAGAACTATCGCCCTCGTCAGGAGGAGTTTCTGGTGGCCTACCCTTAAAGGGGATACCCGTGCCTTCGTCCTGGCCTGCTCGGTGTGCGCCAGGAGCAAGGCTTCCCACCAGCCTCCCTCCGGTCTTCTCCTTTCCCTCCCCGTCCCTGGCCGTCCTTGGAGTCACATTGGTGTGGACTTCGTAACCGGTCTGCCGTTGTCAGAAGGTAACACCGTCATTCTGACAATAGTGGACCGGTTCTCCAAGGCGGTTCACTTTGTTCCCCTCCCCAAGCTCCCGTCCGCCCTTGAAACCGCTGAGCTCTTGGTGCTACACGTGGTCAGGCTGCACGGGATCCCCTCTGACATCGTGTCAGACCGTGGGCCCCAGTTCTCCTCCCGAGTTTGGAGGGCGTTCTGTGCAGCCCTGGGTGCCTCTCCTAGTCTTTCCTCGGGTTTCCATCCCCAGTCTAATGGTCAGGCAGAGAGGGCGAACCAGGACCTGGGGGCCGCCCTGCGGTGCGTTACAGTGCGCAATCCTGCCTCTTGGAGCCGGTTTCTCCCCTGGGTCGAGTACGCACATAACTCCCTTAAAAGTGCCTCTACTGGCCTATCCCCGTTTGAGTGTGCTTTAGGCTATCAACCCCCTCTTCTGTCGACCCAGGAGGCCGAGATAGCTGTCCCCTCTGTTAGGGCCCATGTCCTTCGTTGTAAAAACATTTGGAGACTCACACGCACCGCACTCCTTCACGCCAATTCCCGCTCCCAACGTCTGGCGGACCTTCACAGGACCGCAGCCCCACAGTATAGGGCCGGTCAGCAGGTCTGGCTCTCCACTGCAAACATCTCCCTTCCCTCTTCATCCAGAAAGCTTCAGCCCCGTTTTATTGGTCCCTTCCCCATCATTTGTCTAGTTAACCCGGTGTCTGTTAAACTTTCCCTCCCCGCCTCCCTCAAAGTTTACCCTGTGTTTCATGTGTCCCAGGTTAAGCCTGTCTCCTCCAGCCCCCTCAGTACCCCTACCATCCCGCCTCCTCCCGTCCGAGTTGTTGACAACGCCCCGGCCTACACGGTGAACCGTGTTATTGATATCCGCCGCAGGGGCCGGGGTTTCCAATACCTCGTCGACTGGGAGGGGTACGGTCCTGAGGAGAGGTCGTGGCTCCACAAGAGCCTGATCTTGGACCATTCAGTAATCCAAGACTTCCACGAACAGTTCCCTGACAAGACCAGGCCTCCGGGTACGCCAGGTGGCGTACATTGAGGGGGGGGTACTGTAACGTTCCGTTCCCGTCCTGTCCGTTTTCCATGTTTTCCTTGTTTCCTTCCGTGTCATGTTGGATCCCTTGTCCGTGTTTCCCTCCTGGCTGTGGACTGGGCGTCTCCCTCGGGTACTTTTGGTTTCATTTTCCACTTTAGCTTCCGCCTATCACTCGCCCCTCTCGTTACTCACATTCCTCACTGCTGTGCTTCGGCAATCACTCCTGATTTAACTTCACACCTGTTTCTCGTTTTCTCCTTCACTTCCTGCACCATTTAAACCCCTGGCTGGCTGCTATTCAGCGCCAGTTCGTTGACTAACCTACCGTGTTTGTTTCGTATCCCGTTTCTGGTCCAGTGTTTGTGAGCCTGCTGGTTCATACCTGTTCGCCTGGTTTCCTGACTGGTAGCTATCTCTGCTAAACTTTCGCTGCTGCATGCATTTACCTGTTTCCCTTCAAAACCTCCAGACGCCGCAGTTCCAGTCTTCCCGCAGCTGTGTTTGTCCTCCCCGTGTTACGTACCTCCCGTACTCGTGTTGCGGTACCAGGACCTCTGCATGCCAGCCGGCTTACGCCAGTATTGCCCGAGCTACGCCGCACCTTCCAACTCGGCGGTGCATTCACCAGCTACAGTCCTGTCACAACACCCTGCCTTTAACCTCTGCTTTCTGCCCGGTTACTCAAGCTACCCGGTCCAGTTTCCAGTCCTGTTCAAGCCCAGTTCCGATCCAGTTTCCAGTCCAGCTCCAGTCCAGTTTCCAGTCCAGTTCCAGTCCAGTTCCGGTGTTTTAGACACCTCCGTTCAAGTCCAGTTCCGGCTTGGAACAAGTTCCGTGCCGTCCCCTGTGTTCCTGAGTGGACCTTCCGGTCCAGTTTCCAGTCCAGTTCCAGTCCAGGTCCGGTGTTTCATACACCTCCGTTCAAGTCCAGTTCCGGCTTGGAACAAGTTCCGTGCCGTTCCCGTTTCCTGAGTGGACCTCCCGGTCCAGTTTCCAGTCCAGTTCCCAGTCCAGTTCCAGTCCAGTTCCGGTGTTTTATACACCTCCGTTCAAGTCCAGTTCCGGCTTGGAACAAGTTCCGTGCCGCTCCCGTTTCCTGAGTGGACCTTCCGGTCCAGTTTCCAGTCCAGTTCCGATCCAGTTTCCAGTCCAGTTCCAGTCCAGTTCCGGTGTTTTAGACACCTCCGTTCAAGTCCAGTTCCGGCTTGGAACAGTTCCGTGTTTCTTCAAGTCCAGCTCCGGCTTGGAGCAGTCCTCAGTTGGACGCTATCCTGTGTTAACTAACTAACCTGTTTTGCTCCCGTGTACAGCTTTGGGACCACCCCAACGCTTAATAAAGTTCCACTTTCTGTAATCTGTCTCCTGGTCGTTGCACTTGGGTTCGTCCCGTATCAGGATCGTAACACTATCTTTATTAAAACCTATTTGTGTGTTCTCCTTTGTGTAACATTGCCGATGCCATGTAAAATATTGTCCAACGCAGTAATGTCATCTCTTTAACGTTATTTACAAGTGCGCTTGTTTTTGCTTCTGTTGTATCATTCAGGATGTCACACACAATTTTACAGCGAGAACTCCCAGCATCTTTCTGGAACAACTAAAACCCTGGCTGTGTACGGAGAAGCCACATTATTTTTTTGTGTCCACACCCTCTTGTGTGAGAGCTATTTATACTCATGTGAGAC
The DNA here is from genome assembly GCA_029718625.1 of Synaphobranchus kaupii. NCBI lineage: Eukaryota > Metazoa > Chordata > Actinopteri > Anguilliformes > Synaphobranchidae > Synaphobranchus > Synaphobranchus kaupii. The sequence continues at coordinate 116,736,788 of CM056377.1, forward strand.
AAGACGCCAGAATCAAAAGAAAAATACCCTATTGAGTCACTGCATTCAATAGAGATTTACTTAGTGTGGACTATATATAGTACCAACACAACTGTAACAGGATTTGCACAGCCTCGGCTATGAAAATGATCTGGCTAGTGTGGGGCTAGAATTATGCTGCTCTATCTGCTTTAGTAGGTAAACACAATGTAATCTCCTTTTTATGAATTTTGATCAATTAGACAAAACAATGATCCCAATTATTTAAATATGCAACTATTGTGAATACAATAGAGTACATTTGACTGTCACTTTTATTGTTAAAATCTGCGATTTGATTGGTCATCATAATTTCATTAAATTTCAATATGGAATATTAAGCAAAGATTCAAGAACTAAAGTGTTGTTTCTCAAGCATTTTTTTTTTTTGGAAAATCTATTTATTGTACTGTTCCAAACAAGTGTTTTGTCTTATTAGGCGACCATTATGATGTAACAGTTCAACCAAATCTGTTTTCTCAGATTTGATTAGTGTTTAGCATTTGCTGTTTTCTGTCTACATTGCCCTGTTTTTTATGCTTGTATTTTGTGTTGCCATGGGAATACCTCAGATGTGAAGTGTGAGCACATAGAGCCTGTGGCTGATCTGGGATAGTTTTCTAGGCAGTGATCATCTCTTGGAAAGGGTTGCTGATGCCTGCAGCAATGTCTCGTTACTTCTGTTACCAATATATGTACCCAGTTCCGCTTAGTAATTACTTCATTTTGTGTTATTGTGTCTTATGTCTATCAGTTCTTTATGTGTACCTGTAAAAACCCAATAAACATCATGTTTTATCCAGTTCATCAGCCTTCTATCAATCCAATATCAGGAATCTTTAAAAAAAAAAAAGAAAAAAAAAAGAGAAATTCTCTTTGTATTTAATTTGATGTCAGACTGTGGTGTATTGCTGGCCCTAACGATGGCTAAGCTTATATCCCACCAACACCCGTTTCACACACTGTGTTTAGGAAGGTTAGACTTCACCAGTTCTGCAAATAAAGCTTAATTTGCAGTGCTGTATGGGAAAGAGAGTCATTGTGGTGAGTGTAACAGTCGGGGAAGTTCTAATTACTCATAGGAGTAAAAGTGGGCCTGGGACTTGTAAAAAGGCATTGGCTGTTGGTTGGAATGATTCCTCTCCTCGTGTGACTTTTTGTTTTCTTTTGCCCTTGGGTTAATAAAGATAGCCAGATAGTGGTAATCCTTGGGTCTGTTCTTTAAAAAACTAGGAGCTGAGTTCCTTAAGCGCTCACCGCCACTTGTCTGTGTAACCTTTGGAGCAAGCCTCTGTTTCCGTTGCTGCAGTTTTATTGTTCAAGAAAGCCAGGGAATGTTTTCTCCACTTCTGCTCTGTTGTTCTACACATTTATAGCGCTCGGCAGTACGCTTATGTGTCAGGCGAGAGAATAATGATTGGACCACTTCTTAGCCCAACACCTCCCACCTGCTGTTATTTTTGAAACAACGCAACTAAAAATCTGATTTTATCATCTGTAGTTATCAAAGCTTAATATTTATTTTAGATTAGACATACACACACACACACACACACACATATTCTCTCTCTCTCTCTCTCTCTTTCTCTCTCTTCTCTCCCTCTCTTTCTCTCTCTCTCCAGCCTATTAGTTCCACGTTGTGAGCACACTTGTTTCGTTCACCTGTCGCTGTTTGTTCTGTGGATTATTCCTGCTGGAATATTAAGATGGCAAATTTGCTCAAAGTGAGTTGCCCTCATCAGTTAGTCCAAGGAGATAACATCAGCGCTCGCTGTGCCTCTCCATGGTGTCCCCAGCTCACGCTGACCACATCATTAGCTGGAGAGATTTGCTTTCCACCGCAATGCAATCACATAAGCAATCTGCAGGCCCCACAGCAGGAAAGGGATTTGTGCCCATAATTACGCGGACATTAGCTATCACAACACATCAGCGAGTCAAGTAAACCGGCTCCTAGCCTGAGATTGACCACGCATGGATTCTCACCAATTAGCTGGGATCTCCTGTCCTTGCCCCAGGAGAGAGAGGGTTACCTGTGTGGGCGTGGGATTTGGGGATTACTCTCCCCAGACTCCAGAGCACTTTATGCCTAAATTACACAAGGGGTGAGACGCGTGCCTGTCCCTATAAGAAGGCAAACTATTCAACAATGTTAATTCTGGGACAATATTTCTACACCGTTTTTGTGTTTATTCATATAGTGTGTATGTATGCAGCCATGGAAAAAAATGAAGAGACCACCCATATTTTCTTTAAGAAATATTAGGGTTAGTCCACCAAATATTGATTGTTGGACCCTTCCTAACCAAAGACATTGTAATTTATATTATTTATTCATGGGTATTTACTTGATTAGTTTGCATTATTCAACGTATAACACTGTGTATTTTTAGTACTTTGACCAGTTGAAATGTTCTGAATGATAATATTTTGTTTGGCCACAAAACTTGCTGGACAGTGCTTCACCCTGCAACAGGACAATGACCCAAAACACACTAAAACAACCAAGGAATTTTTCAGGGCCAAAAAGTGGACTTTTTTTGTAAAATCCCCCGGAAAAAAACAGGAACTGAAGATGGCTGTAGTACAGGCCTGGTAAAGCATCACCAGGGAAGATACCCAGAGTGTGGTGATGTCTTTTGGTTGCCGACTTCAGGCAGTCATTGAAAGCAAAGGATTTGCAACCAAGTACTAAAGATGATGACTTTACTCTTAAGATTATGTTAATTTCTCCAATTACTTTTGGTCCCCTAAAATGGGGGGACTACGTATAAAAAGGGATCACCTTATATGGATGTAAGTAGCCTGACAGTCTGCACTTTAACCTCATATTCATTGTTTCATTTTAAATCCAATGTGCTGGAGTACAGAGCCTAAAGAAAAAAAATTGTGTCATTGTACAAATACTTACAGACTGCACTGTATATATATATATATATGTGTGTGTGTGTGTGTGTGTGTGTGTGTGTGTGTGTGTGTGTGTGTGTGTGTGTGTGTGTGTGTGTGTGTGTGTGTGTGTGTGTGTGTGTGTGTGTGTGTGTTACTCTTGCAACATTAATAGTTTATTTAAAAGGCACTACACAGTGTTTATTTACACAGGTCGTCCCATTGAGCTCTTTACTGAAAATGGCACAATGCACCTGAGGTAGGGCATTAATTGTGAACAATGTAGTCCTCGGTTCTCTCTAGTCTATAATCAAACACACAGTGCTATTGGCCACAAGGACTATGGGAAGGACATGTAATATTTACCTTGAGAGACAACTTCTGGAAATGCTTCTTGGGAGATTCCAAAACATTTGCCATGGACAAAGTAGAGAAGTGGGTTCCTGGAGCATGTTTCCTCTGTAGCACTAAAAAAAGGATTTTTGGGGCCAGGGTCAGTGACCCTACAGAAAAGGCCTTTTTGCACTTCCTTTAAAACCCGAAAACCTGTAAGTGTAGAATGGAAATGGTCAGTCAGTCTACTTTTGGTTTAATTTTGAAACTATTGCATAAGCGGAGGGATTAACGTCGCAGTTCCAATTTAATGCATGAATTAATATGAACACACACCTTTTATATATACTATATAAATGTACATTTTTGCATTGAAGACAAAATAAAATTTGAACAGTTCAATACATTAATTACTACCCATAATGTTTCTACATATATTTCTTCATGGTCATGTGTGAAAATGGGATTTCAAATGGGATTTTTTTCATGTGTATTTTTCCTCATATATTTCCCAAAGCTGACCACACAAAAGTAAATGATGGTTGTAAAAACCCAAGTGCCGCGTTAGATCACAAAGATTACAAAGAGAAATGAATTCAATCATTAATTAACCAAAGCTTCTACATATGTTATTGAAGTGCAGATAGAAGTGATACAATTTTTTTAAAAAGAAGCTAATAACAGGCACATTTTAGACCACCCTACTGGCAGGAACGTAATAGCTATCCCTCTCTCTGCGCACACCTTTTTCTTACGCACACTCATGTTCCCAAACTTCTCTGCCAGAGGTTAAATGCAGGAGCACACGCCGTTTTAATTACAAAAATATATATATACATGTTTCCATTTAGTATACACAGAATGAGTAATAGTAAGCTAAATGTCTATTTAAATGTCTAAACTATTTTATATTGTCACATCTGCATCCTCAAACAAACAATGGTAAAACATCTCCCTTGAACTACTCACAGTCGGCTGATAAAGATACCAGCCAGGCACCCCCCCCCCCCCCCCCCCCAAAAAGGAAGCATGGGTTTTATTTCTTGACAAATAAAGGTATGTTGTTTAATATAAGTTTAGTGAATACACTAATATTTCATTCCCTGCATTTATTTATCAGGAAAGACAAAAATCTTTTCAAACAGGATGCCTGTCAGATAAATTGTTTCCAAGCAAAAACAAGTAGTAAGACAAGAAAAATCATGTGCTAATACGACCACCACAGTACAGGACAGGAAGTGGTTTCAGCCACTTAGAGCAGTACGATCCACAAGCAACTACAGCTAGTGTGTGAATATTGCTGTTCGAGTGAACAGTTGATTACAATAAGGTGAAAATAAGGTGCTCTCTTTCTCTCTCTTTCTCTCTCTCTCTCTCTCTCTCTCTCCCTTCCTGTCTATTTGTTTTGTTTATGAATACTTTAATACTTATTTTTAATACTGAATTTAAAAAGGGTATCTTGTCAATGTTGGGAGCAGCAGTAGAATTCAGTCATTGCCATGCAATGTTTAGGCTTTTGAAAGTTAGCCAGTAAGACAATAGTTTGGTGTAAACACATTAATGAGCTAATAAAAACATATAGTTATCTGAGATGGCATGATATTTAACTAATATTACAGTCTGTTTACATTAGGGCAAGTGAAATATAAGCACCATGTCATGTGTCTGAATTTGAATAGCCCTATATTATGCCTCATCATTTGACATTTCTTCTACCACAAGAAGTGGTTGTGATAGGCTTGTTGCAATATTATTGCCTTTCATATGCTTAACATGCTTAAACATGCTCTATATCTTTCAGGATGATAGTCCTGATATTTAATACTAAATCATGTTTTACAATTATGAGATACTAAATATTTTAACTAAAAATATACTATAAAACTTACCAAGGGTTTCCAGCAGATTTATGTTGTACACTGTTGTAAATCAGTTGTATGCGGTTATGCTGTTCTGACCCATTAAAATTTGTAGTACTTGCAAAAACTGCTGATTGTCCACTGTGCTCCTCCGACTTTCTAAGCTTCAATGTAGATTCTAAATTGTAATGTCCTAGCCTATATTTCTTCAATAAAATGTAGAATGTACATTGAAACTTATAGCACAATTATTAATTATTTAGAATAATAAATAAATGACTAATATCATTGCTTCCACCTGGCTGAAATGGAGGCAGCCGATTACTGACGAACACAGACAGAAAATAAACCAAATAAAATAGACTTTTTTCTATTCAATTTTTATTTTCAAAAGTGCAAAAGTATAAAACACCTATACATACACCTTACAAATACTAAACTGTACATTTGTTTCTTAATCAAAAGCTATTTACAGATTTCCTGTCTTTGTTAGTTTTCCCTGTTTAATACAGATTTTCATCACAAATCAGCCAAAAAATGGGCAACGTATTTTTTACTTTTCAGTCCATTGCCTTAAGGTTTTTTTTTTTTAACTGACTTTATGGTGAGACATTTCATTTTTAAACTTCCCTCATTCGTAAAACATAAAATAACCATCTCTGCCTATTTTTGCCTCAGACACAGAGTGGCATTATGTAAATAATACACTGGCACTGCACTGACAATTTGGACGCATTTCTTCTAGCCAGACAGTGTGTGTGGGGGGAAGGTGTAGTTATGCATTGTTGTAATTGCAGTAATACACGGCCGTGCTGGCATCGGAGAGGACGGAGGAGATGAGGCTCTCCGGAGCGGCCATGTTGGGCTCGTGGCCGCCGAAAGACAGGCCTGCGAGGTCTGGCCTCACGGAGGAGGTCAGGTACTGCTCAAATTCGTTCCGGTCCACGTCTCCCAGGAGCTCCGACTGGTGCATGTGCTCCGCGTTCTCAGCGGAGTGGGAGTCGGGCGGGGGGCGAGAGCTGTCCGGCCTGGTGGCCCTGGTGGCGTTTGGGATTGCCGGAGTTGCAGTGCTGGCTGTAGTACATGGCCAGGGGGTTGGGGCAGCCCATGTAACCCGACAAGGGCCCGGCCTGGCCCACTTGCTCCGGCGGGGGCAGATGTCTGTGGAGCAGGGGATTGCCGTGGTGGTCCTGGGCGGGATACTCGGCGGCGGCCTGCGGGTGGTAGGCATACGCGGGCATCATGTGGCAGTCTTCTTGGGCGTGCGGAGGGAAAAAGACGGAATCGTTCTCCACAACATCCAGGGGGGAGGTGTCTGGCGTGGGCAGGTTGTAGGATTCAAAGTGGGCCCCCATGCCCTGGGGTTCCCTGTAGTGGCCCAGCTGAGACAGCTGGCTCGGGACCTGGTAGCCGTGCTCGTGGTAGCTCACGCCCAGGTTTTCCACGCACACCCGGCCGTCGCTTCCCAGGGCTGAGCCCTGGTGGTCCGACACGCCATGCACCAGGAAGCCAGATTCCAGCCTCTTGATCCTCTTAACCTGCTTCCTCCGTCTCGGCCGGTACTTGTAGTTGGGATGGTCCTGCATATGCTGCACCCTCAGGCGTTCGGCCTCTTCCACAAATGGCCGCTTTTCTGGGACCGGCAGTGCTTTCCAAGATTTTCCTGAAGCACAAGAGCAAAGTTCTGGTAAGATTTGGAAGTAGTTATGTAGCCTGATAGGGCATTCTAAAACAGCTCATCAAATTACACATGACTTGAAGATTATTTAAAATGACAATTGTTTTAATTTTGGTTGTGCTAATATTCAACTGATGTCATGGACAGTAATATTACATGTAATATGCTGATAAAATTAATTATTTTTACAATAGAATAAAATGAAATACAAATGAAGAAACTAATCAAGAATTGAGTTGCGTCTACAAATATGTAATTATTTTAAAATATAACCTGCCATTGTAACGTTGTAACACAGTTAATGTGCTCACTTGTTTTATCGTCTCCATATAACCACTATATTTATTTTTTTACCAGTGTAGTACATTCAGTCATATCGCTTTACTTTATACTCACAATCAAGCTCAACCTTTGCAAAACGGTCAGCCACGAATATAAATGTAATCGTTGTTAAGCTTCTGGTAAAATTAATCTCCAGGTTAGCAACACTTTACGTTAATTAAAAATACTTATGTGGGCTAACAACAACAATAATTGCACACATATCAATTCGGTCCACGAATGTATTGCCATTCAAAATTTAGAATAATGACATCAACTATAAAAAACATTAAGCAACTCACCTAGCATTTTACTCAACTCCGCATTGTGCAAATCTGGGTTCTGTTGTGCCAGCCGCTTGCGTTCGTCCTTAGCCCACACCATGAACGCATTCATGGGTCGCCGGATCCGCGGCTCGCTTTTCCCTCTGCTTTGATTCCCAGAGCCCGTGGAACATGATTCGCTTTTGATCTTCGCTTCCCCCAGAGGACTGAGTGGGTCTGTCCACTGACAATGTCCAATACCAGGCATCATGATTGACATCGCGCACCTTGCCTGGGTCTGATCGTCACTTGCATACCCACCATCAGGACTGCTCATTTCTGTCCAGCTCCGAGCTACTGAGACTGAACACCAACTTTCTGTCCGAGTTGAAACATGTAAAACGTGTAGCCTACAGTAAGAAGACGGTTACCAAATGCTCTTATCTAGTCTAAAAAAAAGTATGACCAAAGCGTTTAAAACCAAGATAACTGTTAACAATGAACACCGATTTTATTTTAATAAAATCTCTTGCGATGGTAGAAAAGCAGCAGATGATTTCTCCCGGCAGTAGTAGTTTCTGTTCTGCCTGACACATTGTGAGGCTTGAGGTACTTTAACCGTATCAACAGCCAATCACGACGAGGTGGGCGGGTCTGTTCCAACAAAGGTGTAACAAGTTGGAGATACTCCGCATGTTAACCATTTTGGGAGCGTTACCCCCCGTAGAGACACATTACAAGTTACACTCCGTGTGAGGGAGGGGGCTGTCCCAGTCCCGTAAATGAACCAATCCATATTATTTCAAAAGAAGCCGAAATATCTAAGCGAACCGACGACTGTTGATTGTTTGGCTGTGATTTTTTTTTTATCATCAAAGAAAAAAAATTTGCTCGTGCACTGATAAGCATACACAAAACAGGCACTCGATCAAATTTGTTTTGAAGCCTAAAACATCAGTGTTCGTGGAAATTAATCTTCTCTGATGTGGAATGTCGACGAATCGAAAGTTCAAAAGAGTTTCAAGCATTTTCGACTAAGATGCATATATTGTGCATCTCGTTGTAGGCTACTGTACACTATGTAAGATGCATCCCAAACCATCTTAATGCCACATTCCACACCAGTCTACACCATTTTCCGTGAATGTGTGGTGGACACAATTAATTCGTATAAAACTGTTAGCTTAGCGCACCTGTTGCTTTCGTCGTAGTAGCAACCATTTTCTACCATTTAGGCTACTTACTATGTAGACGTCATCCTACGGTGTAACTTGTGTACCAAAGTGTTAAATCAAGGAAGTAGATGTGTGTGTGTGTGTGTGTGTGTGTGTGTGTGTGTGTGTGTGTGTGTGTGTGTGTGTGTGTGTGTGTGTGTGTGTGTGTGTGTGTGTGTGTGTGTGTGTGTGTTAGAATGACCATGTAGCGTGCGTTTTTTTAATGCCATATATAATACCAATAAGGCCTATGCCGATATTAATGACAAGTGGTTGATAGTGAGGGAGAATGAGGCGGACTTGGATACTCGACCTGGCAACGCAGATCAAACGCTCTGTTAATTAAGGATTAAAATACATTTTTACTTGGTACATTTTATAGCGGTCTACATTTGCAAACAGTCGAAAGCGATTAAATAAACATTCGCCTAACACTCTTTGTTGTCTGTTAAGAGCATCACACCTCCTAAAGGAATAAAAGACATGTTGATAGTTGAGAAATTTTTGGCGATAGGGGCCATTGGCGCCTACATTAATACTACCCCACGCCATTCTCACCTTTTAATGATTCAATGTATATTGCATTCCGTACAAGATACTGTCAGTTTATCCCACAATGTTCCAGAACATGTCGGGGACAAGTTTATACGCATACACATTGATCAATGCAAACGGATTTAAGTCACAGATTTGGGAGAGAGTAGGCTTGCCACATCTCCAAATATTTCTGTCTGCAATCGGCAAGATATCAGTAATTTATGATTGGATGCAAGACTAACTGCAAATAACAATGAACATAAAACAGATATGAGTCAAGCCAGAGTTCCTCTTTCTGGAGAGTGGAGGGGGGGGGGGGGACCAAGATAGAGTTCCAATAGGCCGTTGCAACTTAAAATATGCTCAGTAGAAAGTCTTCCCTTTTTTAATGTTTACACATGCCTTTAATGAATTTGGAATTGTAGCTCAGCAGGTAGCATCATGAAGGGTTTCTGAGTCATCCTTCACTCTAGACCTGATAGAAGCAGGACATGGGATGGGGGGTGGGGTGTTTAAAACAAGCAGTGGGAACAATGGAGGGACACATCAAAGTCTTCTCACAAGTCAGCCTTGATACAGGTGAAGATGGGGTTAAAAAGTCGGACCGCTAGAGTTTGTTCGCATCATCTCGGCTCCTGAATTCTGCCTTCCTGTAGCTCTGTGTGTGGGGGATTGTGCAAATCTCTGAGATCTGAAAGGAAGTCTTATCCATTACCAGGAAGGTGACATTATCAGGCCTCCTGTCTATTTAGGAAAGGTGACTGTCATCTTTGAGTGTATTTAAAAAATAAAAAGATTTTATATATCATTTCAGTGAGCCATTTCAAGTTCATACGTACAGTATATAGGCAATGGGGAGGAAGAAATGACTGCTCACATCACAGTAGCAATCATTTAAGGTATCCAGAATGTGGCTGTATATAGGTCATCATATGGTATTTTCAAAGTGCATTTCAGTTAATTTTGCAAATGAGCAAAATATAAACTCTATAGCTAATGCTTATATATAACTGCAGGCATTTCTGATATATTGGTGGCTTATTGGTATGGAATAGTACATGGAACTAGTGTATCCGTGTTCTGTATAATTGTACATGACAGTGCAGTTTCCTCCTGTTCCCACAGATGTGGCAGTTGCGTATAGGTGGTCAGGCAGGTGAATGAAGGTCACTCAGACACACACACACACACACACACACACGCACGTACGCACACGCACACTCAGACACGTGTAGCGTCCCCTGAGCGCGCTCTCAGGCCACTGGGGAAATTTAGTGAGACAAAATGCAGAACAATTAATTTTAGAAATTGAAAGGTGATGTTTCCACCAACGTATATGTTGGTGTCACCCTCAGCTGATTGTCATGAGACCAAAATGAAAATGCATGTGTTTTACAGAATAGTGTGAATTAAATTGTGTGTATATTTGATAGCTGATTGTTTCTTCGCAGTGTTGTTTTATATCATGTCAGTGGGGGATTTTTTAAACATATTTTGTATGAATATGGCATAAGTACAAATAATATTTAAAGAAAGAATAAAGACTAAAATCAACATTACTGTTTTCCCTACACCTGTAAGCTATTTATTGTTGTTACAGATATCAGAATTAATGTCACACCATGGTTTAGATGCTTTGAGTGTTGTAGGAAGTGCTTCAGATGAAATGGTTTCAGTTCTCCCTTTGTGGTATTTCGCAGACTAATCTGAAATGTACATAACACCTCACAGATAATGCAGTGCAATTGTACACATAACTGTGATGTTATCACGATTCTAAAATGTATTTGACAGATGCAATATAATTCACTAAAAACATAATTCCTATTCACTGAAAACTAAACATATAGTAGCCTAATGTCCACCTTATGCCATAAAGCTAAACAACAACAAAAAAACAATGCAAAACATCACTTGCTAGTTCACATTGAGTGTCTGGTTCAGAGATAGAATGTGCTTTCAGTTCAAACACACAGATTCGGGTACAGGTGCAGGATTTGAGGTATTCGGGTACAGTCTAAGGGCCTGATTTATTAAGACCTTCAGCGTGTGCAAAACCTTTTAGCACACGCAAAATCAATAACATGACCAATGATTGGTCATGATATTTGTTTTGCACCAATCATTGGTTTTGTTATTAGTTTTTGGTCTTCGTAAATCAGACCCTTAAGCTACAGACTGAGGGCAGCAGAACGTGGTGAGAGGCTATTTCTGTTTGTGATCAGTAGCTCATTCCACTCACCAGCGGTTTATCTGCAAAATGTCAATCATGTCAATCATTCAAACAGAAGATACACGTATCTATAAGCCCATTTCTTCATTTCCCATTTCTGAATTGAATACAGAAAGTTTTTTGAAAATTGAGTCAAAATCTGTTTCTATGGTTACAGGCCCTTTATTTCCTTGTCTTTCTTTGTCTGTATACTTATATTCAGTCAGTCAAACCGACGTATAACACACACACACACACACACACACACACACACACACACACACACACACACACAGTCCCATGCTTGTGGAAATGCAAACAGCGCGTTTAAATCTGTTGTTCATGAAAAGTTCCTCTTAGCATGACGTTTTTCTCTGGGCCCATGATCCCTCGATGAAAGACAGACTCTGATAAGAAGAGAAAGTAAGAGGTGAGAAGTGGTCGGTCTCTGATTCAATCAGCGTAGGCCAGGTGAAGAATGGTGTCAGTCACGCCCAGAACGCCCGTTTTGTGTGTTTTAATAAGATGCCATGAGCAAAGTGAAACAGCTGTGTGCTACCATATCTGAGCCATTAAAATGCCGGAGGCCGTTCTGATCATAAACTCAAAAGAATCAAAGAGAGTGGCGTGCTTCTTATCAGACATAGCAGAAGCTAACCTGCACGGTCTCTCTTTGCTTTGCCTGTCTCCAAACTGTTCCTGCCGTCAAACGCGAATGCCGTCGAATGCAATGTCAGGTCGACTCGGCGTCTCCGTCGGGTCAAAGAGGAATGACAGAAATACGAGTGCCAGTTCTGCAGACCCCCGTCGTCCAGTCGGGGCGGTGGGGTGGGCCTAGAGGGGACCGCTGCGGGGATGGGTGCGGAGGAGGCGCGAGCGGTACTTTTAGTAAAAGGGCGGCGTTCCACCCCGAATCAGGACAGGATCTCTGCAATAACGCTGTCATCATCTATTTTACTGCCGATGACTTTAAATAGCTTTCCCCTCTCATATCGTGTGTGCATGTGTAGAGGCTGGGTGGGTGGGTTGGGAGAGAGAAGAGCGTGCTTTTGAAGGAGAAGCCATAAAGTCTGGAGTTGCGGCCAGATTTCCTCTACAAGGTGAGGCACAGTGTAGACTCATATGAGGGCGGGGGGGGGGGGGGGGGGGTGGGGGGCGGGCGTGGGGAGCCCACGGCTGGGTGGGAGCCAGGGAACCAGACGCCAGGCGTTGGAGCTCTCAGCTCAGGGAGAGGTCACTCGGCTTGCTTATACAATGGCATTATCTCAGTTCCAGCCACGGCTACTGCAACGCTGAGCACTTCCTGTCCTTGGCGTAGCAGCACAAACTGTCCGCCTTCCAAGTGAGTTCTGACACACTTGCGAGCAGTTGGTCGCCAGACTAGCTATATAAAAGTCTGCGGTGCTGCTTTCTTGGGAATTGCACAATGCAACCCCCGGCTCCTTTGTGTTGAGTTCTGGGGCTGCTGTGTTAGTTTTAATTAGTCATGGGGAAGCCGTATATGTGTTAGCACTTCATTCAAATCCCCAGAGGCCCCGTGCAGTTGAATGCCTGAACTTGGTTAGAAGCGTGGAAGGGCAAAGGTTTATCGTTAAACGCTTTGAATTGGGAGACGATAGATACGTTTTTTTTGGGAGGTTGTCAGTTCCTCCATTTAAAAAAATATATATTCTTGGATTATGTCATTGTACCACATTTTTAAATGCATTTTACAAGTACAGTTTGCAAAAATGAAAAGGTTATAGCTGATATTTAAAGACTTTTGTAGGTGTTGGACATAAACTACTGTTTCCCAGCTTAATTTATATGTAACAGCAGTTACCTTTCCCTTAATCCAAGAGCTATAAACCTAGGTTTACAACGGTGAATGACAATTTCTTAAGTTACTTTGTTTGTCAAGAATTTTTATTGTGTCGTCTAATGACTCTTTCTCACCTGTCAAAGGATGAGAAAAGTGAATGTTTAAACAGGTGCTTGGATATAAAAGCATAGACACCACATCCACACTTCAGTCACCTGTGCTGTAATTTCACACTTTAACTTGTTAAGAAAATCAGCCACCTGAGATATAATGAATGTCACATTCTAATTGAAAGAATGGATTTAATTAACAGACCAACTTGAAACATTACCTATAAGATTGAAGGATTTGTTTCAATGTGTATTTAATGCTTCTGCTTCATCTAATTTCAAATTTATAAATCCATTAGATGAAGCAACAGGTAATGTTTCATAATCATCAGATCTGTGTGTGTGTATGTGTGTGTGTGTGCGCACACATGGTCATCTCTTTGTATCATGGCTTTAGATGGTGCTATTTTCTGTTGTTTCATTGTTTCATCATTAATGCTTAGCTAATAAGCAGAGGAGATAATGGGAACAGAACTGAGACAGTCTATAGGGCCCAAAGATTCAGTTAAACCACTTCTCTCCTTACCTGAATCCTTTTTTCTTCAGCACGACCCCAAAAAGAATCAACAATGGAGGATTATATAATTGAAATATTTAATCATCCTCACTTTTTGCTGTATTTCCACCAGTCTTAGGGTAGCTGACCACCCTGACAGAGAGGATCAGATGGGTGTTTGGTGTGGGGATTCCAGTAACTAAGAATATTAACTGATATAATGTACTCATGTACCTTTATACCACTTTTTTTAAAAATTGAAACGTAGAACTACACCATCTTTAGTGGCACATTCCACACCAGCTTATACCCTTTTCCATGAATGTATTGTGGACACATTCACATTAAAGCCGTGATTCTGATGAAATGCGCCGTTTTAAAATGATTCCCCACAGAAATATGTGAAGTGAAAGGTTACGTTTCTGTGGGGTGTGGTTGCGTATTGTCCCTTGTTTCTGTCGTGTTGACTGGTGGGAGTCTGTCACCTCAGTGTCATTCTGAAAGCTTCGGAGTGGACTGAGAACATGAATCACAGCAGACCACTGAAAAGCCTTCTCTTTTCTCACCCGTACCATGTGTTTTCAACAGATGCACATCAGGGGTTTTTTTTAGGTTCTGCACTTTGCTTTCTCATCCAATGATCTTTGCTGGGGGCTGTATGTATGTAAATTGTCTGCAGCCAGTGAGGTTTGCCATTGATCCTCCTTAAATGAGATGTTAGTGTATATATGCAGTGTGTCTGCGGCTGAAGTTTTGGACGCAACTGAGAGGAAGATGGTTCCGTCCCACCTTGCAGAGGAAGTTAAAACTGGTTTTACTTCTGGCCACCTGTGCAGACTCAATCCTTGAAGTTGTAGTCACATTTTGAAAAGTGAAAAATGTTTGTTAATAAATCACCAGCATCCACTGAAGCAGTGTGAAAGTTACAGCCTTTTTCCCCACCTCAGATTATACTGCAAAGCTAAATGACCTTAAACAAAGCCTTTATGAGCTGAGTTTAAGTAGGGACTCAATTTCGAGGTGGTGGGGGGGGGGGGGGGGGGTGTTTGAGAGAACAGGGGCAGGGACTTCCCTGGACGGGGGCCAGTGAGAAGGCGCAAGCTGTGTGTGAGTAGGGGCAGTTAGCGGGCCGCACAGGGGCAGATGAGGGAAGCGCCACAGCGTCCTGTGAGCAGACACAGTCCCAGGAGCAGGTCTGGGAACGCTCCACCAGCCAGGAGTACACACTCCAGCCCTGAGGAAGGGGTGCACGAGGATGTGCACCTCACACAAAGAAAACACACTCTTCTCATTGTTCGAGGGGCAGGAATGCGCACGGACTAGTTGCTATTTTGTCCATTTTGTCCGCAATTGCAAGCAGCCTTCACATACCCTCACGAGTCAGATGTCATAAAACTGGCATGCCTTTTTTTATTGTTTAAAAAAATGCTAGGCTAGGTGTGAAGTATACGTGTTATTTGACTAATGCGTCCATCTGTTTTATTAAAATGATGTCAGTATCTGAGATAAAGGCTAAATATCCCTTTAGTTATGTTAGCGCAAGGATGTTTGGAGACTTCTGCTGAAAAGTTGTGTTGACCCTTGGATTTGTGAGCTGCAAGAGGTTAACCAACAATAACAAGGAAACACAAAGCAAAATAGTCTAAATGTTTCACTTTCCTGAATGCATTTATGGTGTGATTAGTTTAGACTCATAATTCTTTCTTATGGCTCTATGAATTGAAAACTTACTGATATGAATTTTAATGGCAAAAGGTTTATGTTTCCAGACATTAGAATGGAATCGAATAACTATATGTATTCCTCAGGATATCCAATAATGAAATAAGATGATGTTTGCAATATGTGTATTTTTAAGGAAGGTGTTTAATTTTAAATGATTCAAGAGCGCATTCACTTGTATTTGAGCACTTTCACATGTTCTTAAATGATCAGCAAGGGGATATGGTATTTCTATTCTATTTTAGATGATCAGCAAGGGGATATGGTATTTCTATTCTATTTTAGATGATCAGCAAGGGGATATGGTATTTCTATTCTATTTTAGATGATCAGCAAGGGGATATGGTATTTCTATTCTATTTTAGATGATCAGCAAGGGGATATGGTATTTCTATTCTATTTTAGATGGCAGTTAATTAAGGCTCATACTTAGGGTATTTTAAACAATTCTGCTTTTTAAACAATTACTCGTGAACCAAAAATCCCTACCCTCAAAATCTTGACTGTGCACTTCTTTATATAATTCCCTCTTTATATTCAATTCTACTGTTATTTACTTATTTACTTAATTATTTATGTGTGTAATGATTCTGTTATAGAATGTATGGTCTAATCCTACATTGTTGACAAAAAATAAACTTTCATGTAATTATGATTCACCAAGTCTATAATTCACTTATACCTGAAATACTGGTGCAAAGAGTAGCATTTGAATTCAGAGGTTACCTTATACTGTCACGTATTCTATGTAAATTTAATTTATCATTTTCATACCACTTTATATTAATCTTCCTTACATAGCATTTTTGGTTTGTAATGTATAATATATATGAATAAGGGAGGTAACTGGATAAGCCATCTCGGGTTACGGTCTTTGATATGTGTCCGCACTATGTTGTTTGTGTTGTTGTTTTTTTATTTTTATGTGTGCTAAACAATACATAATAAAAAATAAAATAATATTCAAAGGCATTTTGGAAGGTTGCTGTTTTGATTGGTAAAGATGATGACTTTAATATTGATGCACAGGATACTGCCGAAAAAAAACGTTTCAGAAGCCAAACAGTGATGTAGAAATAAAATAATGAGGGACTCATCTTTTTTCGTGAATTATTTTTGTAATTAATGGTGATTCTCCCATCGGTTTTCTTTTGAACAAGACCAGGGGAGACCCCTTCACTCATAAATCTACTTCTATAAATAGTGTAACTCCCATTTGAAGGCGAAAATCTTCACAGTGAGCATATTTCACCAGTGAAGAGGAAGCCCACTGTTTCCTTATTAAAATGAACAGAGGGGTCAGGTACTGGGCAAAATCTTCTTTTTAATCTCTTCACTTTTACTGCCCTGACCTTAATGCTGTTCTTAAATGACGATTGCTTTGTTTTCCTTGGAGCTAATTGTGTGACATGTTTATCATTTTTATGACTTTATCCGTGAAGACAGAGTCATGTTTGACTTCCTGTGACCCTGCAGTTGTTTTAAGACTTATCACATTATTGGGGTCACAGCAGGGCTGTCCCCTCAAATTTGTATTGTTTTCAAAGATGCATTAAACTTTCTCCAACTGATAACATAGGGGCACCAGCCTTTGAGAGAATTTAACTTAGCCGTTGAATGTGGGCACGCATTTTTCTTTTGTAAATGTGACTTTTTTTGGATTATTATTTATTATTTTTTTCCTTTTGATGGCAACGGAAGCCTTTTATCAGTTGTTTAGCCTTCACAACACTCTGATTTTAATCAACAGTGGAAATTCAACATTGACTATCTTTAATTTTGTCAAGTGACACAATCGGGTTGGACTGTCAGTGGGAAAAGTGCAATAAATTGTGTTAAAACGCAAGTATTGTTCTTTTGTAGTAACAGAGAACACAGAAACAGTACCCTCTACAACTTGACCTATGTTTGACCCTGTTCTCAGGAATGGTCGCCATGCATCTACCTTGTCATATACTTGGCTGATGAATATTAGAATGGGGAAATAGGACCTTGAGAGAGACAGAGCGAGTAAGAAAGCGAGAGAGAGAGAGAGAGAGAGAGAGAGAGAGAGATGGGGGGGGGGGGGATACTTCCAAGACTTGTTTATTCTTGCCTGAACCTTGCCAGCAAATGAACGTCTTTTGGTTCTTGTCACAGTGACCCATAGTTTAAAGGATGTGCAAGGTAAAAACAGAGGCTAAGAAAAGCAATACTCAGGTCAATGTCATCATACATGAACAGACATCACTTCATTGGATGATGTCTGAATAATAACCACAGTTAAGAATATTTAACAGAGTTTAAACGATTCTGTAAAAATACATCCTGGGATACAGTATGTACTGGACTTTATCAACAATTTAGTTGGAACAATCAGACAATACTTCAGTTTTTTTAATGATTAGTAGTATAAGTAGTCTTATTTTTTTTTGTCATGAATCGTTTGACATGGAGGTAAGTTAAATGGTAATCCTGCACACTTGCATATGCCTATACATGGGTAGAGATGGATAATGAGTCTTTTGTGCGTGACAGTCTGGTTGGTGATTGATTTCCCCCAGCAGTAAAATATTCTGCTCTTTCATGTGTGGCCTTTGGCTTGGTGGGGTGCTGAAGTTACACGGCAGAACAAAAAACTGATACCCTGGGCGTTAACTGTGCCGGCGGCAGCAACCGCCAATCAATGCCGCGTGACCCCTGGGCATTTCGGCCCCTTTACAGTGCAGTGGCCCAGCATCTTCAGATCAATATGGCAGAGTCTAGGGATGAAAATGAAAACTTATCTTCGAGTTCAGAGATAAGAAATGCTACTGTGTCCCGCAACATTGCTATGACAAACATTTGTATCTCTGAGCACCAGAGGGCATTCGGGCAAAAAATAATTTTTAAAAGAAGGATAAAAGCAAGTCAACATAGCGTGTTTTTAAATATAATTTTACAGCTATGCACTATTGTGGTCTTTGGTTCACTCATTTTGTTCAATTCAAATAAGGACGAAGTACATTACTGTAAGGCTGAACCGTGAGCCTCATCTTCACAGTGCTTTCAAATGTAATACAATTGGTACTTTAAAATGAGAACATACATTTTTTCAGGTGATCAGACCAGAAAAATCTGAAAGATGTGTAATTACAATCGTGGTTCTTGCTTGATTCTGTTGCTAAACTTTATGGATAATGTGGATTGCCAGTGGTTAAATAGCGACAGTATTTGATTTATTTCAAATAGAATTTTAGGTTTTCAGTTGTACTCCTTGGGAAAAAAAAGAAAGCGTATCAGTTCCACGTTTTATAAAACATCACCTTTTTTCAAATAAAATACTGACATAAATGACTTCCACGTGAACAAAACAACTTCCCCTTTAATGGCTTCTTGCAATTACGCAGAACATTTCGGCACACTGCTCATTTCCTATCCCAGGTTCTAACAGTTTACAGATCAAATTATGGCCCGAATTAACTCCCAGCACAATATGCTACGTGAATTAGAATCTTTCTGCTTTCTTTTTGAAATGGTGGCAGTTGTAATTCTATCTATCTATCTATCGCCGGAATTCTTCGTCTTTTAAAACGTGCCATATTTGTTTATTCTAGCACTGGATAAAGCACACTGCCTTGAACCTATAAATATTATATTTTAGAAAAAAATGATTCAAAATATTTCCATGTAGGCTTGCGTATCTTAAATAGTCTTACAAAACATGTTGGGATTTCTTACTTTAGTGAATGCCAACCTCTGCTAAAGAATCGAGTAGAGGAGACATATTTCATTTGTTTGTTAATCTGCTGTTTGCTTGTTTCCCACAGCTGTAGCTTATTAGAGGAAATATGTGGTGTGTGTATGCTTCCTCCCCCTACAGTTCCTTGTATTATACTGCCTTATAGAAACTGATATCACCTCTTACATGAATGCCCTGCTCTGCATGGGATATTATAAGTCAATGTTGGACCACACTCCTATAGTTGTTTTTATGAACTACAAATGTGAGGAAATGCTGGCATACTGCTCTGTCTATCATAATCGTATTAATTGCATCTGAACAAGTTTGCCACTTAAGTCGAAACTTTCCTCCAGATGTTCAAATGTGCATTCTCATTTTGCATAACGCTAGGTGAAAATATTGCATATTTTGTGACATTGATCAAAGCTGTTTAGATCTGGTTACTGCTGGGTATGAACTCCAAAAGTGTACTCCAATGTTAATAACCTTTGTGTAATAAACGTCTAGCTATTATTTAAGTGTTATGCCTACTTACTTTTATTTTATCATATTTTTTGGTGGCATCTTGACCTGATTTGAGGCAGCTCAAGTGGGGATAACTTTTCCTCTCAAAATGCATAGTCGTAACTTCAACATGCTTTTGAGACAAGTCACTAACATCACTGATAACTTATCCACCAGTAGCTGCTCATTTTCACAGAGTACACACAAGAACATATTTAAGAGAAGAGCCACTGATAGGGCATTTTCAAAAAAACGGCGTCATATGTAGTCAGTTGACTCAGATCAGTATAGCCTCATTCCTTCAGATTCTATCAACGGCTTTTTGTTCAGCATTAATAGAATATCATATGTTTCCCTCTATTGATTCACACGTGTGTATTCTACTCTGTCATTGGAAACAGATTTTTTCTCAACGTGGATAAATACATATAGTGAAAAAGGATGGCTCTTATGTAATAAGCATATATATAATTATTTTAAACAGGCATTTTTTTGTTCAATCATAAAGTTGAACATAATTCAAGAAACACTCTTTTATGTAGGGCAAGGGTGCCTTCATAGCTCTCATTACTGTCCATTTCCTTCAGTTAAACAACAGCACTATCTCTTTTGCATATGTTGAATTATCAGGGTTTGGCATGGGTAAACATGGGTCATAGCTGGCCTGACCCGAGTCAGCTGTATCCTATTGCTTGTTTAGCAACATAATTATAAGGACAGATACAGCCCCTATCCTCAATACACAGACAAAATAATTGTTGCAAAATTGTAATTTTTTTTCTCCACAATGAATCAAATGGTTTCATGAAATGCTTAGATGCTCATAGAATGCTCATAGAACCCAATCTGGACCTTGACTTTGTTGTTATTGTTCACTTTGTGTGGCGGGTTCCATATTCTGGCTTTCTCCCATCCAAAACATTTCTTATCGCTTGATGCGACGGAGCGTGGGATGTTATCAGATGGCCTTGTGCCCTTATAATAACACGGCCACTATCAGCCAGGGGCAGACCACAATCTGGCATCGCTGCCATTCAGCAACAATAAATACAAAATGCAAGCAACATTCCCAAACTCAAGATGTCCCCAAAACGTGGACGTTCGTTATGAAACAAGACACGTGACCATGTCTATGCAGTAAATCAGCCATCCAACCAGTGACAGAAATATGACTTTTTAAAGGGTAGCATTATAAGAGCTCTGCCAAATAACACATAAATACATATTCCTATGCAAATCCCATATTCCCACATTCCCAAGACTCTACACCAGCCATTAGTCCAATTGTACTTACCTCAAAAAGATTACTTCAGAACAAAGTAACTGCAATTGGGTTGCCTTCCGAAATAAATAGACAACAGGCTTCAGATTGAGGCAGACGTGTTGTGCCACTTTCCAACTCAATTAGAAGAACTGAATGGATAGTTTTGGAATATTTTAAACAGTATTTTAAGAAATTTAACCCTTGTGTGGTGTTCGGGTCTGTGGGACCCATATTCAATGTTTACTAAAAGAAAAATTATACAATTCATAATTTTTTCAACCTGAGACTCATTGGCCTTGGCTCATTTTCTGTGATGAAAAAAAGTGTAAATGTAAAAGAACACAAAAATCACATTTTATCACAAAAAACAAATATCACTTTTATTGATAAATGTGATCTAGCAGAGGTAAATGGTCAATATTAACCATATATGCTGTCTATATTGCTTGTAATTGAGATAAAGTCAATATCTGTGAAGTATTTTTATGTAAATTGTTATGGCTTTATTGTTTTAAAAACCCAATGTTGTGGGTCCACCAGACCCGCGAACACTGGGTGAGTAACAAAAACACGAACACCACACAAGGGTTAAATCTATAGTTCATCATGAATCTATGACGGAAACTGGATGGAAATAGGAACATTTGACACACTATTTTATCCTTAAAACACCTTTAATGAGACCTGATAATGAGATTCGCTGATATTTTCATGTCATCATTGATGTAATAAAGTATTTCTATAAAGGTATAGACGAGCACAGCAGCATGTGGCCTTTTTTCTGGATTACCATAGTAATTCTCTAATAAACACTTGACATTGTAGGGATTTGCATACGATTACTTATATTCCAATTAAATATGTCATTGTTCACAAAAAAACTGGTAAAATACCTTATAAGGAACCATTCCAAAGACTAAATAACCGACAGATGTGAAAGCAGGAAGAGCTTTTCCTCAAGACGGCAGGTAGCTATAACTGTGTCTACGCACTGTTAAAAACATGTAGCACCGGTACTTTCGCTCTGAAATGAGGGAGGAAGTGGGGTGGGGGATGTATTTTTTGTCGGTTTAAGTGAACTGCAAGCAAAAGGCACAGATTTACCCACTCAATTTCTGTGCTGACTCGTAGAAGAGAGAATAAAACAACTTCATTGAGAAAGGGTTGATTATGCCTTTGGGAGTTCTGAGCTTCCTTCTTTAAAATAGGTGTAAAAAAAAGGTATTTGAAAAAAGAGTATATTTCCTGAATTTTGAAAACGTATTGTTCCTCTCTGGGTTGTGAATTAGGAACCATATTGTTTATGATAAATAAGTCCGTTACTTTGGCGTGCAGGTGACGGTTGCCTTTGAATATTCGTGCCTGTGTCCGAGCCAAACACTTCCATTTAAGGAGTTTGTGGCGAATGGGAGCGGAGCAGAGACGCGGTCACGTTTTCTGCTGTGATAAGAGCAGGAGCAGGAAGCCATGAGAGCTCAGGAAGGAAGAGCTCGCGGGCCTGAGAGGGGGCAGTCTGAGAGGGGGCAGTGCAGCTGGAGGTGGAGGGAAGAGCAAGAGAGGAAGGGGTGGCCAGGGGGAACTGCGCTCACGCTCACTTCTGCTTGCCTCCCTCATTTTGCTTTGATTTGACATTTTTTTTGTACGTCAGTAGCCTGCCTTAGTTCTGATGGGAGACAGTGTCAGACAGTCTGAGACGTCCATATAGATATCCTCCAGGTAGACGTGTTTCTATATCCTGGCACTGCCTCTATGTAAAGCCAACGGGAGGAGGGAGGAGGAAGTGGCCTAATGTCTAAATAAGGTCTGAGGGGCCTACTTGTTTGTGATGGCAGTGGTCCAACCGACACCTGTTTCCCATAGTTAAACACAATCATGCATTATTATTAATATTCCTGGCAGGCAGCTTACATTACCAACACATGTTCAATGAGCACATAGAACAGTGTCAATCAGTTTATATGGTTGACAATTATTTGATTGTTTTTAAAATAAATAAAATGTAAATATATATTCAGATCCTTTCCAAAAAATTAGAATATCATGGAAAAGTTGTTTTTTTTCCATAATTCCATTCAAAAAGTGAAACTTTCATAGATTATAGATTGATTACACACAAAGTGAAATATTTCTAGCCTTTATTTGTTTCATTTTTCATAATTTTGGCTTACAGCTCCAGAAAACCCCCCAAAACAGTATTTCAAGAAATTAGAATAGTGTGTCGAAAATCAGCATTTACTTCAGTTATTTCAGAGAATGAATGTTTTAGACTGAGTGTCACACTCTGTACGTGGTGGTTTTTGAAGCACTGACTCCAGCCTCAGTCCACTCCCTCTGCATCTCCGCCAAATTTTGGAATCGTCTTTGCTTGACAATCCGCTGAAGCCTACGGTCATCTCTTTTGCTTGTGCACCTTCTCCCGCCACATTTTTCCCTTCCACTAAACTTTCTATTGATATGCTTGGACACTGCACTCTGTGAACAGCCAGCCTCCTTAGCGATGACCTTTTGTGGCTTACCCATCTTCTGGAGGGTGTCAATGATGGTCTTCTGGCCAATTGTCAAGTCTGCAGTCTTCCCCATACTGAACCAAACTGAGATACCTGTCCAATTTAACGACACACCTGTAGAAAAACTGTGTAGGTGTTTTGAGTAAATTAGATGATTAGAGTGTGACACTCAGTCTAAAACATTCATTCTCTGAAATAACTGAAGTAAATGCTGATTTTCGACACACTATTCTAATTTCTTGAAATACTGTTTTGGGGGTTTTCTGGAGCTGTAAGCCAAAATTATGAAAAATGAAACAAATAAAGGCTAGAAATATTTCACTTTGTGTGTAATCAATCTATAATCTATGAAGGTTTCACTTTTTGAATGGAATTATGAAAAAAAAAAAACTTTTCCATGATATTCTAATTTTTTGGAAAGGATCTGTATATATGATAGAGCATGAAATATGTAGCTTGTACATGGAGTTATTGCACAGATTACTTTAGAGCCCCCGTTTGCCACAGTGGGGATAGGCCTTCTTTTGGGAAGGTGTGAATGTATTATGAGTACTGCAGTGTGTCTCTCTTTATTTCCTGAATTCTCTCTATTTAATCAGTCTATTAATCTAAAAGGATTTCTCTATTCTGAGAATTTAATCTGGGGTTTGTTTTAATCTCTGAAATTGAGCAGTGTTGTGTGGAGTGGGGGGGGGGGGGGGGGGGCACAGGCATGCAAGCCACTCATCTCCTGCTTGCTCTTTTCAATTATAAACAAAATAAATGAATAAACACGAAAAGCACACATAATGCCTTTCTGAAAATTAATTTTCCAGCGCTCAGAGAAAATGACGCAGTCACATGTAGGTCAAATAGACAGGAAGGTTTCGTTTATTTTATATCTTAGTTTCTGTTTTAGTAGAGTCATCATCATTTGTACTGTGTTTGCTGAGTGTTTACAAACGTGAATGTGTGCTATAGCATTATGCTGTTCCTCTGGATGTGCATACGTCTAGTGGCTAGAATCCTTCTGTGATTTTCATATATGAACTTACTGTATATTGTTTTATTGCACATCATTTTTACGTTAAAAAAGGACCTGTTTTACTTTGTTATTTAATATTCAGCATTTTGTGTGTTTGCTCAACACTACAAGTTAGTGAACTCTTTAGCTACGTCAAATGCTGTCAAAGATTTCGACTTAAAGTGGGGTTTTTCCCTTCTGTTTCCTCTGCAAAGCGACTTTGTGACAGTGCCTCTATTAGTGTCTCTGTTAGAAGAAGTAAAACTGAATTGAAGGTGTAATACAAACTTTGTACACGCTTACATTTAAAAAGTTTTGAATTCTGTTTCAATTTCACTTCACACTATTGCGAACCTTCCTACAGCATTGTCCCCCCACTCTGGTGCCGCAAGCACAGGTTAGGTTGAACAACCATTAGCTTAGATTCTTAACAGGCGCGCAATTCAACAATCTCCAATATGGGTCAATGTACACCGCATAGAACGCATGACGTTATGACGTCGGCGGAATAAATTCCATCAAATTTTGTGACCTCACGGTAAATGCACAAAAGAGGAAGTGCATGAAAATGCACTTCTCTGTTAAAACTGTGTTAAAGGATTACGAAGAGCAATGGTGGCAGACCTGGACTGATTGGTATTCACACAGTCCAACATATGTCAGTAACTTTGACAAAAAAATTAATAAATGAAAGTATTCTTTTCAATGATGAAACTGTTTTTTTCTGATGAATTCTAGTGATTGCAGTGCAAAGACAGCATCTGTGGAAAAAAATCTACTTTTTTGTCAAATACTAGATTGAATCCAGATTGGTGTACAAGCCTTGAAGTCATAGAGCTGTCATGACCACAGTTTCCTGGGACAAATATGGTGTTACTTTGGACGTATGTCAACTATACAGAGTCTCGCTGATTGTTTCATGTCATAGAATTATGCATAGCCTACTGCAAAAAACCAGCCTTATTTATTTTAATCGGCTTATATGTATACTTGCATCCATCATATGTAGCTATACTTTCTTAGCTGCCTCTTTGTCTTCTTATGATACACATTTTCAGGGAAGACTCAATTTCTGTACTGTATCAACATAATTTGATTTGTACTGGATTTATGCTCTGAAACAGTGAGCCACATATCTGGCATCACCTTTCCCCCTTACACATTATGAAACTCATCTAAATACAAATGAGAAATCAGTTATTGGGGCTACTTTTATACTTTCACTCTGCTAGGACAGGGGCCTGGACTTGACATGCATTTGAACTCTCGAGTCCAAATATCTAAAAGTATCAAGAGCGCCCCCAACTGTTAGCTCTTAGTGACTGCAGGATTTAGCATGAGCAGGCACGCATGGCGAAGCAGTCAGCCCAGATTAGGCTTTTTCATAAAAATTAATCAACAAAACCTGCATTTTGAGTTAAAATTTGCCAAATAGAGTCACTCCTGGGCAGAAATGACCATATCTGTGGTTCTTTGGTGAGTACTATGTTGTATGAGGTTGGATGGTAGCATGTGTTTGTTTGTTTATTTATTTAATTACATTTTATTTTATTTTTAAAACTAACACTTTCTTGGGCTTTGGATTTTGTTTTGTCAAAGTAATTTCATGGTTTTGTCTTCTTTGACAGGCAGAATATGTTATATTTGCTGTTGATTTTTAAAAACACCTGGGTATGATTTTACCCATTTACATAAAGATTTTGTTAAAGTTTCATTTATATACAGGTATGAATATCCTTAAGATGTCAACTATATAAAATAATTAGCGCAAGAATATTTGCCAATACATTTGAATCAATGTACATTTTTTTTGTAAAATACTGTAAAATTGAACTGTAGAACTGTCTTCTTTTCCTCAACTGTAAAGAAATTAGGTTA
This sequence comes from Synaphobranchus kaupii, assembly GCA_029718625.1. Taxonomy (NCBI): domain Eukaryota; kingdom Metazoa; phylum Chordata; class Actinopteri; order Anguilliformes; family Synaphobranchidae; genus Synaphobranchus; species Synaphobranchus kaupii. The sequence continues at coordinate 116,763,097 of CM056377.1, forward strand.
TGTGTACATTTTAAAACATATAGATCTGTTGCGTTTGAATATGAACTGAGGATTCAGTTCAGCAAACGTTTTCCTTTCATGGGGAAAGGAAGGTTCTCCTTTATGATGAAGCCAACATTTTAAGAATACCATCACTGTTTTTCTGTCCATTTGTAATTCCCATTCTGCATGCTATTTATGATATACACTAGAAATATTATTCAAGGCATTGGACTGTTAGTGAACTAACTATTCATCACTAATTTAAGATTATATTTTTCCCATAGAGGAAAAATCCTCAATATTTTGCCGTATCTATTGAATTCAATAGATATAATAATCAGTTTATAACAAATTCCTGAACTCAATATATATACAAGAAACATAATAATATAATGAATTTATGAAATTTTGGATATACTTTAACTAACAGACACACATTAATAAATGAAACAGCAAAGGGAGCATGTCTACTTAACTAAGAGCTACAGACATAAGCTTGCATATACAATTCATTATAATGTTGACTTTAGGTTGTCTGAAGTCAAGACAAGTGGATTGGGAGAGAAGCGGTGGTCGTCCAAAGGATTTATGTCAGGTGGGTTTGTGGAGGGCAGGAACCCCAGTCCTAAGCTGTGTGCTGCTATCAGGTGTAAGGAGCCCTCCCTGGTAGACTCTAAGCAATAAATAAATATGACCCCATTGTATTCCAGCAGAGAGACTTACAGTCCTCGCCGTCACGTGCTGTGTAAACTTAAACATACAATGAGGGGTGGGCCGTTATGTCATTCCTGATCCCCCGCGGACCTCACCTCAGGATTGCTTTTTTTTTTTCCATGGGAAAGGGGGTAAGACGGAAAGGAGAGGTCGAGAATAAACGGAGACATTGCTGATGTTTCTGATTTTTATTTTTGCAGAGCTGGTGTAAGGCCTGCTCGTGTTTATTCTATCTGATTTACACACGTCTTTCTGTCGCATCTGAAGCGGTCAAAAAAGGTCACGAGCTCTGCGTGAGATGGTCGTTTTGCTGCTTTGTCTCATCCCATAGCACTTATCGTCAATGTTAAAGCACATTCTGAAGGTTGCCACATGACTCAGAGTGGGAAATATAATGTTTTGTTACACTAGAAGGACTGATGACGTGAGAAATACAATACTGTTCAAGTTATAGTCAGAAAAGGCGACAAGCATTGATTCAGCTGCTTGCGCGGACCTGAGTCCGTCAGTGTTTTCGGAATGTTTTCTGAAAGGAAGACGGAGGGAAAATTGAAAGTTCCTCTGAGTGGTCACCACCTCAGGGCGGACACTTTCCTCGCGACGCTGTATCCACAGGAAGAAGGTGGACAGAATGCCGTGGAATCAGAAACATTCCTCGCCTTATAGAATGGGCCCGAGACCTTGAGTCGAGCCCACTGAGTGATCCCCTGGGTGCAGCCTGCTATTCAGACTCACCCTGTCCAGGAGCCCCTGCCCCAGCATGCCAACCTCGGGCACGACGGGCGAGTAATTACTGATGACATACAAGGAGTATTTTTCCAGATTGGCTTTCCTGTCTTTCTGCAAAAAATAATAAACCGCAGCTGCGACCTGACAAACACTACAGGAAAAATAACAGAGGTTGCTGGCCGCTGATAGAATGTGGAGTTTATAAACAGTGGACAAATAAAAAGTTGAAAGGCATGTTGTTCCTCCAGGCTCGTTTCAGATCATGGGAAGTGGGGGCCACGTCCTGTGAGCCGGGGGACACCTACAAGAAATCGGCAAGACTCCGAGAAACCCCCCCCCCCCAAGGCAGGAATCGGGCAACTGCGAAAAGCCTCTCACACTGTCCCTGAAGATTTCTGCGAAATTCGACGACTCAGTCTAAGAAACTGCTGTGTGCTGCAATGTGCCGCGTTTGAAAATTGTCGATATTTTCCCGGTCGTGACGCGAACCTGAGCACATTCTGAAACTGACCAAGCCCCAATTAAGTCCCAATTAAGGCAACGGCTCACTTTAAAACCAAAATCCACCGAGGCATATTTTTCCTCAGACAGTATAATTTGAATGTAATAACTGTTTGTTCAGTGAGACGGTTGACGAGGCGAATTGCCATACAATGCTGCCCTCACAAGGGGACTGAACCATAGCTGATAACAGACTGGCAAACACACAGATCTGACAGCAGGGAGGCTGCAATGGTATCAGCCGGGCTTACTTAGCTAAGTCTATTCCCGCAGGTGTGAAAGTCCTCGGCTAAAAACAAACTAACAAGTGTCTACCGCTGAGCTGGAATGTAAGGGGACAGTGAGACCGACATCTCCCAGTGAGGACTTGTTTGTGGCTACTGGAAATCACATTGTATGGAAATGCAGATATCCACCTGCATTGTCCCAGTCCCTGGCCATGACACTCTCCATCGACTCCATCGCCTTTGGGAATATTGTTTCATGTGGTGAATATAAATGCCAGAATGAGATCAAAGGCTGTGATTAACATGTGGAGGGAACACTATACTGCTATGAGCCTCCTTTATGGCAGTGAATGAAATAAAGGACTTACACTAACCACAAAACACACATACACACACACACACACACACAAAATCGATCAAGTGTAACTGCGTGCATTCTCCAGGATGATAAATATATTGCCTAGTTTTCCTGTTTGCTGACTAGGGTAGAAAACAAAATCTAAACTACCTGGTAATAATCCAAACAAGACAAGGCAAACAGGACCGTTGTTTAATAAAAGGAAAAAAATGACACAAGGCACTGTTCCCAGTCCATTCACAGAGCTCTTCATAGCTGCAGGGGTTCAGACTCAAATATTGCATCACTGACGCATTTTCTTTTTTTTTCATGGAGCAGGGAAGTCCTTCTGTTAAAACCATTAAGTCAGTGTCCAAGATATAATCTCCATAAATTGGGTAGTCAACACTGAGTCACTGTGTGTCCTGATGCAGACAGGATGAGGACTGACGTTATTTCCAAAGGAGATTGCGTGGGGTTAAGGGGAAAAAAAAACAAGAAAACAAAAACCGTGCATGGAGGGTGATCCCTTAACCTAGCATGTACAATATGTCATACTGATTTGTCATACACCAGTCCAGTGCAATGCACATAACTTGGCGTGTGGCCGTTAATGACTCTCCACTGCGGTAATAGTGAATCACCGTGTCTACAAGTCAGCCATTTTGAGTTCATCAGCTGTGCCGGGATACAGCTACAGTCTCCCAAATTATCCAAATCTTGAAAACTACTTTAATGTACAATATTTCAGCATGGTAAAATGCGCCGTAGTTTTCAACTGTTGGAAACAGTTTGTGGTTCAGATAGACATAAAATGTGTGAATGTGTGAAACAAAATGTACCAAACTATAGCTCATTTTGAGTTTTAAACAACTTGGATAACACTCTAAAGGAGTATTAGTGTCAAACTGAGCTCTAAAAGACTTTAACCTATATGAAAAAATAAGGGTAAGGGTTTAACACTGTGTTGAGCTATTTTTTACTAACATTTGTGTGGTTGCTCTTGCTCCTTTGGAAAATATATATAACATCACTGTAAAATATTGGACATATCAAAAATAATGATAATGCTCTAACAGGGCAAATTATTCATCATGGAAATAATGTATGCATTGACTAATATAAGACCAATACAATGGCAAACAGAATATTTATTTATGTGTCATTTTTCCTTTACAAAATATGGTAACAATGCTTGTGTCTCCCATCCTAAACGTATTAATGGTGTAAGCTTATTTAATTTTTTTTCATAAACATAGTCAAACAGTGACTAGCTGTATACAACCAATCATGTGTGAGATTTGGAGCTATTGGGGCTGATGAAGTACTGTATTGGCACAGCAGGGTGTGGAACCACACCCAGCCCTGTTCTATTCTATTCCTAGTCAGTGCCAGTCCTGATTCATCAGGTATCTGATCTGAGGCCAGTGTGTGAGACACCCAGGACCCAGTCTGAGCCCCAGAACTACAGCTCCCAGTGAGGGCTGGACTGAGGACTAGTTTCTGTCCCACAGGGCATTGATGACCGCTCCACAGTCTTTAAAACTGCGAGACTCATTGATGAGACACAATGAGGTTTCCACCTCCCTGGACAGGGATCCCAAGTGATGAGGTTACGATAATCTGATCTGGTCAATTAGAGCTTGATTTGAGACATCTAAGCTGAACCACTAATTAAATGTCCCAGTCTGATTTTATCAGGCACAGTCATTGAATAGTTTTCGAAAGATGTCAGCGATTAGCAGCTTTCATTTTACAGGGAGATAATTGCTGGCTTCGATGTACCTTCACTTTCATACTTGTACTTGGAGTTATCTTTTTTTTCCCGTGTGTAAACATTTTTATGCACTTCATAGACATGACATGGGTCATGACTGTCCTCCACAGGGGTCCAAGTGAACAATATTTGACTTTTATATTTCAATAATAATAACAAAATATTAATTTCTTTATGGAAATTAGTTGTAAAAAAATGATAGGATGCGTAACTTAAAACAAAACAGTTTAAATTGTAAATCCTGTGCTTGCTAAGACAGCTCTAAGACACAGAAGTAATCATCATAAGTATGCACTTTGTTATTGTGAGCACATTTTTATGACAACCACTTGGTAAATAAACACTGACATTCCAGAGTTTTCCACGTAAATCAATTGATGAACATCAGAGCATGTTTCTGGCAGTGAAAATTGTTTGGGAAAATACTGAGGAATTCCACATAGGGTTGGGCCTCGAAAACAGGCATACAACCTTCTCTGTATTCTTTCCTTTTGTAAGATTCAATAAAAAGCTGTTAATAAATAAGCTATCAGTCTTGATTTGCTTTATCCTGTTATTGTTTGAATAGGTAATTCCCCCATAGTCTCATTAATGAAATAAATATAAAGAGTCTCTCTCTCTCTCTCTCTCTCTCTCTCTCTCTCTCTCTCTCTCTCCTACAGTGCATTAACAAACAAGCATCAGCACAGAAGACATCATTCAAGCTAACTGCAACTGTGGCATGTCTCAACATGTCTACTACAAAGTGACAGAAAAAATGGAAAATGTTTTTTCTCTCCAGCATGTAATGTTTGTCATGTTCCTTCTCTAGGAAGGCATCAAACAATAATAAAGCATGTCATTGTCTGAGCTACCAAAAATGAATAAGAGCTGCTTAATTCAACTGTAGCGAGTAACTGCTTAAATTGTGAGATGAGTGCACCTTTTTCCTGTTTGAGTTTCCCATTGCCCTCTAAAAGGCAAGATGCACACAAGAGAATCAAACATGACTGAAGATAATCAGGAGACAACAGCTGCGGATTACCTAAAAAAAAGTACACCCTACTTAATAGAAACAGGAAATAATTCATGGCCTGGATGTTTAAGTTGAACGGAAAGTCTATGAATAGATGAAAAAATTCAAGAAATGTAAAATGTAAGCATGCAGGGACCTACTTTTAGATTTAAGCAAACTCTTGATATTGACAGATCAATATGTCACATACCATATTTGATTCATCAAAATGAAAAGAGATTAAATCCCTAACCAGGAATCTGTAAGATACTTTGCAAAGTCAATCACCAAATTCCAATAACCTTTAAGCAGCTGATAAAAATATGACCCTTTTGCCATGTAATGATGCATGGAATTTCTAGAAATTCCAAGGACGTGTGAAATATTGGCAAGGCATTCAGGAATTCTTTTTATCTGAGATTCCTTTTTTGCTATTTCTCATAGTTGGGAAATACTAGTTTGTATTCACGGACCTGTTTCCTCGCTGCAAGGACCTGAAACAGTTTGGAAGAGGACGGACAGGTGTGCGCTCTCCTCAGAGTCAGCCATCTTCTTTTCACTTCTTCACTTGCCTTTGTGCTTCACTTGCAGTCCGCTGGCTGAGCCGGAGCCGCACAGTGATCATGTTGGAGCACAGTTAGTGCATGATGAAGAGGAGTTACTCTGAGATGATGAGCTGAACATAACCCATGCCGACCCAAGCCCTACCTCCTAGCGCAATGCTGCAGTCAATGTTATGCTACCACACAGGCCTACTGGACACAGACAACAGATGCCTCAAACACCCCAGTGATAGGTATGTGTAGGAATGATTGTGATGATGATCCTGGAAGGGTGTGTATCTCAATCCCAGGTGGTTTGCACTTTGACTGAATTGTCCCGTAGTTATGGATTCTTTGCAAATGAAATTGATATTTCAGATATGCACAGAAGAGATCCGAACCAATCCACAAACTGGATTTTAGAAAAAAACGTTAAGTTGCCACATGAGGACAAACACATTTGTTAAAAACTACATGCGTGGACTTGTGAATGTGCCTGTGTTGACTGCAGGATGGCTCAAACTTGGCTGCAGCAGCGTGTGATAATTAAAAACAGAAGGAAACACTCAATGAAGTCGTTGTAGCTCTTCCTTCACAATCAGGTACTTTCCTCTTGTTTGCTCCGTAGCACTGTTTGACGTCTAGTACTATTTGTGTTGATCATTTTAACATCATTTAGCTGCCGTCACTGACCTTGCAAGCCTGTAGCTGTCAGGAAATTCCTTCAGTACAATAATGTGAAAATGTTGCTAGGAGACCATCTACTGCAGAAAACATTGCAGAATACACTACAGCAAATAGGCGAGAATAAAGAGAAAAAAATAAAAATAAAGAGAGGTGGGAGAGAGAGAAAGAGAGAGAGAGAGGGGGGGGGAAACGGGAGAGAGATAAAGAGGGGGGGGAGTGAGAGAGAGAGAGAAAGGGAGAAAGAGAGAGATAGACAGGGGGAGAAAGAGAGAGAGGGAAATAGAGAGAGAGAGGGAGAGATAAATAAAGAAAGAGTGAGAGAGAGAGAGAGAGATAGAGGCTGTTTACATTTATTGAATTAACTAAAGCGTATCGGGGGAATTAGGTATTCCTACAATAAAAGAATAAATAAAATCAGAGCAGATAGCAAAAATCAATCGCACTGTATGGATTTCTGTGAATGGAGAGATTGTGCACGTGTCCCTACTACACATAACGAGTAGGGATCCAGTATGATGTCAGTAAGTCCCACTCGTCTCCAGGTAGCTGCCTCAGCTGCATCAACCTGGTGCGGAGTTCCCAGCTCATCCCCTACTGAGAGTTCCCAGCTCACATCCATATCTCTCCCAGACAAGGGCTGGTCACCAACAATCTGCCTTTGGCTCTCAGCCAGCCTTTCCCTCCGCAATTAATGAGTGCTGGCTTTCTTCATTTGATGTTTCATTACACAACTTCAAATTAATGCTCCGCCTTTTAAAAATAAACACGGTGATTGAAGGAGTGATTAGCAATTCAGAATCGTGAGAGCTGCCAGCTGTTAAATGCATGTTTAATTTGCTTAATTCGAGCATTCATCAGTTTTTGTGGAGCAATGGCCCTCGCTGCGTGGGCTCAATGAAACGTCACTACTGAGATATAACGCAGGAACATAAGGTTTAATTAAAGGAGGGATGGTTTACTGCCAGGAGAAGGAAAGCAATGTAGATGTTTCAATATTTGTCATATTTTTAGAATGTTTTGTGATGTTTTAAAATGAAACAGGAAGTGCGGGAACTTCATGCTTAGCACCCACCCTATTTCCCTCTCTCTCAGCCAACGGAGACAGATGGCACTTGGATTAAACAATATTTCAAAAATCAACTGCCAATAGGTGGGTCATTATTTCAACAACCTTTTCAAGGAGAACATAACTGTTGAAAGCACCAATAAACATTGGAAATCGTTTTTAAACCATGCTGAGTGATTCTGAACATCCCTTAATTATTGACATTGTCATTTTGATTTATATGCAGCGAGCCAACTGTATTTCTGAATTATTATTGTCCAGATGAAGATCAGGAATAGGTGTGCAGAATGATTTCAGTGTATAATCAGTAGTAAAGAATGGGGAAAAACACATTCTTCTGAATTAATTCAATTTTATTGAGATCATCCCTAGTATGAATATTATTACATTTTGAAAAGATTTTAAAAGATTTTTTTTTTTTTATCAAAAGATAAATAAAGGCATCTCAGTCATTTTGTATGGTTCTGGCAGTAACATATCCAAATGGTAATACATACACTTGAAAATGTTCGATAAATTAAATAAATACAATGTGATATGTTTTCAAAAAATTAAACACTGAATATAAAAATTTACATAAATAGAACTGTTAAAACCACTGTAGGGTGCTTTGTTGATGAGGGAAAGAGTCCACTGGCTCAGGCCTACATGCGGCCGGTCCAAGATACTGTTCAAATTCGCTGCGGTCCAAGTCATTGAGCAGGTCCACTTTAAACTGTTCTAAGTAGAAATCGAGACAAGATACATTTGTGCAGAGCTGACAGTTGCAGGTTTTCCAGTCACACTGCTCACTGCGTGGAGGAACGTAGGCAGTGCTAGCTTGAGGGTAATGCTGGCCAGAGATCTTGGGAGTCTGGGGAATGTAGTACATTTGCGAGTCCCCTGAACATGCCGGCATGCTTTGAGCCACATGCTGCTGGTACTGACTCTGAATCAGATAGCTCAGGTTGTAGTCCCCCGTGCCGAAGTTGTTACTGCCGGCGCTGGGGTAGCGTGAGGCCTCCACGGGCAGGGGTTTAGGAGCCTTCTTCAGCTGCTTCCTCCTCCGGGGCCTGTACTTGTAGTTGGGGTGGTCAATGGTGTGCTGCACCCTCAGCCGCTCTGCCTCCTGCATGTACGGCCGCTTCTCTGCCAGTGACATGGCCTTCCACGTCTTACCTAGAGGATCACCAAAAGCACAGTCATTTACAATGCTGTTACGTAGCCTTGCACAGGACCACATAAGGCAAAAATATACACAAATGGCAAATAAGTGCAATGTGAAAATATTTTTGCGTCACATTCTAAAATAAAACTGAATTGTAAATGGAAGCCTTCTATAGGCCTACTACAGGTATGCCTGTAGAATACAGTCCAGTGGCATCAACAATATAGAGGCAACTCTAAAATATGTATCAATATTTTCCCAATTATTACTATTTACATTTTTTATTTTATCTACTTGGATATGTAATTGAAAAGCGTGGGAGCAGTGGTTATCAGGATACTTACCAAGAATTTTGCTCAAATCTGTGTTTTCTAAATCTGGGTTGAGCTGGGCCAAGCGTCTGCGTTCCTCTTTGGTCCAAATGATGAAAGCATTCAAAGGCCTACGTACTCGTGGCTCGGGATCGGGCTTCGTGTCAGGGCTCGAGCAGCTGGATTCAGAGTCCATTGAGACAGGGCTGGAGGGACCAGTGCAGGGTGACTTTGCGCCTGCCATAACCTCAGAACTGGATGGCACACTTTTCCCTTCCTCACGAACAAACATCGTCTTAGTGGTGTTAATTTCAAAGCTTGGAAGGACCCGATCAAAGTACATGACGCAGACGACGTTTATTTCCTTCAAGATCAGTTGTACCTCACTACCGAAGAAGACTGATTTTATGCGCTACAGCGACCAATAGGAAACAAGTAGGAGTGGATTAAAGGTGTGAAAATCAAAAGTGTTTCCCCACTGTTGTGATAATTCTAATACCCCCGCTATTATCTCACATCATTTATTTTCTCATATCGTTATAATGCTCTTAGAATTTAGAAATTGTGTTTCCTGTTTGCTTTTAGTCTTTGAACGACAGTAGCATTAAATTATGAATTGAAGTAGCCACTTAGATCATCCTTCGTCAAAAATCTATGGAGTCTATGGAGTGATAACTACAAGGGCACAACATGCCCTCTAGCCTAAATCGCCTATTATTTAATACGTCCATGTATTTATTTTCATTGTCTCCTATAAGTATTTCACCTATCGTAACACTTCCCCATTCCAAAATAATATCGGCTAATAAAATCAATAAACACAAAGAAGATTCTGGCGTCTCCAGACGTCAAAGATTCTCGTGGAACAGGTTATTCATTATTAAAATCTTCGGTTCACATTATCAGGTGATCTCTTACTCAATCAGATAGACTGTATCCTAAAGGTACATTTTACAGGTCTCACAAACATGATCAAGGGACTTTTACTGCATAGTCACTGCGGAGGACGCGCAAATATTTGCTCAATAAAAAATAGGTATCTAGCCTAACTTTTAGATAAGGTTGCGTGATGAACTTATTTGATTTAAGACCAGATGAAAGGATGTGTGATTGAATCATTTTGCAGAGTAACTCTGCATAAAATAGAATGCCCACAATATTATATTATATTAACATCTCTCTCTCTCTCTCTCTCTCTCTCTCTCTCTCTCTCTCTCTCTCTCTCTCTCTCTCTCTCTCTCTCTCTCTCTCTCTCTCTCTCTCTCATTTTCAACAAAACAAGCCCTTTACATGGTCATGTAGCGTAGCGTAAGGTTTTTTGGAGTGATAAGATTCAAGCAGGAAACTAAGAAAGGTCAGGAAGGAAATACTATTGGACTTAAGAGGTACCATAGAGAATAAACTGAGCTGTACAGCTTTGACAAGTGTGTACTCGCATAAACATGTTTTCTTTTAGTAATCGCATTTATAAATAAATCGTAGCCTATTTGTCCTATATGGTGTATCTAGGCATGTGAAGATAACCACAACGAGACGACATAGCTTTCTTTCTTTGTATTTTAACATCGATGTCGTTAAATAGAGTACGGGCCCAATTATTTTTACCACATGAAAATAATTATTTGTCAGCCACTTCGCATTGCCCAAGTTTTTCCATGCAGGACCCTCCTATATGGCGTACATGTTATTGTTTAGCATTAAATGGTTGAAATACAATTCAATTAGGCATCGATGTTATCTGATAATGTTAAACGTGTTTACATAATTTGTTTCTTTCAACTCGATCGCTGCAGAATTCATCTATTTGGATAGACCTCTTTCTCAGCATTTACAATTTTGCATTAGAACTTGGTCAACACATGGACATGGCCTAATGAAATTAGGCTGCACTAAGGTATCAAATATTTATTGTACTGGGATATATTATCTCTGCGCAGACAATGCCAATCACGAGATCAACCCATTCAATTCTGATTCCATTAGGAAATAGGGTAGGTAGGCTATAGCCTGTCAATAACCCGGATTTTTTGTTTTTATTTTATTAAGTCAAATCTTCTTTAGTGCTATGATTAGCCTACATATGCCTATAATCTGTTAGATTTTTTTCGAGTGAGCGGAGATGTGTTATTGTAAACTGGTCCTAACAGAATCCACAACTTCGTGAACCTGGTGCATATTGGTCTGCACCTGCTCTGTGCTTTGCGAGACGACTGCTGTCAGGCATGTCCTCAGACCGTCATTATTCAGAAGACATTATGTGGAATTCGTTGACACCTTCATCAAACGGAGAGATTCACTCATCATCTGAGTTCAGTTAATTTAATAGGGCAGTGCTGTATCATTCATCAAAGCGGACAGCCCCCTTAATGTCTGCGGAGCGAAACTCCCTTAAAACACAATAGGCTATACGTCCCTATTGGTTTTTATAAACGTAGTTTTCTATTGTTATTAATTTTATAATAATATTTAAGCGTGTGTATTTGGCCAGCTCATGATCTAGGAGTGAGATAATCGATCAAATGGCATCAAACATAGCATAAGAAAAAGAATGACTAAATGTTTGTTTGATGGGCAATTTGACCAATTAACTAAAGAAAACTAGGTCAATTTCGTTCTATAAACCGACAGTATAAATAACGCGTGCCTCTTTAGGCCAATTGTTTTAGATGTGTTTCTAGAATACACATAGAATAGCCTAATTTGTGTCTGAATAGGCCCACGTTTTAAATTCTCGAAAGAAATGCAAAATCTTCATAGGCCTACGTTCAATCAAATGTAAATGTCACCATAAACAAGTCAAAGGCAGTGAGGGTATTAGCTACATTGGCTACAGCCTGCATGTTAGTTTATTTTCAATATAAATGCATTACATAAATAATTACACATAGCCTAACAATAAAAATAGCACACTGTCAAAATGTTTTAATCCACTCTATGCTGTAAAATGGTTTCCACACACATCTAAAAATGTTATATTTCTACAGGTTATGGTATAATGGGAATGGATTGGAGGCATTAAACCAACAATAATCTGAGAAATAAAATAACAATTGCGCAAGCATAAATTAAAGGTAGGCTATAAAGTAACTTAGAAAATATTGCTCTCGATGTTCACGGCTTGTCAGAATTAAGAGTGGAATCCACATCCGTCATTAAACAACACACACAGCGCTAGCAGTCATGTTAAAGGCGTTAATGGGGTTAATCAATTAGCTTGAACGACCCAGCATGAATACAATAATGTTAGTTTCGGTTGACATATTTGTTTGTCAATGCAAAGAGGGTTTGAATAGTCGATTCAAATTCTGCATAGCATTCCTAAACTTTACCTATACGAAAAAGTGAAAATTAATTGTGTATTTTGTTTGCACAGCCTACTTGGAATTCGATAAACAAATTGTTCAAGTCTAGCCTGCATATTCGCCGATAGGAAATATCCTGTAGATTGAGTATAGTTTACATTCAAAATGTACCAATATAATATCTGGATAATTGATAATATAATGCATTTGTTCGATTAATTTATATATTTCCAATTTACAATGTTTAAACTAGAGGCATTGTACGTAAAAGGCTAATTTACTCGCGCGACCCTTGGAGTGGGTGCAGTAGCCTCTCTGCCTGTATTCTTAAATGCATATCGATGAAGGAGTCGAAGTCCAAACAAGGATTATGCACCTTTTTGAATGGCCACTATGTCTTCTAAATAGGGATTGTTCTCAGAAGCTTTCAGATGACAATGTTCCATTGTACTGGACAGAACATATATTGTACGATCTTCTCCCTCTGCACTTTCATTGCTCATCAGTTTTCTTCAACTGCTGTCACAGAAGAGCTTCTCAGAGCAGGGACCTTTGCTTGCCACAAGAAGGATACCATACGGTCACACTGGATTATTTATCTCTGAATTAAGGTTTTGGAAGTATACCCTTCTGCTGATCTTTTGGAAAAAAACGTCCCTGGATTACTAGTGGAGTTGTACCTGAAGACCTGTCACCTGTCATGTGTTTAGGCTGGGATGTAAAACGTCACTGCAAGGATTCACCTGGGAGGATTTTCCCTGGTAAAAAGCAATTTACACTTCTGTATATCCAGTTTGCAACATACACTGTGCACGTTTTGTCAGCCAACATCATCATTTGTTGTGGTAAATTTTAATTTCTGACATAAACACATCCAAAAACTGTAGGTTTTCCAAATGAAGAGATGTAACTCTTCTTCTTCTTTTTCTTCTTCTTCCTGTTTGATGTTGTAATGTAGGATTGGACAGGTGAAAAGATAAAGGGTCATTGATCAAGATGATCAAATGTAAGATCACATTTTCTTGCAAACTAAGCCTTTCTATTCAGACTTCTAACATTCCTTGTTTTATATTTATTTAAAGAGTGAGTGGCTTGTTTTAATACAGTGCTTCGTCAATTTTAGTGCCACCTGTAATCTAAAGTGATGCATTGTTCTCCTTAAACGTGAGAAACGGAGGATGTGTCCTCCTCAAGGTATGTCAGGGGGAATTCCGTGTGCTCAGCGTAATGTCGGGGCCCTGGTTTCTCATTCGGCATTGTATTGCCACAGCAGGCCGTGGTATCAGATAATTCACTCTTAAACCTCCGTTCTGTTTGCTTGGCTCTCCCCACCTTGCTTAATCAGGTGTCTGACCAAATTATGGACTCAGCTCAAGCCTCATCCCTGGCCCACAGGACCCTGTGAATTGGGGGCTGCACTTCCTCGTCCCGACTCTGCATGTGGGCCTCCCTAGGTTTAGGCAGCTAAGAAGATTACAAGCCCCCACCCTGGTGTGGCCCTTGTTAATGTGAACTCATTAGTGGAGCACAATGAGGTCCCCACCTCCTTGCGCAGATAACACACAAGCTTAGCTCAGCTCAAAGTTCAGCTCAAAGCCATGCCCGAAAGAACTACAGCTCCCAGTGAGGGCAGGAAGAGTAAGAGGGACTATTTCAGATGCTCATTTTCTTTCATTTAAATCAATTACTTTTTTTATAGTATAATTCAATTGTTAGAGGTGTGCAAGAAGAAAAAAAATAATAATAAAACCTAATCTTCAGCTGTTTGTTTAGATTTTCTGACCCCCAGCTTATGCTTTATATCAAAATGCATGCATTGCACAACAAGTCAAATGTGTTAAACTTTTGATTCCAAAGGGGATGCATAAATACACTTGTAAATAATTGCATTCTGTGCAAATGAAGGATTGTATTCTCTTCCACTTTTGTGATAAGGCCACACTCTGCTGCACTTTTTAGGTTTGGGTCTCTGCGTTGGTCTGAAGAGACACAAGGGCTGATGAAGTATTGTATTGGCACAGCAGGGTGTGGCACCACACCCAGCCCTGTTCCCTTCTATTCCTAGTCAGTGCCAGTCCTGATTCATCAGGTATCTGATCTGAGACCAGTGTGTGAGACACCCAGCACCCAGTCTGAGCCCCAGAACTACAGCTCCCAGTGAGGGCTGGACTGAGCCAGGCTTCTGGCTCCAGTCTCTTCCAGACAAAAGTCTGCTCTGCTGTAATTAACTAATGATTAACTGGACTCTGTCTGTAGCCTTCAAACCTGTGAGACACAATGATATCTTCCTACATCTGTCTGAGATGGCTTCCTCAGAGTCAGAGCCCCAATAATCTGATCTGGTCTAGTTCAACGCTGACAACTCAATATTAAATTAGTTAGTGTGAACTGATTAGACACAGACATTAAATTGTTGGAAATGAGTCAACGATAAAATGTTCTTTACAAACGTGATATCCTCCAAATGTGACAGTGAGTCAATCAGACTAAGACTTTGCAAAAGACAAAAAAATCCTTTTAAGCATTCATTATATTTCTGTTTTCATGTTAATTAACCCCAAGTGAGGTGTTTCATTTATCCATAAGAAATATTAATTCTTTGTACTCGGCGATTCTACTGAAAAAAAATACAAATAGTGGTCCTTTCTCATCTTTGTGCCAATAGTTCAAGACCTTATCCAGATACAAAAGGATTTCTGTTGCTTTGAAGATAAGGACACCCACCCTCCCATAAACAATAATTGTGTAGTTTCTTTCCTGTGGCTTGATTTATTTAAAGCATTATGCTGAAAGGTTTCAAACTAGTTATCCTGCCAAGTCCTGCCATGTAAATATCTACTACTAGTTTGCAGTTTATTATTGTCTACTTGTGATGCAGGAAAATAGAAATGCACTTGACCGTAAGAGGTAGCTTCCCAAGCCTAAGTCTCCACCCTCAAAGGCAACGGTCAAAAAAGATATTTCTCTTGTAACACACAAACAGTACGTACATAAAACTAACCAGTGATTTAAAAAGGAACGGGGAATGACAATTGATAATTAATGTAATAATAACCAAATATATATTCGTTTAACATTAACATACAATGAGTTGTCTGGAAAATATGAAAATGTGTTGAACTGGTATTCTATGTAATTTCACAGTAATGCATTGAGTGTATGTTTCTGTGTGTGTGGGTGAGAGAGTTAGAGAAAGAGGGAGGAAGATTATTTTAAACTTCAAAAGAATTTATTATTTACTGAAAAAAAAAAAAAAAAGTAACGAATGAGAGACTGTTGAATATATATGAAATGTTGAGGAAATTATCTGTGTTTTTGTTATCTAGTTTTTAGCAAGGATGTAATTTACATTACATCATGAAAATGTTGTGTTCATTTTTACATGCTCACATCATGTCATGAAGTATTATAAAGGGGAGCTGTACAGTGATTTGCTATTCACAAATGACTATTCAACTCTTTTAAAATGTGAAACAGTTACAAGTGTATCTGTTGTATGTGATTATATTTGTATATTAAGAACAAATGCACTTCAAATGAAATAGTTGTTCAGCAGAACACTGAAGAATCTCTGGTTTGAAACAGTCTTGAAAAACTACTGATTGATTAATAAAAAATAATAAAAAAATAACTTTAAAAAAAAAATTTGGGTGGTATTATTAAACCCAAAAGTATCTTGATTAAGGTATGATTCCATACTAAGTACCAGCAATAAGGAACATTATATTAACACTGGCTTACTTTTGAAGTAAAAAAAAAAAAAAAAAAAAAAACTTTCATTGTGCTTGCTAGCATGTGCAAGGTTTTTTTTTTTTTTTTTTAAATCACTGCATCACATTCAGGAAGAGTGTGGCAGTGGGAACTACGTGTAAAACTCAGTTTACACAATGCTCATAGCCAAGCACACTCACAAACATATGCTTCCTTTGATAAAGGCCTTTATACCAGCTGAAATTCTATGGTCACGTCTCTTGAGACAATATCAGCATTAAATACCACTCTATTTATAGACAGCATGCTAAGTTTAAGTGTACTTGACAAAACAAATATGAAAGTCGATGATGAAAAAATAATTAACTCAGGACTTAATTTAAGACTGACCTTTAACAGAACATTGTAGCATGGGCAAGACCTCAGTATTGTACATAATACAGCAATCGAAATAAGGCTTAACGTGATCAATCAGCATAATATAAATATTTCTTGCACTAATTTCATACTTTATGTGGTTGATGTAATGGACCAGTGGGGGATATAAATTATTTTCTTTCATTTAGGAGTTAAACACAAATAACTGACCAATTTCACCAGGTAGGTAATCAGTCTTATTTTGAAGTACGAGTGATAGAACCAACATTTTGCACTTTATAAATGATGGGGTCAACTTATAGGCCTAAGTGTTTAATTTAGGATGAGTAAAACATCCAAGACTGCTCGATTTAAGATGGAGCATTTTTAAGAGCCCGATTACTAATGGAAAGTGTTGATATGACTGGGCTGACGTATGCTACGTTCAGTGTAAAATGTTTGGAATGTAGGCTTCAGCATTGACGTCCGATATGCAGCCTTTGACCTTTTTTATTTTTGGAAGACAACACGGTTCATCCTTTTCAGAGGTGCCGGGAAGAGATTTCCACACACGAGTGCCACCACTGCATTTTTTTAAAATACATGTTTAAAATTTGACTCCATGGAAAACACCTGGAATTTTATGTGAGTCCGACAGCATTAAGGGGCATGCCTTTGTGCGCGCGTGTATGCGATTGTGTTATGGGGGGCCGTGCAATGTCTAAAAGCCCTTGCCAGGATACAGCTGCCTATGACTAATTTCATATTCCCCCTTTCAGCCAAGGAACTCCGTTTAACATGTAATACACATCACTGGGCATCTGTTTCCTGTTTTGATTCATAGAGTTATCTTATTTTCCTTATTTCCCTTTCACCTGGATAGCTCAACGTTCCTTCTATCAAACTGTCCATTTCCCTCTTTAAGCGATTAGCGCCCCTCGCTAATTTATTGCAGCACTTTCATCTGCAGCTGAGGGGTAAACTGCAGGAATGAGAAACCAACATGCTTAAATCTTTAATGAGGCTCTTGTCACTCCAGTTCCTTAACCAGCGCATTACTCCACAGTGCACCATTTAGCTCGTTTATTTTGTCACTTCCTGTGACTAAGAACCGTGACACATGTGCAGCAAGTGAAGTGGCATCCTAACATATTAAAAATTTTACTGCAACATTTTTGTTTTAATTTGCATGAAAACTGACACCAACAAAAAAACAATTGAGAGTACAATCAGGACAATATTTTACACATCACATGACGTTTCAGTTGATTTATTTTCAAGAATTGTAATATCTGAGCAGCTTTTCATCGGTTGGTTTTAGAATCTTTTTCTCCGCCATGTTGACCACCCAGCCAGGAGCAAGGCCAAAGAAAATCTGTCGTGGGTCCTTCCTCTTAGCCAGCATTTGGTGCACCTCGTCCTTCGAAATGTCCGGTAAAACATAACCATACTTCTGGGCCAGTTCTAGCCTGGCTTGCCGCACCTGGTCTGAGTCTGCCAGGTAGCCGCGGTTTTTGGCATCAGCGTAGTACAGAATCATGTCTTCCCCTGGAAACATTCGCTTTGGGATAGGTTGACCCCTCAGGAAGAATGGAACAGGCTTGCAGAGGATCCCTGCAACAGTGTTGGTGGAGGGGGGAAATAACACACCATGTAATTCATATTGGACACCTTAACCTGCCGTGCTTAACTTACACCTTATCCTATAACAAATTATAATCTTTAAAAAAAAAATGGATGCATGTCCTTAAAATAGACACAGGCACATATGACTTGCAAGGGGTAAAATTTTCATTATGTAAATATTAAGAGAATGGGGCAGACTCACCAAGAGCTATTGGATCATAGAAACTAGTTGTAATGACGCCACCGTTTCTCTCTACGGCAGCTATGACACCCTCGGAGGCGATCTGAACCTCAATGTTGACCTTCGCAGAAAAGATATCAGCACCCTGAGAAAAAAAAAAAAGGATCAGTTGAGAAATTTTGGTGAATGTCTTTACAAAGCCAAAACATTTTCCCAAATAAAAGACGATCAATTTCACCAGAAAACAAAATTACAGCCAACGCTGCAAAAATTTAAAACCTGACTGAAAATCTATGAAATACTGCCATCTGCTGGACAAAATAACTCCATTACAAATACATCTGGAAAACTACAGGCTGAATGACAAAGACGCATCAATTGGCTGCTACTCTTCTTACCTCTTCCACTAGTTGTACTCCATAGTCTCTCTTCAGGGGCTGCACTGTCACCCCCCTGCCGTTCACCAACTGGGTAAGATCAATTGGGTGAGTGGGGTCCACTCTGCCTACGTCTATTAAATACTGAAGTCTTTTGAGACTTAGAGGCTGGTACTGTGGCCGTCGACTTGAGGGAACAAAGAAAAAGCATGGAAAAAGGCCAGTTAATTTTCTGCAGAACCAGTGAATGTTTGTTCGGTTTTTTTTTTTCTCCCTCCCCTTGTGGGGCCTTGTCACCCACAGGCTTACCTGTGACCTTCATTGTATCCATATTTTGGAATCACCAGGTAAAAAGGGGTCTGTCCTCCTTCAAACCCCAAACGAGGCCGATTACCTCGTTGCCTCTGTCCTTTGTGACCCCGTCCACTTTTACATCCTCCATGGAGACCTCTGCCTCGCCTCCTCTCCTAAAAGAAATGTCATATGCATGAACACTATTGGGTCATTCCGGGGGGAAATGGCCCTTTGTTCTTGAAGCTTTTTGCTTTGTCCCTAAATTTCGTAATGATGGTTTGTGTTTTTTCCCTCTAAAGTATACCAATGGTCATTACTCCAAGGTTGCATTATGGGTGTCAAATATCAGAAAGATCTGAGAGGTCAAGATTCAAAAGGGGCCATTTCCACCCGGAATTACCACATGAATCACCTGCACAGTAAACATAAAGGATGTCATACCTGAATACTAACATTCACAATACTTGAGACCAATTTTAATACAGAGAGGAGACAAGACTGATTTAAATGTAGAGAGGAGGCAGCTAGCTACAGTAAATCGCAGATATTGTGTTCAGTATGAGTAGCTAATAAAATTAAGGTAGCTAAGGATTAACATTACTAACTTATGTAATTATGGTTACAATAGAAAGCCAGAAGCTAACATTACTCAACTGGGGAGGTAATGCCTGCAATCTATTAATCAAAAAGATTAATAAAATCGTGTAACTTCAGGTCCTAACGCTCGGCCATAGGATAGGTGATCCACATTGCAAATTTGCAATAGATTGCTACAGATCAACATGGTGCGGCGCAAACGATTTCAGTCTCGATAGGTAACGTATAGCGAGCATGGTTGGTCTACCTTGTTGACGTTACCAAAAATGTTGGTAGCTAACTAACTGCCCGTACCTAGCAAACAACAGGGGCACATTGTCCGTATGTTAGCTAACGGCTGTCAGCAAGCGTAGCAAGACTGTTACACTTACAGTTTTCCTGGCTCCGGGATTTGGTCTGAGGTTTGCTAATGTTATCCTTGGCAAGGTTTTTAAAATATCCGATGCTTTCCCCCCCGTGGTCTTCGAAACAGACATAGCACTACTTAGATTGCTAGTTGCCTGCTTTACTATTCAAGAAAGAACCAAGGACATCGATTTAGCTAGTTTACGACAATCACATGGTACAAAACGCTTTACGGCTATAATAGAGATAATTCATTAATAAGAGATTTTTTTCCTGTCTCGTATATAGAGTTCCGGTTGACTTTGAAACATTTGAACAGAAGGGATAACGATAACGCACTGTGGGATAACAGTTCTTTATTTATTTATTTTGAAAAGTAATGTCTTTAGCCTGACAAAGGAGTTCCTGTTATGTAATGTTTGATAATCAGGACAAAACACCTCTTACTGCATGTGCAGTATTATTTAGTTAACTTATACAGCATAAAACATGAAAAGTTCAGGTTCGCTACAAACTTACTGTTATCGGTTTTTATAGTTACTAGTTGCCCATTTATTTCGGTGACAATCACTACAGCAGCATGTAGGCAAGCTAGTTGGCTTTTCAGTGTTACGTTGCTTTTAGAAAATTTCAAGCAACACTTAGCAAGCTGTTTATGCTGTACAGCTGAACTGTAGTAAATGAAACCTTAATACCAATGAAGCACTGCTCATCTGCGGGCTCGAGCTAACATACTAACGTCAGCAAACTAGTAGCCTAGTGTGCGGTCTACTCTCTGCTGCTGCAGGGTTCCACGTGATTGCACGCCCACAGCGTGACTGAGCCGGTCATTTAACAGTAAATCATAAAATTCAGGTTAACAGTTATATGACTCCCTTGGAGCATTGACATTAGTAATGTCTACAATGCCCTCCAGATATCATTCAAGGTCTAACACAGGCTGCTTTCCTGATTAAGGATGACAGGTAGCCTGCCAACTAGCTACATCTCGATAACCGCAGCTCCGTGACTGAGATTAGCAGGTTTGACAAGTAAATCAACCAATAAAACGCCAGTATTTCTGCGGAGGGAAAGCTGAAAACCAATTGAAAACGTGTGGGGTGGGATTTCCTAAACGGTGTCTGCGAAATTACCGCTACCCATTTAGCCAGTTTACTCCTCATTCTCTTGTAACTTCATAATGCTTTAAGAGTAGGCTGTGTATGTATCAGTTTACCAGCGATACGAAGAAACTCAGGCCATATCCTTGACGCAGCTAGATACAGTAGCTGTAGCTTTCTATATGCATTATTTTAATGTGGCAGTCAATGTAACGTTATTGCCATTGCCTTCTGATATATAGCCAGTGTCCGAAAGGGACAATTCTGAAACAATCGGTGGTTAGCTAACTAGATAGCTAATATTTCCAATTCTCTTGTTGGATGTCAGCTGCCTACCCGTTGTATGTGCGGTAATAATATGTCAGCGCCGCTTCCTGCCATTGTACCAGCCGCACGGAAAGCAACTGCAGCGGTAAGTTGAATGTGATGAGCCCGATCGTGTTAGCTCTATAGCAGATAGCTAAGCCAGCTGTAGCCTACACCATGTCACGATGAAGACATGACACCGTGCAGCCCTGGGCTTGACTCGAACTAATTGGTTTCCTTGTGTTGTGGTTATATGCATTTCTAGATGATCTAAATCGTTTGGCTAGCCAGCTTTCCAAATCCATCGAATAATAATATAACGACGTTAACGTTGCTTTATTTTACCAAACACGTGACTCAGTGCGTTTACAACTCGTTGTGTGAGGGATGGATTATGGTAGCTAGCGAACATGCTAAAGGCAGAAGCTAGCGAACAAGCTAAAGGCAGAAGCTACTCAAGCTAGCTTGCTACAATTTCAGCTATGAATCGAGCTGCAGCATTCAGGTGTGCACTTGCTTGTTCTTCGCCAACGTTATAGCAGTAATATATAACGGGGAGCGCTTTCGGATACCACGATATATGGCAAGATACATTTTGGTGTAAGTTAACATTGTTGCCAATTCATTAAAATAACATTGTAGCCAATGTGCTAAATACGGAAGCTTAATTCTATCTGGATTTTTGAATTAACGTTACGCGTTACATTACAGATATAAGCCTACAACCAGATGTGTGTTCATTGTGGGCTGTCGGTATGTTTGTGTAAGTTAGTAATTATATTCAGACTATAAATATATATATTTTTCAATCTTTGGACAGGTAATATTTCTTCATGGACTGGGAGACACTGGGTAGGTACTGTATAGTGCTAGCATCATTCGCTTCTTTCCTTTCTAATTGCATTTGCTTTTATTTAAATGTCGAGTACCCCCCCCCCCCCCCCCCCCCCAAAAAAAAATAAAAAAAACACAACAAGCACACACATAAAACAATAAAGACAGCTACCTTCGGCACTGTAACACATATTTAATCGCATATGGACTAAACAATAAACATGTTCCCACTCAGACACAGCTGGGCAGAGGCTCTGGCTGGGATTAGAACTCCTCATGTCAAGTACATCTGTCCTCATGCGTAAGTATACCTCACCTCACCACATTTATTTAGTCTCTTTGAGTAGACACCCTGACTCCTTGAGTCAGAATCATTTTAATTTGCGTTTGCAATCTGTATGTATTCAGGATTTGTATTTTTTGTTGAGCATAGTTAATTGCATTTTTGCTTTTGCAATGTTATGTATACTTGCTGGTCTGACACTTTTACTCATGTAAATCAGGTAAATGCTCTTCCGTTCCCATACAGTATCCCTCTGGAGTGTATTTTCTAAATGAATGTTATGTAATGGGTTTCTAAACATGACTGTGACAGTTGAACATGCAGAAAAGTTGATTTTAATTTAATCAATTGTCATAGATGTATAGATGTGTACAAGCAGTTTACTTGCCACCCTGAATCTTGTTTGTGAAGATTCGTGCAATTTATCCTTTTAATTAATTTATTTTTAGGCCAATTATGCCGGTTACCCTCAACATGAACATGGCAATGCCATCTTGGTAAGTTGATAAACATAATTTCAGCTCCTATTGGAATATATGCATATTCTTACTCGCATATAAAATGTATTTTAGTGTTGCACATTTTCACATGGCATGTTATGCTTTTAAGATTGTAATGTTGTAAATAAATTGAGGAATATTGACTTTGAGGAATTTTGACCATTGCTAATGAGAAAAATATTATTGATTCCCCCCCCCAATCAAGCAAGAGAAATATGACCTAATGACAGTGACTTAAAAAAAAAAAAAAAAAAAGATAATGCATAAATAAATTAATCTCCAGTAACATGAACTTCCCAGGGGCCATTGCGTTGACTTATGCATATTGATTTCAGCTCAAGAAATATGAAACAGATATGGAGCCAACTCATATCCCCACGGTCTTGGGTTTTAGAGGGCAAAGAACAAGGTTGAAATGGAAACAAGTGTCGTTAAAAAAAAATCCAAATACCACATGCTGCCTTGCATAAATATATGTCTCTTTTTTACTTTTTTTTAAGGTTTGATATAATTGGCCTAAGTCCAGACGCAGAAGAAGACGAGTCTGGTATAAAACAGGCAGCAGAAAACAGTGAGTTTACACATGAAACCTGAGAAATCTCTACTGCGATTAACTTAATGTACCACACACAGTGTTTCAGTTATGCATGCACAAATATGGTAGTGAGTAAGCAACCTTGTTTATGCAAAATTGTGAAATATAGAATCCACAGCCATAATGCTGCCTATCCTGTATTTAAAAGATGAGATTTAGATGCCTAGTATAGGTACATGTACATACATGCTGATTATACATACTCTGCATACTCTGTAAACATTTGTGAACAAGGTAAATTCCTTGCGCAAGTAATTTGGAACAAATTGTAGATTTTACTGTTCACATTGCATTGTAGAATTTTGTTGTGTTGAATACCAGCAAAAATTGTGTGTCTGTGTGTGTGTGTGCGCGTCTGCGTGTGTGTGTGTGTACACCGTGCCCTCCATAATGTTTGGGACAAAGACATATACTTCCTTGGTTTGCCCCTGTACCCCACAATTTTAGATTTGTAATCAAACAATTCACATGTGGTTAAAGTGCAGCTTTTAGGGTATTTTTATACATTTTGTTTCCCCCATGTATTAAATATTAGTTTTATTTATGAATATAAGTAAAATAACATGATAGCTGTGTAGTTCAAAGAAAATCGGACACTCCTACCTGATATGGTAAAGTGGATCGGGTATTCCCTCCTCTTGGTGATTAGTCTGGTCTGCTTTGTTTGTGGTTGTGCTTGCTCAGTCACTGCTGATGGCAGCAGCAGAATGAATTCTGAAGTGTATAGTAGCATCTTATCTGCTCAAGTTCAAGAAAATGCCTCCAAACTCATTGGATGGCGCTTCATTCAGCAAGACAATGATATCAACCATACTGCTAAAGCAAAAAAATAAATAAATAAAAAAAATAAAAGATTTTTTTTGAAAGACAAAAACTGGAAAATTCTTGACTGGCCAAGTCAGTCACCTGAATTGAATCCAATTGAACATGCATTTAATTTGCTGAAGAGAAGACTTCATTTTAAAGCAACTAGCCCCGAAATGAATTCAAGCAGTCATTGCATGCAGAGGATATGCTACAAATTACTAAACATGACTTTCATCTTCATAACATTAATATGTCCCAAATATTATAGTGCTCTGAAATGGGGGAGCTATGTATAACAAGTGCTGTAATTTCTACATGGTCAAACCAAAATGTATTAAAAGTCCCCTTTAATAAAAACGGAGATTCTGCATTTTAACCACATGTGAATTGTTTGATTACAATTGTGGAGTACAGAGCCAAATCAAGAACAAATATGTCTATGTCCAAAATATTATTGAGGTGTGTGTGTTCTGTCATTGAAAATCATCCCAGCCGGTAACTTTTATGATATCATTTCATGTAAACTTGTTTATCTTTTCTCAGTACAAGCGCTGATAGACCAAGAAGTAAAGAATGGAATACCTTCTCACAGAATTGTTCTGGGAGGATTTTCACAGGTAACCGGGCTTGTTTACTGAATGCGACGTGCGGCAGCATGCATTGCTTTCAAGGAATAAAGGACCGAAAATAGGCCGTCAGCTAGATGTCATGTCTTACAGCCTTGCATAAAACCGGTGCTTTGATCACAAATATATATTTGTACACGCACACACACACACACACACACTATTTGATGATCACATTCTGAAACGTGAGGGAATTACAGTCAATTATAAGTAATAAATAAGCATATCTGCCAGGGCTGCAGTCTCATGAGCACAAAACTGAAGAAAGAGAATTTTGTTCTGTCTGGTGAGTCAGTTTTACTGTTAGAGCTTAAATGTAATCACTTAATGACTAGATTTCCAGTGAGCAGAAAAAAAATAACCAGGGGTTCTGCTGCTGAGAAGGAAACACATTTTTTCATAACCTTAATGGGCTTGTTTGCAAGCTGACACACAATGGGTCATTGACACAGTTACAAGAGATGTAGACAAAGCAGATTCTGTTAAGATGTATAAGGTTTCTAAGTCAACTCTGTGCCTTTGCATTGATTATGCACCAAAGTCAAAGGTGTGATTGGCTGCTCATATGACAGCCAATCAGAAGCACAGCCGTTCAGCTTCCATGGGTTCGCTAAACGCATCACATGAGCATTTGTTCACTTCTGATGCATAATTAAAGAATAACAACAAACAGAAAGCCGATATTCTGCCTGGCTGCAATGACTATTATTGTCTTCCAAAAATGCGATAATTACACTGTCACGGTTTATTGCCCAGGCCTAATGTTTATGGCAAGGCTGGTTTGTTTTTAGTTGCTATCCCTCTAATTAATCTATAAAATGAAGAAAACCAAATGGTTTAACTAACAGATTAAATAAGTTTAAACAATTATTAATTGTATGGTTGCAGGGAGGGGCATTGTCTCTGTACAGTGCCCTAACAACTCAGCATAAGCTGGCAGGTGTGGTGGCACTCAGCTGCTGGCTTCCACTCCGGACTTCATTCCCTCAGGTACAACTCCTTCTGACGTCTTCAGCCAATCAGAATCGCCTGCATTTGCATGCCTAATAAGCTGTAACTTTACTGAAGCAGTCTGAATCCTGAGTACAGTATTATTTTTTTGGTGAAAAAATCTCTTTAAAATTCTTGGTATTTGTACAGCAGCTTCTTTGAGTATGCACCCTGATTTTTGTGAATGTAACTAGTTTGGAGCCTTTTGACAGCAGTTGTGACCATTATGTCAATCAGGAAGTTGTCCTTTTTTAATGAAGGTTTCATTAAAAACATTCATCTCCATTGGCTTTAAAAAATAAAGAGAAACATGTTCGATCTAAATCACTGTTCTACTTGTACCGTAACATGAACAGAAGGTATTATATATTCAAAAGACATGTCTGCATCATTTTTTTAAAGGAGCGCACACAGTCCACCTTTATTATGTATTTGTTTTGAATTAATTCACATGGGTAAGCAGAGAGGGTTACAGAGAGATGGGTCACGGTAAAGAAAGTGCCATGGTGGAGAATCAAACCCCCAGCAGCACGGGATTCATAATACTGGCTGGGAGTTGGCCACCCTATAAATGCTACATGGTCTCCCGATGTCTGTATCTCTAATATTACAGAAAGAATAGTGCATAAATGACAGACAGAGCATAATTCATTTGTAAAGTCCGTTCCTTTGGAAACTATCTTCAAAATTTAATTTGGCATTGTACCAACGGACATTCTGATGAAAGTGAGATTTTACTAAATGGTGTCCACTTTCTTTACGCTTCCCTATTGCAGGCAGCTGCCAACAGCTCCAATAAAGACGTGCAGATCCTGCAATGCCACGGAGAGGCTGACCCCCTCGTACCCTTGGTGTTTGGCTGTCTAACTGTGGAAAAGTTGAAAAGCATTGTTAATCCAGCCAATGTCAACTTCAAGACCTATCCCAGAATGCCACACAGTTCCTGCCCTCAGGTCAGTATGGAATTTTAGAGTACCCTCAAAACAATAAATGGTGATGACTGGGATTCTAGGCATAAGAGGTTTGACTTAAATTATTTTAATATTACCTTGGTAGCAGAATTAATTAATTAATTCATGGGAATTGACAAGTATCTCAATCACACCAGTTGTATAAAAACTAACAGATAACTCCAATTTAGCAGCTTGCAGTCACAGAAAACAGTTTATGTATTTGTTTTGTTTTTGCAACTAGTCTTGTTTCCACATATAATTATTGTGCTACAATCTTTCCCACAGGAAATGATGGATATCAAACAATTTATAGAAAAGCTGCTACCTCCAGTCAATTAACTTCACAACAGTGGCCTTTTAACCCTACACCAGCACCAGCTCTAACTGAACCAGATCCTTCAGAAGCTCTTAGATTCTCTAGATCGCCAAACGTATTGGTCAACACCTGCTGTATTGTACGTACTATATTTTGCCTGTCATACAGACACAAAATGCAGAACTGGGGCTTAGGAAAGGCTGCAAGAGGAGATACCATTCCATGGTCTTTTAAGCTATGTGAGAGCTGCAAGGAATCTTCAGTATTTGAATGGCTAGTGTATTGTGTTGCAACTGTTGTGGATGTAACTTAGTTATTAAAAAAGCCATTTCTTCCAGGTAATAAATGCATTTGATTATATAATACTTTTTGAATATTATGCTTAATTTATGTGGATTTACAGTAAAGTACACTACCCAAATGAAATGTCTGGAAATCGTAATGTTATATTGTAAAATGGTTTATGAAAATGCTAATTAAACAGATTGCAGCATATTGTCAATTTGTTCTATTAATGTCCATTGGGCCGAGAGTTTATGAATAATATTGCATGTGGATGATTACAGGTTACATGTGTCCTCACACCAAGGAGCCACACAAGTGTGAATTTTTGATTTGGTGTAACTGAATCAATTGCCTGCTGCCTTTATTGATCTATAGGTGAAAGAGTCCCACGGTTGCATCCCAATACTCAAACAATGCATATTCCTTTCCTCCACTCCCACCTCCTCTCCGTGCCCCGGAAACGAATCTTTGTGTTTTAATCGAATGCTGCTGATTACATCTTAATTACAGTTGAAGTCTAAAGTTTATATACACCTTAGCCAAATCCAGTTTAAACTCAGTTTTTCACAATTCCTGACATTTAATCCTAGTAAACATTCCCTGTCTTAGGTCAGTTAGGATCACAACTTTATTTTAAGAATGTGAAATGTCAGAATAATAGTAGAGAGAATGATTTATTTCAGCTTTTATTTCTTTCATCACATTCCCAGTGGGTCAGAGGTTTACATACACTGTTAGTATTTGGCAGCATTGCCTTTAAATTGTTTAACTTGGGTCAAACGTTTTGGTTAGCCTTCAAAAAGTCTCACAATAAGTTGCTGGAATTTTGGCCCATTCCTCCTGACAGAACTGGTATAACTGAGTCAGGTTTGTAGGCCTCCTTGCTTGCACACGCTTTTTCAGTTCTGCCCACAAATTTTCGACTGGATTGAGGTCAGGACTTTGTGATGGCCACCTCAATATCTTGACTTTGTTGTCCTTAAGCCATTTGCCACAACTTTGGAAGTATGCTTTGGGTCATTGTCCATTTGGAAGAGCCATTTGCGACCAAGCTTTAACTTCCTGGCTGATGTTGCTTCAATATATTCACATAATTTTCATTCCTCATGATGCCATCTATTTTATGAAGTGCACCAGTCCCTCCTGCAGCACAGCACCCCCACAACATGATGCTGCCACCCCCATGCTTCACGGTTGGGATGGTGTTCTTCGGCTTGCAAGCCTCACCCTTTTTCCTCAAAACATAATGGTCATTATAGCCAAATAGTTACATTTTTGTTTCACCAGACCAGAGGACATTTCTCCAAAAAGTAAGATCTTTGTCCCCATGTGCAGTTGCAAACTGTAGTCTGGCTTTGTGGTCCCATGGTGTTTATACTTGTGTACTATTGTTTGTACAGACGAACGTGGTACCTTCAGTCGTTTGGAAATTGCTCCCATGGATGAACCAGACTTGTGGAGGTCTTGGCTGATTTCTTTTGATTTTCCCATGATGTCAAGCAAAGAGGCACTGAGTTTGAAGGTAGGCCTTAAAATACATCCACAGGTACACCTCCAATTGACTCAAATAATGTCAATTAGCCTATCATAAGTTTCTAAAGCCATGACATCATTTTCTGGAATTTTCCAAGCTGTTTAAAGGCGCAGTCAACTCAGTCTGACCCACTGGAATTGCCGCCAAACCATCACAGGGCACACACACCATTCACTCACACACTCATACCTATGGGCAATTTAGAGTCTCCAATTAGCCTAACCTGCCTGTCTTTGGACTGTGGGAGGAAACCCACGCGGACATGGGGAGAACATGCAAACTCCACACAGAAAGGTCCTCGGCCGGGATTCAAACTCAGTACCTTCTTGCTGTGAGGCGACAGTGCTAACCACTGCACCACCGCGCTGCCCCACTGGAATTGTGATATAGTGAATTAAAAGTGAAATAATCAGTAAACAATTGTTGGAAAAATTGTCATGCACAAAGTACAAATGTCCTAACTGACTTGCCAACACTATAGTTTGCTAACATTAAATCTGTGTAGTGGTTAAAAATGAGTTTTAATGACTTCAACCTAAGTGTATGTAAACTTCCGACTTCAACTGTACGTAGGCCTATTAATGGTTACATATAAATTAATGTCTCGACGCAAACCGCAATGCCAGGTAGCCTACATTGTATACTGTACATGCAAATACTTGTACTCGAAATGTTCAGGCAGTTTTGCATACTTCCGAGTAGGAGAGGAGTGGTAGTGGGTGAGTGGAGGAAAGGAGGTGGGGACTGAAGAATATTGGGACGCAGCCCTAGGTTGATGTTTTTGTTGCGTGTCATTATACTTCACACATGTACTTCATGGTAGGCTACAATTAAGCTGCACTCCCAAAGTGTCATTGGAAGTAACCGTGACTGCATGCGAAACGCTTGCAAAGCATGTAAACTTACTGGATTTACCAACGTTCCCATTGTGTTTACTTCAAAGTAAATCTTCGAGGTGAATGACCGTGATAAAACATTGCTATGGAATAGGCTACATCTGAATGCAAATAATGCGGTGCTCGTTGACAGCGGGAACAAATAAAAAGGCCATGTAAAATACAAAAATAACGTGGGTTGTGCATAAAATTTGAGTAGGAAATTTTATTTGTTCACAAAACAACACAATTGTTTTACGATTTACAATTAATTGATTTACGATTGACAGGACTGACGCGGACGCCCCAAACAGCGACTGTGCATATCGATTATATTTGTCTCCCACTGATCGCCATTTAGCCTACTTGCTTTACGGAAGGATGGCGTCATATTTTGGGGTACCGTCTAAGACACCACAAGCTTGTTGCATGTTTACGGTAGTTCGTTAGCTAACTGGCAGTTGTGCATATTGTTGACGTATCATATCATTTTCGTTATCAATATAAGCAAATACAGTTTTGTGTGTATGGTTCAAAGAAAACTATAATGCGCATGTGCAAAAGGCCTCAGAGCAACTTCAAAGTTCTTCATAAGAAACTAGACACCCCTACCTGATATGGTAAAGTGGATCGGGTATTCCCTCCTCTTGGTGATTAGTCTGGTCTGCTTTGTTTGTGGTTGCGCTTGCGCTTGCGCTTGCTCAGCCAGCCGATGTGCTGTGTGTTTACATAGGTGGTTTTAAATCGAACGGATACATTTATTTTATAATTAGACTGCAATATTGGTTAAAAGAAAGAAATGGGCAAGAAAGAGGAGGAAGAAATTATTCGGATCGCGAAGAAAATGGATAAGATGGCGCAGAAAAAGAATGGGGTGAGATGTAGTTTGACATGGCTAGCTGGCTGTTGTTTGCATGATTTGGGCGCCGCTCCTGGGTCCCATTCATCGAATGAGATGCCTTTCCAACATATTGAGCAGATATATCAAGACCTAACCGTCAAATTGTTAGTTAACTAGTTATTCATACTCAAAATTCCGACTGCTATATTTGTTTCCAGGCGTAATGTTAACTGAAACCTGTTTGTCGTTAACGCTTGCCAGCTACATCACAACGACACTTGCTCAGGACACCAATCTGATTGTTGTGATGTTGGGCAGTGTGTAGCTAACATTAGCTAGCTAGCAATGTAAACATGGCTACCTTAGACAAGGCATGTTTGTGATATTTAGTGATTCTTTGGTTAATTTATACCCTTCCAACATAATGTTTTAGCTTGGCATTGTTTAGAATAGCCGGTCTGTTGACCAACGAATAATGCTTGGCTAAAATGAATAGAATGAGGACTGACCGATCCCTAGCGCAAAAGAAGCCGACATCACTAGCAATGTAACTTCTTAAGTTACCTTCTAGCTAGACAGCTTACATTGGTAAAGTGCACTTGCACTTATATAGAAAGCTTGCAAGTTACGGTTTCCTGGAGGTAAATTAACTCACCTGAACAATAGCGAACTTGGCGAATGTGACAATAGCATATCATAATTGGCTTTTAATTAAATAAAAGTGTGTAACGTTAGCAACGAGATTGTGAATGAATCGTAAAGTAACGTTAAGCATTCATAACGTAGAAACTAGTGTATTAGTATTATTATTATTATTTATTATTAGTAATTAATAACGTTGCATATTATATTAGTTAACTGGCTATGCGCTATTCCCACATATTGTTTTAGCTGACATTATGACATTAAGCTGACACTTAGTTTAACTGCTGTCGTTAAACCTGTTACTGTGTTTGTAGTCTGGCGCACTGGACCTGCTGAAAGAGCTGAAGAACATTCCTATGACGCTGGAATTGTTACAGGTGAGTAATCCACTAGCTACCCTTTCTCGTGCCTTCCAATGGAAGTTATTGAGGACATGCATTCAAATTATTTTTTTGTTTTCAGTCTACGAGAATTGGGATGTCAGTGAATGCCATTCGGAAGCAGAGTACGGGCGAGGAGGTTACATCGCTAGCAAAGTCTCTCATAAAATCCTGGAAAAAGCTCTTGGGTAAGCAAAATAAGTTTTTTGCTGTCCACCTTTACTGATGATGAGACTGAGATACAGAATTAATTTCAAAAACATTAAGGAGATTGGTTAAGGGTTTAAAATGATATATTCACTATTATTGGCACCCCTGGTAAAGATGAGTAAAAAGGGTTATGAAAAATGTACCGTTTGGTGAATTAGCTTAATCTCACACTGAAAAAATGAGAAAAATTCAACCTTTAATTGAGGTAAATTTATTATGAGAAAAAAAATCCCTCATCAAGAAATAATTATTTTTAACAAAACCACGTTTGCCACAATTATTGGCACCCCTGCATTTATATATAGAATAAAGTAATATTTTTTTATATTTGGTCACGTATCCTTTGCATGCCATGACTTCCTGATGTCTGTGACCTAACAACATCAAAAGACTTGATATCTTATTTTCTGGTACTCTTACAAGCGATACTATAACGTCTCTGCATTTGAATGGATCTCTATGGGAATTTGGGGGTGGGACTAGATTTAGCTGTAAATTATTAAATTTAAAAAAATTTAAAAAATTGCAGGCGACCCCATCCTCAAATCAGGCGCCGCAACCCACAGTTTGGGAACCCCTGCTTTAAAGGTTGTTTCTCCTGACAAATCTTCCTATTGAACTCTATGGAAAAATAAGTCAGGAGAAGAAACCCTTCAAGTTATCCATCCATATCTACTGTATTTCTGGCAGTAGAGTGATGGTTTAAGGCTTGTTTTATATGTCAGACCCTTGATGACTTACAGCCATTTAGCCAACCATGTGTTCCATACTGTTCCAGTATAATTTACAGCTAAATCTAGTCCCACCCCCCAATTCCCATAGAGATCCATTCAAATGCAGATACGTTATAGTATCGCTTGTAAGAGTACCAGAAAATACGATATCAAGAGTCTTTTGATGTTGTTGGGTTACAGACATCAGGAAGTCATGGCATGCAAAGGATATGCGACCAAATATTAAAAATTATTACTTTATTCTATATATAAATGCAGGGGTCCCAATAATTGTGGCACACATGGTTATGTTAAAATAATTATTTCTTGATGAAGGATTTTTTTTCTCAATTAAAGGTTGGATTTTTCTAATTTTTTCAGTGTGAGATTAAGCTAATTCACCAAACGGTGAATTTTTTATAACCCTTTTATTACTCATCTTTACCAGGGGTGCCAATAATAGTGGAGGGCACTGTGTGTGTATGTGTGTGTGTGTATATATATATATATATATATATATATATTACAGTGACACATTATTTTTGTTGTTTTGGCTCTGTACCCAGCACATTGGATTTCAAATGGAACAATGACTATGAGGTTAAAGTGCTTTCAGCGGATGAACCGTGTAGTAATTGTGGCCCTTTTTGTACACAGTCCGCCCATTTTAGGGGACGGAAAGTAATTGGACAAGTAAACAAACTTAAATAAAGTAATATTTATATATTAATTAATTAGATTTTGTTGCAAACACAGTAGATTGAAAGAGAAGAGAATAAGACAGTAGCATTTCATTCAAATTGCTGCCAGTACTCCATCATTGAACTGGACTTATTGACATGATTATATTTTCCATAAGAACAAAATGTGATTTAGTTGAAGAGCTTTTCATTTGTTTGAGATATCTCATTGTTTATTGCATAATTATCTTAATATAGCAAACATAGCAATCACATTTTATTGCTTTTGATTACATTTTTATGTTCCATCATTGCTTTTCATACAGAGGCTGTCTTTGTGTTGAACAAATCACATTTTTTGCTAAAGTATACTATTGATACAGTACAGATTTACCCATGAGCAGAGATCTCGAACACATCACCTACAAATGGTGAGGTGATCTGTCTCCTGGAAAAATAAGAGATTAAAAAAATAATAGTGTATATGGAGAAGGAGCTCCTTGAGAATGGTATTGAGTTAGCCAGGAGTGTATGAATGAAATGCATATGACCTAGTCCAGTGGTTCTTGGGGGTACCTCTTGTGTATGCTGGTTTTTGTTCCAGCAACTGTGGTTGGAACAAAAACCAGCATACACAGAGCTTGGGAACCACTGACCTGGGCCACGTTTCCCAAAAGCATCGTAAGGCTAAGACGTCGTAAAACCCTTCGTACGAAGCTTCTTGAACTTTGGGTGCGTTTCCGAAAAGCATCTTAACTTAAGACGCTCTTAGAAACGCTCCTAGATTAAAGATTACTCCAGACTAGTCGCAGGCGGTTAAGTGCGTTTTAGAAGCCCATAAATAACATACTTTATTTGATTTTTCGTAGAATCGCTCGTTGAAATCGCACTTAACCCTAAGATTGATCGTTATCAGGAAACGCGGCCCTAGTCTATTGTACAGCATTGCACTTATAGTGCAGGTTCCTGGCCTCAACTCAAAACTTTAAGCTGGTAAACTATTGACCCATCAGTCCAGCAGAGGGCACCTTTGCCACAACATACTGGAAGATAACTACTACACTCCAAGTGACACTGGTTCTTTGCAAATGTGTCAAACTTTAAAGTACCTCTTGCTTCTATAGCTGTATGTATGTAGGTTATTGTGTACATTTTTGTATGTATGGTTCAGTCTTTGTAATTTAAGTCACGGGAAGTTTTAGTGTTT
This sequence comes from Synaphobranchus kaupii, assembly GCA_029718625.1. Taxonomy (NCBI): domain Eukaryota; kingdom Metazoa; phylum Chordata; class Actinopteri; order Anguilliformes; family Synaphobranchidae; genus Synaphobranchus; species Synaphobranchus kaupii. Next base: position 116,797,581 of record CM056377.1, read on the forward strand.
TGCAAACATATCAGTGTTGTTTTTGATTTTGAAAAAGATTTTATTTCAAAAGAAACTTTGACGTTTCCAGTCGTGTGCAAATTTAGCTGATGTGTTATTCTTTTTCTGTTTCAAAATGGCTGACAGATGAGCCTGCAGGTGGTGACAAAGCCTCAGAGGAGAAGAAAAGAGAGGCCACACCTCCAACAGTCTCCTCTTCACAAAACAGCCCTGAGCCACGCGAGGAGAGGTGGGCCAATCAGCTCAGACCATTATTACTACTGTTGGAGTCCACTCAGTCCTACCTCACGTCCTGGATTTAACAGACTTGCTGTTGAGGCTCATTACATGAACTGTGCATTTATACAAAAAAAAATTCACACTAGTGAGGCTGAAATGGCACAAAAAAATTAAGACTTTATAACTCCAGGTGTGGGTATCAATTACTCATGTCATGCAGAAAGTAGATGTCCTAATTGACTTGTTAACACTATAGTTTGCTAACATGAAATCTGTGGACTGGTTAAAAATGTGTTTAATGACTTCAACCTAAGTGTATGTAAACTTCCGACTTCAACTGTACATATGTGAAACAGATAAAACTATGCATTTCCTGGATCATAAACTCAGTGTCCACAAGTGTGCACAATCTGAGGGTGATATGCAGAACTACTAAAGATCTATGATGCAAAATATAGGCAGTGTACCCTGTTGTCCATTAGTATCTCCAAATCTATGCAAATGGCTAAATTGTGCACTGCTGTAAATAATAAAATAATGATATATTTAACAACAAATGAACTGTTTTACATTACATTACATTATAGGCATTTAGCAGACGCTCTTATCCAGAGCGACTTACACAACTTATTATTACATTTATCCATTTATACAGCTGGATATATACTGAAGCAATTCAGGTTAAGTACCTTGCTCAAGGGTACAACGGCAGTGTCCTACCTGGGAATCAAACCTGCAACCTTTCGGTTACAAGTCCAGTTCCTTAACCATTATACTACACTGCCGCCGTTTTGGCTCATAAAACTCACTTTTGCATAATTTTCAAGTGGGAATTACTATCTTTTCATCAGTATAGCGGGATAGATATCTATGGGTCCAATAACCTATCCAAAACATGTCATAAAATGAACAGAACATTTTTTGTTCATTATAAAGTATATACATTTGCCCCCTCTGATGGTTTAAGATGAAAACATTGATATCACACTGTTACACACACCTTAATATGTAGCCTAATCATTCATTCTTGTACCTCAATAAAACATAAATTTATCTGTACTCTACAGTATGTATTATTTTGCTTCATGCCCTGGGATCACATTTATCTGTAGGTTTTAAAAAAAAGAGAATAATGACTCCAAGAAAAACAATTACATTCATCTAATACATATCAGCGAACAGTAAATTGGAATTAGTATTTTCCATGCCCTAAGTGACAAGTATATACACCATAGCCTATATTATGTATGATAACATTACAATAAGATAATATTCCAGCTTCAGGAAAGTGCTGCCAAATGTTCTATCTTCAATGAAAATCGGTACATCAAACATAAAATATGGCTGAGCCACCAATGAACGCTTACACTACAGTATGTGAAATGCACTCAACATGTTGCTATGACAGAATAAAATTTTTGGTGGTAAAAAAAAATATTTTTATGAACTCACACACTATTGTCCACTGTGTCATGCATGGGTAGGGGTAGTTGCAGACTAGACTGGGTGGGGGGTTAGTTGTTAAATGGACTAGCTATGCGACATTAGTGACACTTAGAAACTCTGTATTCGGCAGTTGTCACAAGTCGTGTACTAATAAAGTACAACACAAAGTTTGTTGTTGTCTCCACTCATAGTTTGGTTGCAGGAGCAATGAATGTCTCAGTTGAGCAAAGTCTTGGTGCTGGCGTCCTGGTCACTAGGCATCTGCGCAAAGGGGTTAAAGAGCTAGCCAAGTTGCTTGGTAACCCAGAGATTTTACTCTAACCCTCTCCCCCATAGCAGCTCGAGCAGCAACTCAAGCAGCAAAAGCGAATCCAATGACATCACAGCCAACACACTGATCACCACCTTCCCACGGGCGCCCAACACATCAGACTCTGTCAGGAACAAATGCAGGGAGATGCTGTCCAGTGCCTTGCAAGCAGGGAGTAAGTTGTTTAGTTTGAGCGTATCTCAAACGTTGACAGTAGCTGGTTTTTGATTTAGATGGTTTTGGAAGTTGGTCTTATTGTGGTGAGTGCAGTTGGTAATGTTTTTATTTGTCTTCCTTTCAGATGACTACATTGCTATTGGTGCTGACTGCGATGAACTTGGGGCTCAAGTTGAGGAATATATCCTGTTTTTTTTACCTGAAGTGATGTTTGAGAGGGATTGCACATCATTAACTGATGTAACTGAAATGCCATGTTAGGTTAAAGATAGTCGTAAGTGTAGAACCTAGCAATACAGGTACCCATTGCTAAGACTGTATTTCCCTCTTCCGTATGTTATCATAGGTTTAAGACTCTTCATATGAAGTCCAACACTGGATTGAAATGCATAACATGTAGAAAGCTGCCGCACTTTAGTAGTGTATTCTTGTCTGATCATTGATATTTAGAGTGTGATTGGTGTATTTTTTATGCTGTGGAGTTGAGGTGAGTCGATGTTGGAGGCTTTTACATAGCCTGTTGTGACAGAGCCATTTACCCTTGTGAAGCTAGTGTGCCGTTTGTTTCTTGTATAGGTGATGAGCATTTCCTGTTTGCGCTACTATATACTTTATGAGTGTTAACTATATTTCTTTAGTTACTGCTCCTCTTATTAACCTATTGAATACACTTGCATACATTGTATTCTAAATCGTTTTGGATGAGTGTATTTGTTCCATAGATCTACTGTAATTGTCATGATTGTTTTAACATGCCACATATCAAAAGGCTCAAAGCGGTTCTGTCCATGTGGCCCGAAATGCTCCCTTAACCAATGGGCACGCATCTTCCAGGAGTTCAAAAACACTGACATGAAGTACAAAAACAGAGTCCGGAGCCGGATCGCAAACTTGAAGGACATAAAGAACCCCAGCCTTAGGAGGAACGTGCTGTGCGGCAATGTGCCCCCTGACAGAATGGCCAGGATGACGGCAGAGGTCAGAGTTCATTCGGTCCAATAGAAGGATGGACACAGTCGCAGTGCTGTGACCTAATCTCTCTCCCTTTTTCTCTGTGACAGGAAATGGCCAGTGACGAGCTTAAGGAGATGCGCAAAAACCTGACCAAAGAGGCCATTCGCGAGCACCAGATGGCCCGAACGGGAGGCACAGAAACAGACCTGTTTTCTTGTGGGAAATGCAAAAAGAAGAACTGTACATACACCCAGGTATGGGTGAATATATTTTTAAAAAACAACAATAACTTCTAATCTTAAAATAATTCTCAAATCACCATTTATTGCAGAAAGGGGAAATCTGTGTAGTAAATTTGAAAAAAAAAAGTATATGCATGAATGAGAAAAGATAATAGTTTTTTTACTTGTCTTTGCAGCAGCTCCAGTTGCTTATTTGTTTTTTTTCCTAGCATCACGGGAAGTTCATGTATGTCTGCTGTTGTAATCATGCTAAGGGTTAGAATGAACCTGAACTTCAAATCACTTCCCGCAGGTTCAGACCCGAAGTGCTGATGAACCAATGACCACATTTGTCCTCTGTAATGAATGCGGAAACCGATGGAAGGTAAGCATCTAAACAGCACCACTTTGGATATCGGTGTCATGAACTGAGGTCAGTTCATTTAGGATGGACAGAAACGACAAGCTGAGATAAATCTGCTGTTCATTCAGTGTTTTGCATTTGTGATCTGTCCCGAGGTGACATCAACTAACCGTAATATCTAGAAATACTGTGCATTGTATAAAATGGTTGTTTGCATGCTTTGGTGGTGGGTGTAACGTTGTTGGTTCTTTCTTTTTAGTTTTGCTAGTTGGAGGAAGAGTCACTGATGTGACATGCAGCAAGACTGCTGGAACAGGATTTCATTTTGTACCTGTATTTGAAAAGGAAAACAGTTTGGACCTTCACGTTCAGTGAAACCTGCCACACCGCTAGCTACACACGGAAACACTACTGTTTTTATTGGATCCATCACACTCGAATGGATTATTATTTGAACAATTTCCTGTATTTTAAATATTTCATTAGGGACTGCTGTCAAACTACAATTGATGTTAATGTGTTTTATTTTCTTTTGTCATTTTTTATATGTAGTTTGACATTAAACTTTGATCAGTAATTCCTGTTTTGCTCTGTTCTTGTAAATATGATCTTTGGTTTTTGTAGATTCAATTTCCTCACGGTTGAAAGTTCCAAAAGGAGATGCATCATGTTCTTTTCGAGGAGTTAAAAAACATTTCCTGTTTTGTAGCATACTTTTATGAGCTAGCAGAAGTTGGAAGTCCTTATCTAATGTGTGAAAAAATCAGTTCAAAATTATGTGTTTATGTCAGCAGCAGGTATTGCTTGTAACACTATGTCACAGAATTCTGTGTTGTTTACAGATAGGCCGGCTTTGGCCCGTTTTCAAATGTTTTTCCAGTTGTTGATGGGCACAGCATTAAGTGTCTCTATTCCAAGTATGTCACCAGAGTCGCCAAAATAGCTGGGATACATGCTTTCTTCTATTCCCCAAAGTCTCATTGTAGCTGACACATTAGCTTGTGTGATTTAATCACAGGAACACAATGTAAATTATAGCACATGAATTACAATAATTCAATAACAGTCATTTTATTGGGTTAAATTCTGTAGGCCTTCTCTTTCTTTTGATTTGGATTTGCATGCTAATGAATGCAGCATTTTAGATCTAAGGCAGTGTATATGGAGGGCACTGGAGTATGGTCAAATGAATAAAATGCAGATATGGGTAATGTTCCGCATTGACTGCTTTGACTGTAAATGTAAAACAGCCAGCTGATTCCAGTTTTGATTGTACTCTGAACAAGAGAACATTCTTTTTGGTGACTAAAGAGATTTGCTTCATGAACCATTCGTGGCAGTGATATGATCTGTGGCATTGCAATATGAAGAAAGAGGTCAATGTTTATCACAGAGGCTTTATGCACAGTAGCAAAGAGCCAATGGGACGGCATGTTTATTTCAGCTATAAACCACAGGGAAGCCAGTCTAAACGAGATGGTCAGAGGGTTGTGAATTTTAATCTTATGCATTATTAATGTAGCCTAGAAGCTAACAATGGCATGGTGAATGCAGCATCTCTTCTTTGTAATGATTCCAGGTGCAACCACTCCAGTGTTGAATAAGATGCTCTTCTCATTACCTTTGGTCACAAACATTGCCGACAGGCACCAATTGGCACGACGTTCTTCTCCTCGTCATCTCAGATTTCTCCTCTGAAACGGTATTGATTTGTTTTATCTTGATTTTCTTAATTTTTATTTGAGAATTCTAGTTTGGCTTTTCTGTGCTTCATCACTTAATTATCTTACTTAGGCCCTGAGATTCTACACGCTCATCATTACAACAAGTCATATACCTCCTTTACATGAACGTACACACGAACACAGTCACTGTTTCCCGATTTCTACAGAGGAACCCAGATGGAAGGAAACCAAATGCAAAGTTTCTGCGTTACGCTTGGCTGTGGTATGAATGCGTGTACGGGTGTTTACCTATGGTCCAGCAATCCTCAAGAGTCCAACTGTCTTTCCGTGTGCTGTTGTGGCTTTAATGCAAGGCCATGGTTTTAGCTCTGTATTTCTAATCACATTGGTCTCAATGTATTCTGAGTGGATACACATGGGATTAATGACCACTGGATAAAATTGTGCTTTATTATATTTTAAAAGAACTGGAATGCCCACATTTTGTCAATTGAGTGGTAGAATATAAATCAAACATAAACACATACAAGTCATTAAAAATGTCTCTTTGTAAACTCTGGTTTTAAAAGAAAATTACAATAACAGAAGGAAAAAAAAACATTTATAGGCAGTATAACTAAACCACAGGCTTAGGTTAAGTTATTTGAGGTTGATCTACTTGATTTTTTCCATCTGCTCAAATTGCACATATCAAGTACATATAGACACGTGACAGCACCACCCTCTTATCTACCAAAATTGGCAAAAACACTATAGTTATTTTTCATGTGGCAAAAAGGTGTGTAAGTTAGGATAGAACTTGGTTAACATTATACTGTATATGTCACAGACTGGATGTCAAGGCACTTCCCCAATTGTAGCTCTTGTCTTTGAGAACATGGCATGAACTAAAGGTAACAAAAAAAACAGTATTGCAAAAGCTTTATAATGCCAAATTTCACAGAATTTGATACAGCAAACACCTTTATGGAAATGGAGCAGGTTCCTTGATGTGACTATCAAGAAGTGATCTGAGATTATGTCTGGATTTTACATGAAGAAATGTATGGCCTGTTTTAAAAAAAAAAAATTATTTTATCAAATGTCATTATTCTTACAAATTACTTGCCCTCATTTTTGCCTAACTGAATTAAAGTTTTTCAAGTGCCAAAAATGATAAAACGTGATTTACGTTTGACTAACAAATATTTCTCTAGCCTAATACGTAAGCAGAATATTACAAAAATGTGAAGAAAAAAATTAATTGCGTTCATTTAAAATACACAATAAATAATATTTGACAAAGTTTTGCCATTTTAATATATGTAATTGTATGCATATATAGTACAATTTATTTTACATCTAATTTTACTCCATTTGAGGCACACAATTACAAATAGTAAAACCACAATAATATGTGCACCTTGAATAACTGTTAAGAACAGAAAAGTGAACACAAACTCAAATGTCAAAAAGAGTCTTCAATCCCTTATGATAGTGAGGTCAAATGTTTACAGTAGTCTTATATTACCATACCATAATTGGCTCCCTTTTTAAAATATTTGAAAAATGTATGGTTGCCAGGTAATTTTGGTGGGTACCTATGACTCGTGCTGAAGAGGGTACAGACCTTAGAAAGCAAAAGGAATATAACCCTTAGAAATCACTTAAAATACACCTTTCCCTCTTAGTAGAAGAGATATGTTACCTTGGCAAGCTTCGATTTTCATACGCAGTTCACAGAAACAGGCAGGCAGGTATATGCCAAAAATTCCCTTTTTTTTTTTTTACATCTTATAAGACGAAACACTTTTTTTTTTTTGAAGTTGAGGAAATAACTTACCAGAAATATACTATGACTTCAACTTTCACAAATATAGTCCATAACATGCTTTTCCTTCAAGACAACAATATAAAATAGTAATAAGACAAAACATTATTTAAAAAATAAAAATAAAATCTCAAAACGTAACTCATTTCCTTTGGACTATCTTGCGTTGTCGATGTGGTAGCTAGCTCGTGGCACTGAGCCCTCAGCTGATTTGAGTCCAGAGTAAAGGAGGCCAGGCTCAGGCCTATTGTAGATCACTATAGCTATAAAATCCCTGCATGGCGCACGGAGGCCCTCTTCCATTAGTCTACTCTAAATAATTTACAAACAAACAAAAATTAAATAAAATAGTAACAACAATGAAAAAGCGACAGAACCTATGATTCTGCGGACTGCTCGGATAAGTGTTGAAGCAGACCCGTGTAGGCTGAAGAGTTCATGTAGCGAGGGTACGAGTCTCTTTGCATTAACGTGTAGATCTGGAGCTGTGCGTCGTCAAACGTGTGGCAGGACGGCTCCAGCATGTTCCTGTTGATCACTTCTCGAACCCGGGAATCCAAACTCACCTGAGCAGAAAATAAAAGACAAAGATTTACACAAAAGCAGTGATATTACTAGATTAACAATGCCCATTGGGCCTTCACTTCACTAACTCACTTAATTTCACTCACTCACTGCCAGTCGACTCAAAATTTTATGAGTAAGTAATTCAGCTCATACACTTTATCTTACAAAACATTTTTTCTCATCAAGGTCAGTGATCTCTCCTGTAACTGTAAAATAACCTTTCCTGGCAATGGGGAAAATTATGCAGTGTAAAATGTAAGTACGCATACCTCTTTAGGTGAAAGGATTGAGACGTAGTCTTCGTATATTAGCCGCACTTTTTCCTCTACAACACCTTTGTTCGCTTCCTTTTTGAGGTCTTCACAGGCTAACCAAAACAGCATGTTTTCTTCGCTGAACTCTGTTCGTAGAAAGTCACGGAAGGTGTTCCTCCCAGCCGGGCTGTTCATAAGCTTGTCAAAAGATTGTCCCCAGGAGCTAACTTCTTCCACAGTGGGCTTCAGGCTTCAGGAGGCAAGAACAAAAAAGGTCACTGCTGGAAACAGCAGGGACCCATTCCCAAAACTTTCTGAAACAGTTAGCGACTGTATTCGACTTAGAGGCACTCTGAGACTCTTTTAACTCTGAGAGAATGAAGAAAATTGGAAGACAATTGTGCTACTGTGTAATAAGAAATGGTACGTCATTTACTAATCATCTGCATATGCCTGTAGACAAACAATGACATGGGAAGGATTGAGCACTTCCTGTCGCTCAAGCCTCTACCCTACACTCTTGGAGCAATAGTTTGTTCAGTTGCCCTTGAAGCCCTCTCTCATCACTTGTATGAGCTCTGGTGCGAGTGGCCCATTGCTTTGTTTATATAAAGGATCCGAGGCCCCTCTGACTGACCTTTCCTCACAGTTTGTGGTCCCCTCTGTCTTGACGTCGCAGGAGGTTCGCCGGGCACTCTCCGCCCCCTCGTCATTCCTAACAGTGAGACTGTGAGGTAAGAAACAACAAGAGCAAATCATCGGATCCAGGGAGAGACGGGGCAGGACAGGAGTGTCCAGCAATGGAGAGCTCCCCTCAGTGTGTCCGATACCTCTTGAGCTTGCAGAGTCAGAATCTGCCTGAGCGTGATGGTTCTTCTTATCCGTGGAAAGAGTGCTCTAGTACATGTGGACTGCGTTTGCGCGGCGCAGATACACGCATCACGCCCACGCAGCACCACACAGCATGCATATTTCATTAGAGAATAGGCAAAACCTGTAAAGCTCCCTCTGGTATGTCCTCAAAGTAGTAAAATACATGCTTATGCACTAAGGCTAACTGGCTCTTTTATGTCCAGTTGAAATTTTTTAATCCTCCACAGCACCAAAATGGCAGTTCTATCTGTACACAGAATGTTAAGGCTTGGTGCGGCTTTGTGGCAGCTTTGTCGACATGTCGCCATTGTTTTTCCATCCAAGCTCTCACAAACAACCCTTGAAAGAAAAAAGAGAATCCAGGGTATATATATAATATACCCCACTGGAGGAGCTGGATGCAAGCACTAGCATCCTCCATTCCTCTAGGGTCTGCTGTGTCGTAATTAAGCACCACAGTGTTCCACCAGGTATAGAAGTCACTTGGCTGTAATGTAATTAAAACCCGGTAGGACTTGAAACCTGCCGTGAGCCTTGTGTGTAGTTATGAAACATTAGCAGGATTTAACTGTGAAAAACAAGATTCTATGCCGAATTGGAACTTCGCTATACCAAAATCTACCAAATTTGACCAAATTTGATTTACAGTGTTTATTTCTGCCAGCTAGACCAAGACATTTAGCTCCAGAATATTTTGTATATTATATTGATTCTGTATACTAACTGGTAATTTTCACATGCTGTGCATAAATGCAGAAAAATGCTAGTAGCAAATGAAGAGCAGAGAAGCACTGAAAGATCCACGTCCTCATGTGAAACAATCCACATGAAATGTTTTGCTAACAACTGTACCCGTCGACATGGAAGCTTTGAGTAGCACTTTCAGGTGCTTAATCTCAGTTTTTTTTAAAGTTTCTGCTACCATTGTGCTCGCATAGGTATCACACTCTCTAAAAGACGCCTGCGTTCCAGCACAGCCTCGCGATCACTATTTTACAATTTCAATAAAAAAGAACTAATTCAAACGTGATATAATAAAAGTAAAAACTCAGTATTGCAAATTTAAAATTTCACTCAAGCCTCATTTTCAGTACGTATATCCAGTAAGGTCTACATGCATATCATCACATAAAGTGAATGACGGGTCTCTTCTGTAGCCCAGTAGAACCGACTCTGGGACGTTCTGCTTGAGCTTTCGCCAAACATTTGATTACAGACCAGCCAGAGGTTTTTATTCGGTATCTTCCTTCAGAGGGTTTCCTATGGGGGCCTGGGGCAAGATGTGGACCCACAGCAATGACTGCAGACCCCCCCCACCCTCCCCCTCCACCCCCTCCACCCATACGTACATACCAGGAACAGCTGCAGCAGCAGCACCAGCAGAAGCAGCAGGCGTTGGAGCCTCTGTTCCCCACGCCGTGCGGCTCCTGGGCGGCGCTCGCCGTCTCCTGCTGCACCGACATCTGTCGCTTGCGCATCTCCATCCTCTCTGATCCCATGAGCTGCAGGAGGGGAGCACGGCGTTGGACTGAGCGAGCGAGACGCCTTGTATATATGCAGCGCATAAGTCACATGCATCAGCCGTGCGGCGTGCACACTGCACACCACTAGAGATCAAGCTGCGTTCTTTTTATAGGGGATGCAGCCCGCGCGCGCGAGAGTCATACTTACAAACTAGACAAATGTAAGCGCCGCCATTTGTGAGAAGGATTTCATTCCCCTCTCATAGTAAATAAAGTCGAGTACAAATAAAGATTATTTTCAGTTGGTTCTTTGTTTCTTGATGAGAGAGGCAAGAAAAAAAGGGCCATTTGGTTCACAGATACATTAGAAAATAGGAAGCCTGGGAGAAATATGAAAAAAAAAAGAGAAATAATAACAAAATTCTTAATCATCACGAACACGGTTTTAGTGCATTATTTAACAATCCATAATTAAATGCAAATGATAGAGCCGCTCTCTATGTAAGCCTGTGGTGAAACACAAACAGACATAATCAAATGAATTGACATGCTACTTAATAAACCGCCTGATAAATGTTCATATAGATAATTTATAACTGGTAATAATAGTACTAGTACTGTTATTTGCTCCTTTCACTATGAACAGCCATTTCTTATAGATATTTGTAAAAAGAACAGTTGTCTAATTTATAACACAAATTAGATTAAGTTAGGTTAAGAAACAATTATTGTTTCTGTGCTCGAAGGCTGCTGGAAGCAGAGAAGCTCACAAACTCACAAACAGCAGCAGGTGCCACGATAATCAGGGAAACAAAATCCCATCAAACCATCTTTGTGGTGGCATAATAAAAATATATCTGATCTCTAAACTGCAATCATTCAAATATATTATTTCTGAACCATAATCATAATAATGTATATGATTGCTGAACCCAAGGACGGATAGAAATTATCTGCGCAAGGGAAAAAAATCTGAAAAAGGGCACGCTTGCACACATACACACACACACACACACACCCCACCTCTCGGGCCTCCCTGGACCCACTAGTGCCCGGGAAGGATTCCCCTGTTATACCCCTTAGCTCCAACCCTGTCTGAACTTACGAGCATGTTGTTCCTTCCCTGTTTTCAACTGATCAATTATTACAACTTTTTTAATACAAATGGTTCAAAGAAAAGAGGGAACAGTGGTATATATTATTGTTGGAAATTTGATTCAAATGGATTGATTATATATCATCAAATCATCAAATCGATATTTATTTATATAGCGCATTTCACAACTAGTTGTCACAATACGCTTCACAGAAAAACAGAAAAAACCCAGCCTAAACCCCCACAAAAGCAAGCCAAAGGCAACAGTGGCAAGGAAAAACTACCTGGTGTAACTAGGAAGAAACATAATGAGGTGCAAGTGGTTTGCTGCTCATTTATCTGAAAAGCATCTGTTAGACACATGAATCTGCTCCAATCCTGCTTCCACTGGTCTCAGATGCAGCCATTTTAAGTTATCAACGCCTTCCTTCTGGCACATGATACCTAAATGTACTGATGCTTCTATGTCTTGCAGTTGGTTTATGAATCATACATACTATACTACCCACTCATGTTATAAATGAACATAGTGATTCTACTAGTGCACTCATTCGCTTCAAGTCTTACATCTCATGTTCATTTTTAATGTTGGTATATGCCACATTCTCGTGTTGATTAAGCTGTTAGAATACCAAACGGATCAGTACTAAAGATGTCCTCTACACTGAACCCACAAACCAAGATCTCCAATTTAACCTTCATGCTAACAATATATAACTTATTTTTCCTTCATGGGCTTTTCAGCCAACCCCTTAACCTCACTGTGTGTTCACATTCTGCTCAGACTTATTGCTTTAAAATTTCAGCCATATTAGCAGACTCCATTGAAAATTAAACACTAAATGAGTTTATACAATTGATTCTACCTGAAGATGATGACACAATTGAGGAATCTCGACGATACAGTGAATCCAGGGTTCATTTGTTTGTTCAACATTTTTCACCCACCTGCAAATAGTCTTCTTATCTGCACTTAAACGTCTGTTGGCAAGCATTCATTGAACGTTGGTGTTACCTCAACTGGATTTACTGTAACTCATTGCTACTCATTACTCACTTAGGAGTGCAAAAACAGGGCATCACACTAATCCCATCATTCGCAGCATAGGTTTGCTGTATTCTTTGTGATCATGTTTAAAACCTTACTCTTGACCCTTAAGGTTGTGCATGGTCAAACCTCTGCCCTAATCCTCTGTGCTCTGACATGTCTTCTCTGATCACAAGATAGGCGCCTTTAATGTATCCCGAAAGCATAGCCAAAAATTGACACGGCAATAGATATTTTGGCTATCAGGCAGCTCAGCTATGGAATCCTTTAACAAAAACCATCTGAGCGCTTAATACTATAGTCTACATTTACAAACCACAGCTACAGCAGTAAACATCCTGGTTGCAGAGACCCACAGACCAAGGGATATGTTCCAAACAAAGTACTTAAGCAGTAGGTACAGCTACATCACAGACTAAACTAGAAGATGGCACTCAGTACAGTGCATACCGTTGTCAAAAATTGTCTAGATATGCCAGTTCCACATTTTGGATATGCCTTTTTAAATTCTAGACACTCTTATGCATTTTAGTCAGTTATTGCAAAACCATGTGAATAATCAGCACTATATTTGTTCAGTGACCTGAAATGAGTTCTCCAGCACCCCCTTGCTGATTGGCACACGAAGTTTCATGGTGTTACATGAATCCGTTCAGAAGTTATATGCCTTTTTGTGAGAAGCCACACCCACTAACAGACCCCCCCCCCCCCCCGTGGGCAATCAGTGTAAAAAGTTAATCAGTTCTTCCCTGCCCCATGATTAACATTTCCACAGCATATTGTAGTATTGCGTGAATCCTCTCGGAAGTTATATGCCTTTTTGCGAAAAGCCACACCCATTGCCACACCCCCTTTGGCCGATTGGTGTGAAAAGTTAATGAGCTCTTCCGTGCCCCATGACCCAGCTTTCCACAAAATTTCATGTAAATCCGTTAATAACTTTAACAGATATTCAGCTAAGAGTAAGACAAACAGAAGGATGGAATGGAGTGAAAAAAGTCTGACCCTGTCAACTTGCTGGAGGTAATTAAAGCAGTTTAGCCACTCCTGCCTCCTTATTACTCACCAAGAGTGGTGGAAACCATACCAGAATGCAGAACCTTTAAGATAAAGTTTGAATCCCCTGCTCCATCTAAAGGTACTACGTAATCTTCTGTGTAATACGCATTTGCTGTATATTATATAAGATGTGCTTTAACATATGTTGTACAAACTCATTTTTATTGCACATCCACTACCAAAAAAAGGTGTTACAATCAAACAAACACAAATACCACAATGGAAATGTTGATGGAATTAACTATGTTATTTATTATTATATATTTATAACTTGTATATCCATTATTTTTAATTAACTAAATTTCCGTTCCCCAGTGAAAGTCTAAATTTGTGTTCCCCAGTGAATGAAAATGATAGAAAATTAGACACAGGAAAAAATAAATAAAATGGTGGCCATGATGCAATCCTCTGAGATTAATTATCTGTGTAACTCATCACCTGGTTACTCACATGTAACATAACTCAAGGGGTAAACAAAGGCTAGGGGCCACCCTGGTGAAAAGATATAGTCCTCACTAATAACACTGCACAAGGGTCAAACTAATTATTAGAGGCAACCCTTTTGGTAGAGTAGAGTGCTTCCACATTACATTCTACTAGCTTCTGTGGTAATGAATAGGGGCTCATTAGTATGGTACCATATAAGAACTGTTCAGGTATATGAATGTTTTGTCTGCAAAATTACCAGCTTTCCTGCAGTTATGTACAGAGACCAAATGGCTTACTTTTCGTCATCACTAGTCTGTGACACTACTTGCCTGAAGTTGTTCACCAATACGAATATCATCATTTATTTGTGATGATTCTAAGAGCCCCCTGTTGCACCTCATCCCAAAATGTGCTTGATTGGATTGAGATCTGGGGACAATGCAGGCCATTGGAGTAAACTGAAGTCACTGTCATCTTCGTGGAACGTGCTTGAGATGATGGGTGCACTGTGACATAGTGCTTTATCCTGCTGGAAGTATCCATTTGAAACAGGGGAGACTGAGGCCATAAATGGATGCACATAGTCAGAAACAATGCTTATGTATGCTCTGGCATTGAAATGATGTTCAATTTGTATTAAGGGGCCTAATGCTGCATTCACAACATATGGGAATTTCGGTTTGAACGACTTACTTGCTCGTAACAACAACTTGGAAGTGTCCACGCGTTAACCTCGGAAGAACCAGTTTAAAACCAAGATCACCAGTGATTTGGGGAGGGTCTCTGAGATCACTGAAAAGATGGAAGTTTGCCGGAAACTTTTGTTTTTGTTAACTATCGCCATTTTGGCAGGATGGATCGATGGGTTCATGCACTTTACGCCAAATTCTGACCCTACCAGCATGTTGCAGCACAGATCAAGATTAGTCAGACTAGGCGAGGTTTTTCCAATCTTCAAACACCCAGTTTTGGTGATCATGTACCCACTGTAGCCTTATCTTCCTGTTCTTAGCTGACAGGAGTAGAACCCGGCGTGGTCTTCCGCTGCCGTAGCCTATCCGCTTCAAGGTTCGATGCGCTGTGCATTCAGAGATGCCCTTCTGCACACCACTGTTGTAAACATCTGTTATTTGAGCATTTGTGGCCTTTCTGTTAGCGAGAGCGAGGCTGCCCATACTCCTCTCTCTTCTCTCATTAACAAGGCATTTTTTCCCACATAACTGCCGCTCACTGGATCTTTCTTGTTTATCACACCATTCTCTGTAAACTCTAGAGACTGTAGTGCGCGAAAATCCCAAGAAGGATTTCTCAGATGCTAGAACCACCACGTCTGGCAACAATCGTAGCACGGTCGAAGTCACTTAGATCACGTCTTGCCCATTCTTATGTTTAGTCGAACAACTAAACCTCTTTACCATATCCGCATGCTTTACATTGAGTTGCAGCCACATGATTCGCTGTTTGGAGGAGCAGGCTATTTGCGTTAACGAGCAGGGTACCGAATGAAGTGGTTACTGAGTAGCCTATATATTTTTAATAATACTTTCAGTATATTTATAATTTGTCTTATTTTTTTGTGGCAGATTAATTTTATGAGATTAATCCATGTGCATCAAAGAGATATAAAAGATATAGGCCTAAGTGACTTGTTTGCACATTCTGACATTTGCTCTGATATGCTACAGTTGGTTGATATGGTTGATGCAATATATGTGGAATATTATACATGTGTAATTATATATATATATATATATATATATATATATATATATATATATATATATATATATATATATATATACACACACACCGATCAGCCACAACATTAAAACCACTGACAGGTGAAGTGAATATTGATTATCTTGTTGTTATTTTGGTTCTGTACTCTAGCACTTTGCGTTTGAAAGGATACAATGAAAATGAGGTTGAAGTGCAGACTCTCAGCTGCACTCAAAAATATTGGACAGTTTAACATAATGTAGAATAAAGTAATCATTTTTAATATTTGGTCGCATATCCTTTGCATGCCATCACTTCCTGATGTCTGTGACCCAACAACATCAAAATACTTTTGATATCTTATTTTCTGGTACTTTTACAAGCGATACTATAACCTCTCTGCATTTGAAGGGATCTCTATGGGAATTGGGGGGTGGGACTAGATTTAGCTGTAAATTATGCTGGAACAGTATGGAATACAACATGGTTGGTAAAATGGCTGTAAGTCATCAAGGGTCTATCAAATGAGCCTCAAACCATCACTCTGCTTCCAGATATGCAGTAGATATGGATGGATCACTTTAAGGGTTGTTTCTCCTGACAAATTTTCCTATTGGACTCTATGGAAAAATAGGTCAGGAGAAGAAACCCTTCAAGTTATCCATCCATATCTACTTCTCTCAGCAGAGTGATGGTTTAAGGCTTGTTTCATACGTCAGACCCTTGATGACTTCGAGCCATTTAGCCAACCAAGTTCTCCAAAATGCTACCAGCTGATTTTCTTATAAAACTGAACAACAGTGTACCTAAGAGAGTTGATGCTGTTTTAAAGGGAAAGGGTGGTCACACCAAATATTGATTTGATTCTGTTTTTTATTGTTTACTGTTCTTTATAGTCAATTGTTTGATATTTAGAAACTTTTAATTTAATTATTTTTTAAAGAATTTTCGCCTTACGGATTTTCTTTACATGTGCCTAAGACTTTTGCACAGTACTGTATTATAAATATTATTCTATATAGGGGATTTGATAATTATACCAAATAGGGGATTTGATCATTATACCAAGCCAAATTGAGCATACCAAGTCCATTGAGCATCTGAGTTATGAAAGCCTGTCAAAATAAGACAGGCGGTTTTTTTGCTTTGTTTTTTAAACAATTATATTGAGACAGAGAGAGAGAGAGAGAGAGAGAGAGAGAGAGAGAGAGAGGTCCCATTGTGGCTCTTCAGTTTGCTTTTGTGGAATGCACTAGTGAAAAGAAAGGCTGGGACATAACAAAGTGTGCGGGTAAGTAGCCTCATGCAGTGATATGCTATAAAACATCTGATTTATAAAGGGGGTGATTCCATCAAAGCAATACAGGGGTAAACTGTACCTTTCGATGCCACATCCAAGGCCACATTAAATGGCATCACAGACATACTAATTAATTTTATTCACACACATATGTGTGTGTGTGTGTGTGTGTGTGTGTGTGTGTGTGTGTGTGTGTGTGTGTGTGTGTGTGTGTGTGTGTGTGTGTCTGCAGCCTAAGCCTACAGGAGATGTCAAATATTATGACATTCAAAAATAATACTTCATACCTCCATATATTATAATTTCTATAAACGATAAAGGTCATTGCAGTATTAAAATGGACACAGACAACACGTTTCAGAAAAAAATCGTATTCTTTGTGATCACAGTTTAACTACACATGACATCAAACTTGCTCATACCGGTTGGCAACAGTAGCAAAGATACAGTTACAGTAGCTACTGATTTCACTGTGGGGGACGACAGGCAACGTAAAGGCGTTGCTCATGACTCAAAACGAGAGCATCAATGTATCTCATCCAACCGCATACATTAGCCAGAGCCTGAATAGAAGCTTATCTTAGAAATATTTGAAAACTAAACGAGCAGTCGTCGAAAGCATTGCTTAAACGCCTAAACATACTCCAGAAAAGGCTGCATATCCATTTATATCTAGCAAAGCAGATGTATCACAAAATTATTTTGTCCATTCCTGTCGCTACAATCTTTGAATTTTAGCCATACTAGCCAAACATATTGCAAAAAAGACAATTAAAGCAGCCGAATATTGGACAGATAATATTTACAATGCCCTCCACTCAGCACGAAACCGAGCCATTAGAAAGTAATCCATGAAGAGGTGCTAGCTAGCAACAATACAGATCCATCGTCCAGAGCAACCACTGAAAATATATAATTTGCGTTGTGCTCGATCATTTAGCCTACAATAAACACCTACGGTTAAGAATACTTTAATTATTTGATTCCACTTCACGTTAGCATATCCGTCTAAGACACATCCCGGGGTACTTACAATTTCACCATGTATGCCAGATAGACGTAAATCTTTGCCCTGATTACATCCGTTGGCACTAGGGTTTTCAGATAGACCGGCTGCTAAGTATCCATGCGCATGCGTCCCCGACTCCCCCCATTAGGACAGCTAGTAGCACTACTACTAGTAGTAGTATTAATAGTAGTTATAGTAATAGATATTGTAGTAGTGTAGTAGTTGTAATCAGGGCTGTGTAGAGACCTTTTGAGGGGCAGGTGCTCAAAGTGAGATAACCTAGTTATTGTACAGAATATATTTTCCCATTTGAATCAGCACCCAGGTACATTTCAAGTCATGTTTCCTGGGGCTCCATGGAGACTGTAAAAGTGTAATTATCACATAGGCTTTGTCTCATTTTATCTTATATTTCAGCAGCCAGTCAGCATTTATCCACATCCATGGAGTTCATAAAATTATTATTATTATTATTAGTAATAGTAGTATCTCCATAATTATTATAATCACCATCATCAGGGGGGTATTCCACAAAGCAGGATTACTGAGTTAGCTGGATAACTGTAGAATCCTCCCAAATCTAGGCACATGGACTGAAGTAAAAAGAGTCGTTCCGGATTTTACTCAGTGCCGTTATCCAGCTAAATCAGTTATCCTGCTTTGTGGAATACCCCCCAGGAGCAGCAGCAACAGCTGCACTGGCATTTATAGTGTAACAATACCCAATTTTGAAATTAATTCAGCGAAATATACTTCATGTTGGCTATACAACGACCAATCAGATTTTCAGACACAGTAACATAGGAACATTTGAGACATAGTAACAACAAACAGCAGAACATATTTTGTTTTCATATTCTTACCTACAATATTATGCAGCTGTTACATATTATTGTTTACCAAATAAAGTTTTAATTATCTTATAGATTAATTTTTGTAATTTTAGAAATTACTGTCAGATGCAAATATAAATGAACTGCAGTGACCACACAATACGTTGCACTAATTTATGCCTTACTGAAACAGAAGTGAACAATCTAAAAAAATGCATTTAGCTCTTTCTGAACTTGGAATGTTATTGGTCTCATAATCACATAATTTTGAATCAGCACACATTAAGTACTAGTGTTTGTTACCAGGCATCCAGATGTATTATTATTATTATGATCATAATTTCAGACATCAATTGAAGAACATACTGTATAAAACATTTAATGTAACATATTTATATTTTAAAAATAACACGTTTGTATGTGTATGTGTGTGTGTATCATCAGTTATAATCATGAGAATGAGCTGACCGAGCTGTTTTCTTTCCCCCCATGCATCAATAACCTTATCTACTTAAACCCCTCATTTCATGAGTTTATATGGATATGTATGGACATATATGTACTATTTCCTGCAGGGTGAATGGATGTCAGGAAGAAAATAAAGACCGGCTGACAGACCAGAGACCCCACTAGATGGCAGTCAATGACTACATATTTCAGGATGCCTTTTTAATGTTCCAATTTATTTATTGTCATGAAGTCTTTTAGCTGCCGTGGGTGCTTTCCATTTCTGAAGTTGCATTCAAACTAAGTTTTCTATCACTTTGTGTCTGAGGTCACAGACATTCTCACAGAATACCAGACAAAAGATATATTAATTCTGCTGTCTCTGGCCTTGCATTTACCAATTGCGAGGAGGTTCTTTTAAAACCCCGTTGACCTCTGTGGGACCCATTTCCAGATGGGTAGGAGTGAAATTGAAACCTTGTGTGCGAGTCCTTTTCTGAGGTCCCAGACAGCCATGCCATACCGAAATCAACATTTTCAGCACCAAGACTGAAGAAAACTTTTGTGAAGGTCTGCCAAGAACTGCACAAAGAATCACAACAAAGAATCACATGTTATTGGAAATGTATTCTGCCTTCACACACTGTTGATGCAAGGTTGTGCAAAAAAAATACAGGGGGGGATTTTTATAATTGAACTCATTTCACATGGGAATAATTATACTGTTTTGTTATTTCAGAATGTACTGAGGAAGAGGAAGAACACTTTTTCTGTAATTAAATGGATAATCGATAAAAAGACATAGGGGACAATTTAATCCATCCACTCTGTGGTTAATCTTTAACTTTCACAAACATATTTAACCAAGTACATTTTCTTTCTATTATTAGCACAGTTGTGATTAATGTTAGCAAATCTCAAACCAGAACTGTGTACATCTCAAAGTAAAAAAGAAATCATACACAAAGCACAAACAATTTTCCGCGCAGACTTATTGAGAGTCAAGTACAATGTTTTCTGAATGCAAACAGTGGAGTCAAAAACATTAAAATAAGAAAAGCTAAATAATGAAGAATACTTCTAACACACACCATTTGTTGGAGAGTCACAACCCAAACAGTCATTCAGGACTGAGTTCTGAGGAAGCCAATCAAGGTAATTGAGACGGCTCCATATTGCCTGAAAAGGTTACAACGTACTCCACATTGATTGTGATTCTGCATTCAACGTCTCTTCCATAATTACATGTGAAGATGCTTCCTAGCACTGTGGAGAGTCACCATTTTTTATCAGCTGGGCACGAGAGATGAAAATGGCAGCTTCAAACAATAGATTTTCTATTCAGTAGCTGATGGATGATGAGGTTTAAAAGGAGGCAGTCACACAAATTCTCCCAATTTTAAAAAAGACAAGCACAGGGGCTTCTGAATGCTTTTGTAATGATATGGTTGTTACAGACTTGCAAGCAAATCCAAGAGTGTAACTTTAAAAACACTATCACTTAGATTCTTCATTAAAAAAAAAAGTTTTAATCTCAATTAAATGCAAAAACAGTTTTAGTCCATACATACATTTTTATGGTGGCTGATCTGAACACAGAACTGTGTTTGTAAAGAAAGACAGGAAAAATGCATGTTTTATGGTTAGTGTTGCTTACTTAAAATGTAATATTTTCCTTTTCTTTAAGCTTGATGGTGTAGAAAAGAATAAGGATTCATAAATTTGCACTGCTTCCACTTTACTCTCTTACATTTCATTTTTATTTTGAGTCATTTTCCATTGGGAGGCATGGGTATTTGAAAAAGCAATGTTTTTTAAGTTTATTTAAGTAGTGTAGTATTATCTTCAGACAGCTTGACAACTGTCAAGCCCCAAGTTTAATGTTTTGAATGGAATCTCAATGGCTCTCACAATTAGTACGCTTATTGTTTTTATTTACAGTAGCATTTTATTCATTTAGAGACTCTAGGTAACAAAGTAGGAACAAAGATACTAGAGGTGTCATGGTTTGCGCCTGCCTTTCCTTATGTCTGCGGTCGTTCAATTTTTTTATTACAACAGGGCACTCTATCGGATTTTTCGTTGTTCCATGCCGGGTTTTCGTTCAGTTCCGGCACGCAATTGTACCTGTCCTGCGCTTCCGTCGGCTATTTAAACTCTGCATCTTCCTGTTTCAGCGCTTCCATGTTGCCTTGCATTTGACAGTATTAAGCCGGTACGGTATAGGTTGCACTTGTTGTTGACAACTTTGCTCTTACTGTGTAAAAGTAACGCGGGACTGGATGCTTGTGCTTTTAGTTAGTTAGGATTCTCTTCTACTTTCTTTTCTGTCCAGCCGTTGCTTTCCGTTTCCTTTTTCATCTCCTTTATTTTCCCTCACTTATATTGAGAGCGTGGAGATTATTTCTATATCCTCTACCGTTTCACGTTGTTTTCTGTTATACTCTGTTTCTTTGTTTCACCTCTCCTTAGTTTCTCTCTTTTTGAGAGTTTGAGGTGTTATTTTCTTATCTCTCGAGTCTACGAGTTCCTCGCCCAATATTTTGCGGGTCGTTTTCTGTCTTTCAGTCTCTCCCCTAAATTCTCTCAGTGCGAGAGTGGAGAACTGTTTGAAGTATTTCTTTATGTTCTTTTCTTTCTACGGAGCCAGCTTCGTTCTAGTGGTGCCCCCTGGAGGACACTTTGATATTCGTCTGTCGCGTCTGGTCCTACGAACCATCCACACTATAAGAGGTCATTCTGTCTATTTCACATTTTGCCTGATGACACATGGAGATATAGTTCCAAAAGGCAATCATGTTTTTTAACAGTGAACAAAGCCTTTGTCTTGAATCAAGAAAGGCCAAAACGTTTAATAGTCAGCTCTTTTTCATTATTAAATAATCTCTGATATACAGTATGATGACCTTTCAAAAATGTCACCCATGACATTTGTTCATTTCACTTTTAACAGTTAATTTACATTTAAATTATTCAACTTGGTTGAATATATTTTCACTTTAAATATGAAAGTACTGCTGTTTTTCACTCCAAAGCCCCCATAGTGAACAGAAATGGATAAAATTACTCTCAACAGTGCAGATAGTATTACAATTACTTGTCTTTATTAAAATGCAATTCATATATATTTAGGCAAAATGTACTCTTACGTGAACTTATATAAAAATATTTCAATATTTAATCCCAAGCTCTCTAAAAGGTTCCAATATATATAGAGTGTGTATATGTGATTGTAAGGTGGTCGAGAACGGAAGACCAAACGCGACAGGAGGTTTCTAAAAGCGAGCCCCCGAGGAGGTCGCCACAAAAGCGGAAATAGTCCGCGGGGAAATAGCTCTGAACTAAAAATAGACACGGGTCTAATAAGAGGTATATGGGTGATTATTTGATTTCAGGCACTTTTGGGTACTTCAATTTCTCTAAAATAAAATCGCATAAAACCTTCAATTATCTACCTAAGCTTTATTGTCATTTTGTCAGGAATCATAATTTGAACATTGTGGTAAACATCACTTTATGGAATTTAAAATATTTAACACTTTTCCTAGGATGTCAGAGGAAATGGTCATTACCACCACATTACCAAATACCTCTTTAAAAAACTTTTAAAAAAGTGAAAAGTTAGTGCTTTTAAGGCATTTTATGTAACTTCATACCTTACTTCGGATGTCTAAGTGGTTAGAAATATTTTAATTTGATTTAAACATGTTTTAAATCTTTAGATGTGCAACCTTTTAAATATATTCCTAGATCCTATCAAAAAAGATAAAATTACTCCAACAACAGGTCAATGACTCATGTTTTTTAAATAAAATGTTAAGGGCTTGCAATATTTAAAAAAACATGAAAATGTCTGATTTAAACAAATTGTTACAAATGTATCTAAAAATATGTCATGTGTTGGTAATGACAAAATGTTTTGGTAATGACATCTAGATTGATTGATTGAATTCATGGATACAGTAACACATCAGAATCATACACTGTAGCATCATAACATATAGCACATAACATCATAGAATTCAGAGACAATTACAAATTTAGCATTAAACACATTTCATAAGAAAATGTCAAGTAAAAAAATGTCATTATCACCACACAATGAGGTGGTTTGTTGATCAAATTACTTCAACAGTTCAACAGTGATTCAACCATGACCCATGACATTGATTCACCCGTGAATTATTCCAGGTATTTTCACAGATTTTTTGGCTTGTCAGATGTCAGATTGTCAGATTTTTTGGCTTGTCAGTAGAAAAATGTATTTAAGAAATGAAACAAAAGAAATCAACCCCGTAATTATAGGGCGAAATAAAACTCTTGACTAGAGTATATAAAAAAATGAAGATAATGTCTCCCTCTCGACACAGGAGAGACGATATTTTAAGTAATAGTAGAACTTGAAGCAACCCGAAAATCTGGGCGAGTAAACTAGTACAACAAAAGACTAATTGGAAAAGAAATCCTCCAGTTAGAACGCACAGAACGCGGAACTGAAGAGGAAATCAAAACAAAGGAACAACGGGAGGTAACGAAAAAAGGACTACGAAAAGAGTAACTATAGGGAGCAGACAAGATACAACGATCTAACCCTAACTCTAACGTATAACCGGACTACCTGCTTTGCTTATTAGAAACAACAAGCAACGCAGAGACCGAATCCTATACCTTACCGGCTTATGTGAAATCGCAAGATAACACTAGCGCCGGAAAGCGGAAGTGCGCGGTTTAAATACCTGCAGGTAACGAGAGCTGGTGCAACTACTGAGTACCTGGATCAAAAGAAACTCCGGCGAGGAAGACAGAGAATCCGATAGATTGCCCTGTCGTCGCCAAAAGAATGAACGTCCGCAGAAAAAAGGAAAAGCGGGCGCAGTCCATGACAGTGATTTGACCAAAGACAAGATAATAATCAAGATTATCAAAAGAGCTGGATGACATCATATGAAAACCCTGACTTTCAAAGGTAGGCTATCCTTTTAAAATGGATCATATTCTTCTACTTCGACCGTACACTGCAAACATTTTCTTGTTTCCTGGCAACTGCTTCATACACTTGCAAAAATAATGTTTCAATTATAGAAATATGAGGCAGGCACGGAGAGAGACCTTCTGTAAATAAGGTCATTTTGTAAAAGTAAAAACATTAAGCACTGCATTTGCAGGGTAAAATAATGCCTGGCCAATCTGGCAAATACATCTGTAACAGGATTTGTGAGAGTCAAATATATTTATAACCAAATATATATTTACCTTTATATCACATATACAGTATATTCCTTTTGTCAGGTTTCAATTATACCTGAAATCCCTTCTATTTTATTTCATTATTTCATGTATTTGTTTATTTTATAGGAGCAAATGCAATTTAACTTTGATGCATTATTCAATGCAAACTATCACTTGCATTGCATCAAAATGCTGCAAAGGGTAATCATGACACTAGTCCCAAGATGGGCTTTTTAAATAGATGACAGGAAAAGAGAAATGAGATGCATATTATTAAAAGATAATCTACGCCAACATTTACATTTGCACATTCATTTTAGTGTTAAAGCATGTCGTGAAGGAATCTGGATGACATTATGGTCTACTCCGAAGTAATCCTGGAAAGGGCATCCAGAACATTGAACCCAAGAGAACCTTTCTTTCTAGATTGTTCTGAAAAGAACTGGGGGCTGAAATCCTTAGCTTTCATGTTTGTATTATGTTTTAGTTCAGAATTACACAACGTGTCATGTTAGTCTGCACGGCTTGTTTCTTAATAATGAAGTACTACTCCCTTATATTGATCTGTGTCAATTCACACTCATGCATATATTATGTATATATTTATTATCTGCAAGCTCTCCTGTATTATTGTCTGCAAATGTACTTATTTTGTGTATGCTGTCTACAATCATGTACAAAAAGTATAGCATTACGTTATTGTCTCAAACGCTTTTAATAGCTTTGTAGTTAATTGCATAAACACATGCACACATTAAATACATTATGAAAACACCAGTCACGAGTGAAGCTGGGTTAAAACTGTGAACTGAACTTTAACCCCGCCCCCCCTTCATCCAACACATGAAGCACCGTTTCACGTTTACAGGCAAAAGCGTTGGAAATTGCTGGCCTTGGTCACATGATTTCCTTTTTCATGCTCAGTGCCCTCCATTGTCTGACAGCTTTCAGCACTCAGCTAGAGCTGCCTCTATTTTCAGTGGGAACTGAGAACAAGTTCTTCAAATGAAAAGCAAGGTCAGTGTTCCCGCTGAGCAGGGACAAAAGACTTCACACTTCGCAGTTAGCAGGGACAAAGACTTCACACTTCGTAGTTAGCAGGGACAAAGACTTTGATTGAAGGCGCTGGTTTTAAGCAGAGCAGCATTTCTTACAACTTGCATGAATCCTTCCTTCAGTGGCATGAACCGAAAGGGAATACAATATGCGCTCCAGATGCTTTGCAGCTTCCAACATCATAATGTCCATGCAAAGAATCTTCAAGTTTCTGCAAAAATACATTTCAGACAATAAATTATTGCAATTTTACACGTGGTAATTGCACTGTTATAAAAATGAGAATAAAAAAGATATTTCCTCACCAATATTTCAATCGCAATTTCGCAATATGAATTGCAAGTCCCGTAATAGCAAGAGTTGTGCTATTTCTATGCTATGCTATCTGACCGTTAAGGCAGTGTGGTCAGTGCAATGCATGTCCAGCTGACTATGAGTAATAATACATAACCAGTTATTATCAAAGGAAATATATATATTTTATATTTAGCTCTGTACTGCTTCAGTACAGTAAAAAGTTACTGTATAATTTCAGACACGTAACTGCCAAATTTGCTTTTACAATTTCCAGAAACTTTCAGCCAAAGCCACTTACCGAAAAGTGCATGTAATATAGTAAGCCAGCACTGCTAGGCAACAATCAGAGACTAAGATCCAAATGTGACCTTTGTGCAAATAATTGACAGCAATTCAGTTCAATGTGATGCAAAATCATTGCAAGTAGGTATTAGGGATGTAAATAACGAATAATTTGGTATTCAATTACTCACTTTCTCTATTCGAATAGTACTCGTTTGAGGGGGGGGGGGATGACAGTAGCCTATGCTAAAGTTCAGATCAAGAAATAATGTTTATTGTATTACTTTTACCATTACACAACAAAAAGTATAGAATAACCTTAAGGTATATGAATTCAGATAAATAAAATAAAATAAATAAAAAGATACATTAAAATGCGTTAAATTGCAAATAACGAAAACAAACAAACATGGGCTGACAGCTAGATAACTTAGCTAGTCTAACTTACATGTTTTTGTTCAAAAATATTAGCATGTCAACATGCTCCGGAGTCAAACGTGTGCGCAGTCTATTGACCATTATACCTGCGGCTTAACGGCTGCACAGTTCGTCAAAATATTGACATGGACCGTTGTATATGATCGTAAATAACCTTATAACAGGGCTTATAATGCTATATACCGAACTTCTCCGTTAATATTTGTGTTGTTTTTATTACAATATTGAATTTATTATATACTGTAGGGGCGGCTGCGACAGCTGACACGGACGGGGGTGAGAACAAACTTCATCCTAAAAGAAGCGCTATGTTGATGCTACTCGGACAGGACTAGCCTACAGCAGACACGCAGCAGAAAGAGACAGCGAAAGCTAACGTTAGCTAGCTATGGCATGTGTAGCTTTGCCAGACAGCCTGCTTTGCTCCTATCTGCCATGGAGTTTATTTGTCTAAAGCGCCCTCATAGTGCCATCATGCAGTGTAACACGAGGTGTAACATAATTTTTATTATTCATTATTTGTTTGCATTATCCGAGTTTAAAATTTCAAACGAGTAACCGATTACCCGAATAACCCTTTACATCCCTAGTAGGTATGAATACACAAAAGTACGCATGCGAGCAAACTCATTCATACACAATTACAGTCACACCGTACTTTCAAAGAAAGCAACCTGTAAACTCAAAAACATAAAAATAAATCAACCTAACCTTCCTCTTTATTTCTGTTGTCTCAATTTCATGGTACAATAGTTTCCACCGGATCTGATTTAACTCTGAAGCTGAAGGTGCAAGAAAAATGATAAATGAGAGCAATCAAAAAATGTTGCACAGAGGCAGCATCTTTCCCTTTCTGCTTGGTGTGTATTGCGCTATATTATGTACACAACAATATTAAAATTATGTATCTGTCACTTTCAGAAGCACATACATATCAGGGATAAATTGACAAGTGGTTACCACCATATCAAAGTGATTTTATATGTAACGGGCCAAAGGAGACCATTGCATGTTAATAAACTGCATTGTATATAAAGCCACACAAGGGGCATGTCTTAGTTAACAAGCCAATCAGAACACACATTGACTGATTTATGCTTGTGAAATGTAATTTTGATCAGGAAAATATTTTATTGGTAGCTGTAAAAATTTAACTGCCTGTAAATCAAGATACACTGTGAATAGCTAAACAAAAGGGTAGTTTCTTATAACCAAATACATCAATCCAGTAAAGGTTCCAAAAACATGATGTTCATTCTCGAAATACACAAATGTTGTAATACGTTTGGTCTAGAACACAGAACACAGAACACACTTTTTTAAACCCAGGCATGTCAAACCTCTGGGCAGCTTGGTAAAGGTAGAGTAGCCAAGGTGATTTTGTATGTCCTGGGTAGGATTCTTAAAAGGAGCTGGATAAACGATAATAAAGTCCTAATACACAATTTTTACGTTGGGTTAAAAAATGGCCCGCAGTCGGTTCGTGTAGGGCAGGGGTTCCCAAACCGGTCCTGGGGGACCCCTGTGTATGCTGGTTTTCATTGCAACCACAGTTGCAATCCCAGAATTTTAACAAGCTGTTAATTTTTCTTAATTAGGTGCTTTTCATGTTTGGAGGAATTATTCGCCCTCTTAAGACTCATTATGTCAGAAATAGCTATGCATGCCATGTAGAACAAACTCCCCATGTTCACGTTGTGCTTATTGTGCTATATTGCAACAATTACATAAAAAGAGGTTACAAAATAATGTATTTTCACTCAAATTAAAGAGTGAAGTGAATCAATAGGCTCCTAATTAGGTTGTTGAACACGTGTTTAACTCAATTTTTTTCTTTAAGCTTATTAACACAATGCAGGTTTGGCTCGTTATCATTTGCTTTGTGTTTGAATTATTCATTATCTACCAAATGGTTAGTTTTAGTGGCCATGTGTCCACACTTTCACACCAATTAGGAGCCTATTGATTCAAATCAGTTTTTAAATGGATCTGTTAAATAATTTTCTTATCTTTTTAAAATAATATAACAGAA
Source organism: Synaphobranchus kaupii (assembly GCA_029718625.1). Lineage (NCBI taxonomy): Eukaryota > Metazoa > Chordata > Actinopteri > Anguilliformes > Synaphobranchidae > Synaphobranchus > Synaphobranchus kaupii. Next base: position 116,826,198 of record CM056377.1, read on the forward strand.
TAAGCACAATGTGAACATGGGGTGTTTATTCTACATGGCATCCATGGCTATTTCTGATATAATGTGGCTTAAGAGGGTGAATAATTCCTCCAAGCATGACAAGCACCTAATTAAGAAAAATTAACAGCTTGTTAAAATTCTGGGGTTGCAACTGTGGTTGCAACGAAAACCAGCATACACAGGGGTCCCCCAGGACCGGTTTGGGAACCCCTGGTGTAGGGTGCGTGAAATATTATGTTGGTTGAGGGTTAATCACCTTCAATCAGAGGCAGCTGATTATTAGACCCCGGGTCAAGGTGAATGACTGTTTGTTACGAAAGCATTAACGGCATACATATCCACGTCCCTTCCCTAATTTCCCATCAATTAATCCCTAAATATAGCCTACTCGTTGAAACTCGAAAATAAAATATCCAAGTAGGCTATACGGAAAAGAATAGGCCTAGCCTACTATTCACCCGAATGCCACCACAACATTCAACTGTGGAATTCAAGTTGTGCCACTTAAAACGACGAGGAAATTGTGTTGATAGGGTGTCTCTTCCAATAAGTCCATGTGTTGGTCAATTCACGTCTCTCTTCACACTAGAACCACACGTATGAATGATAACGTCAGACTTTTTTTTCCTGCGGTGAAATGAAGACAGTCACTAACGTTACTGTACTGTGCGAGTTGTGAACGAGTGTGTGTTGTGTGTATTTACCATGGCCGTCTCCCACCATGTGATACGCTAATCACATGACACGGGGTGAGTTGTGTCAGAGAGTCAGCTGAGATACATACGGTAAGAGGAGCGTTATGTTCAGTTAGTTCTTATAATATATTTCACTGTCTATGTGATGCATGTCATTTGGTCGGTCAGCAAAAGATTTAGTGTGATTTACTTAACTAGCTAGGATATTTTATTGAATATTTTTTAAGTTATCTGATACGGACAACTTTGATATCAGCTGGTCCCGATGCTAGGCAGTTACCGTAGCAAGCTAAGCTATAACGTTAGCTAGCTAGCAGGAATCACTGCAAGCAGTAACACCGCAGATTATACATGACGGCATTGACATTATTTGAGTGCAGTGCCTTTTTGGCATTTACATGCTGTATAGCTATTTTTTACACAGTTGCCAATACACGTAAATGACTTGTCACTTAGCTAGCTGGCTTGAGCTATAGCTAATCAAAGTTAGCAAGCTAACGTAGCTACGCCGCTAGTTTTACTTCTCTAAATTTCTAAATTACATTAGCAAGATAGCCAAGTACTTTTTTATTTCGTTTAAGACCACTCGTTTATTTCTTAAACGTCTTGCTCAGCATCGTGTAACGTAACGTTAACATGCATTGACAAAATGTATTTTCAGTGGCAAACCCAAAATTCCCAAGACAGTTAACGGTTGCATGTACAGAGCACTAACGTTAACATAAGTTCAGTAACTCCAGCACAATTGCACCATATTAACGTGCAATGGGACCAAGTCAAGAACGGGCCGTAAACATAAGTCATGTGATAGTGTTCACATCTGCAAAAGTGAACCGTAACAGAAACGTTAACTTTAAATGATGGATGTTGACATGCTCCTATAATGCCATCAAGTATCATTCTTAGTATCCACTAGGCCATGGTAATCTTCTTATAAAGAAATGTGTTCTGATTCGTGATTTAAGGCCATATCTTTGGTATTGTATGTATACCATGTTCAGAACATGTTCAGAAGTTCAATGTTTGATTTTAAATAGCCTATTTACATATAATGCAATGGGGGGTGGATCGAATATACAAAATATAACATGTTACATGTGTTGCCTTACACCATTCACGTGTAAATATCGATACCGTTTCCTGGACAAAAGCCTCGCCTTACTGGACATTTAAACCTAAAAAAGGCAGTTATTGTGCCATTATTTATATTAATTTAATGAAGGGAATACTCAAAAATGGGTCTAACTCATAGGCTCATTTGGACCCATATTTTGCTTTTAAAGTAAGGTTCCATTTTACATAATATTTTAAGCATTATTATGGCAGAGTTGAGTGGTTCATATATCTTGTAAAGAGAAGCATCCACTATATTTGAATGAGATTTGCATGGAGCAGGTAACAGCTCCTTTGCAAGGGTTTGTGTGAATAGGATAGGATGTCTGTTAGAGTACTTCAGACTGTATCTAGGAGAAGAAATTTGCCGAGAGGCTTGTTGTCTCCCTTCTTTTTTTTTTTTTTGCTTTCCCCATTTTGGAATGTCTAATCGTGTACAGTCACGCTCACTCTGCTCCTGATGTGGGAGGGTGTTGTGATGCAGGGGAAAAAACAACAAAAGGGATAATTTATTTAACAAAAATACTCAGCCTAACAAAGGAAAAATATCAAGCCCAAAACTCATACCGCAGCCAGTCTTACAAGTCCAAAGCAAAAACTGTTCACTGGGCTTGGGCCCTTTTGAAATGCCAACTAATCAGGCGCAACGCTGCACACCTGGGCTAATTACGATATGCCACAGCTGGATCCCCTACCTGGGTGTAATGGTTGTGCCGTCCAGTAGAGGGCGGCACCCCAACTCCCTTCCTGGCACCACAGTGTAGACAAGAACAAACTTTCCTCTGAAGCATGTGACGTTGCCAGCTGCTTGTTTTTACACTACGGCCCATAAGCCAAGCTTGCACAGATATGAGTTGGATGAAGATACTTTGTGTGCAGCTTTCAAAGCAGACTGCAAGTGCCCTGTCAACCAGCGGCACGCGTCGCTAGAGCGCGACGAGATGCAGAATCCTGGCTGAATGAACCCTTCCTATTCTGTGGAGCAATGTTACCGCCAATTATGCATCACCCTGCAGATCTAGTGACCGCAGTCAGCACTGGTACAGTGATCCCAGATCGTGCGGCCCCACCCATACAGTGCTTAAACAAGATGAGCCACCCATCAACCCCTGTCGTGCTGTTTCTCTTGGGACTATACTTTCCCTCTCCAAGGAATCATTGCAGTTTGTTCTGTGATCTTTGCACTTGTGGTTTGCATTGTAAGTCACTAGATAAGAGTGCCAGCTAAATGACGTTAATGTAATGTAAAGTAAATATTGTCCTGGTTTGTGATGGTTAGTAGTGGTGTTATCGTATGGTCTATGTGTTGTATCTGCTGGTGCAACTGCATGTAGGCCTATACGTTTTCTCATTTTATAATTTTTGTTATTGAAGAACTGAAATAAGTTATCGTTAGGGGTTTAGACCGATCGGTCTGGTTTGTCTATTTGTGACTTGGACTCAGGAAAGAAACTTGGGTTAGTCTTTGTTTCCTTTAATTAATGTTAGAACATTCAGATGACCTTGAGGATGAGAGCTTTTCTGTATTTTTCAGTGCCCTGTTGTTCTGTTTCCAACAAGGTTTCTGAGCGACTCTTTTCCATTTGTCATGCTTCCTTTTGTTTTCTTGTGGTACAGTGGGCCTCTGCAGATGGATCTAGTAAACACTTGAGTTCAGCCATCAATAGCATCTCATCTAACACATTGAATGTGTGTTTTCTTTGGTGCTTGCCTGTTCTTCTTTCTTCTAATTTATCATTACCGTTCGGAGGTCCTCCTATAGTAGTTTGGCCTATCAATCTCAATGGCTTCATTCAATTCCAGTTAAATAAATAAATAAATAAATAATTAGCAGGAAGCCTCATTTACAGCAGGGAGCTACTAAGCACCTGACAAAACTGTGAGATGTACAACATTAAGCCAATTTACAATGTTAGCTGCTAGGCCTGTGCATTCCAACTGTAGGCCTAATCATTATTGATAGTAGCAAAAGGCATATCTAGCCCTTAGCCTAATGGTTGTAGTTTGTCAGAGTGAAATAGAGGTGTGATGGGTTTTGGGATTTTTATGCTGCTGTAGCCCTGTAGCCTATAGGCTGCTCCAGATTGTAATATTGCACTTTTTAATAGCCCACTATGTGTTGCACAATAAACTACCCAGTACTCCAAGATTACTTATAAAATCACGTCGCATTTAAAAATTGAGTGTTCAATTCCGCAGTATTGATTTAATATAGTCTCGTTTGTGTGAAAGTAATCCTTTTCCCATTCCATTGTTCTGGATTGTAATCGGTTTAATCTTTAGTTTTGATCTTTAACCATTTGCCGTTTTTCCGTGCAGTGTTTTATGGGCTAGTCTACATATTTTATTTGCTGAGATGCATTAAATGGCAAGCTTGGTCAATGGTCTCATATATCACAAGCTATTTTCATTAAAAAATAAAAAATAAAAAACATGGTGATTTCTATCCAGCCGAGGAAGCTAATCAAAATGGACATCCGAGGAGCTGTGGATGCTGCGGTCCCCACCAACATCATTGCCGCCAAAGCTGCGGAGGTTCGAGCCAACAAGGTCAACTGGCAGTCCTACCTTCAGTGAGTAGCCTAAAGCCCAATCTTTTCCAGCGTAACCGGAGAGCTTTGAGACTGGTGGGAGTTCAATTCAATGACAGTGATTTCTCTGTTTTTTTGTCATGAATGAATGGGGTAATAACCTTGCCATCCTTTAACATTAAAACCAGCTAAAAATAACCCAACGTTCATATTGTGTTGCAGGAAATTCCCCCTTAAGCATGTTGTACATGATAGTGTTTTATTTTCAGTTCTTCCTTTCGGAAGAATTACATTAATTTAGGTTTTATGGATTTGATATTTTTTTGTGTTGGCCTTAGTTATGCTTATTTTGCGTATGCTGGCCGTTGTGGTGTGACCGGAACATAATCGAAATATGGGCCTTGCTCCGTGCATTGTGTATGCTAAAAAGGCAATTTGAATGCAGATTCCATGTACATTTATGGATTATTCATACTCAACCAGGATGAATGTGTAGTAGAATTAATTGCAATAGATTTTTTTTTGGAAAATGTATCTGGTGGTATCTACTAAGTATGGAACAGTGGTGACAAACAATGGAACCCAAATCAGTGGCTCTTTATTTCTGTTTACAGTTGCTGCTGAGCTTTATGCAATGAATTATGAATGAACCGACAGTAAACTTGTTTTCTTTTTCACGTGATTCGTGGCTCTGTGGTTTTGAAGCTCATGAATAATAAAAAAAGCACTGTTTAAGCGACAGTGGCCACAAGATGCCGAGAGAGTACGCCGAGCATTGGCAGACAAATACGCCTCCACACACATTGTCATGTTATAGGCATATATTATGCTGTGATGTTATCTGTCATGAAAATGCATTTCATAACTGAGTGTACATGTTGTGCTCTGAAGGACGTGCCTTCTTCTTTGCCAGGCACTTTCATGGGCTTTTGTGGGTGACTTATTGTCGTGTGTGTGTGTGTGTGTGTGTCCACCAGCCTTTAAATATAGGCTACAGGATGATGAGTCTCATCGCTCTGTGTCTTCCAGTTTCCATACTGGAATGGCTGTCAGCGTAGCCTGTGCTTAAGCTATTAAGGTGCCTGTCATCTCCATTATGCAGTTCACTGCACACGGCAGTCTAAAAGTCCTTATGATTGGTGTGCTTGCTCGCTGTATTAATTCACTGACCCTTACTGAGCACAGACGTTCAAGAATTTTTATTTTTTAAAAAAAAAAATTTTTTTACAGTGATTAGTTTGCAGGGCATTAATTTATCTGTTTTCTATACCGTTCTCCCCCATTAAGGACATGAACTACAAAAGTTAAAGCGCAACTGAACTTTGGTAGAACGTTGGGTTGTGTAGTTACCTGGCCATGATATGAGTCCAAATGGTGGACGAAATATGTTAGTTAGTTGCTCTGTGCTCCCCTGGGGTGATAATCCAGAATAGGGTATCTGTTGCTCTCCATTCACTTCTATAGGGCAGCTGAAACGGTCTCAAAATGACACTTCTAGCACGTATACGAACGCGAACAAAGCAGAATCTGTCAATACAAACAATAATGAGTCCTCGTACGTATATTTTTGTGTGCAATTAAAATCACTGATAAAAGTACTATTTTCTTCAATGTTGTTAGCAAGCTACCAGAAAAGACTAGCAAAATGTCGGCAGGTTGGTTTGTTTACCATAGATACAGTGAGCGTCATAATTCATTGGACAGTGACACATTCTTTGTTATTTTGGTTTTGTACTCTAGCACTTTGAGTTTGAAAGGATACAATGACAACGAAGTTGAAGTGCAGACTGTCAGTTTTAATTTGAGGGTATTTTCATCCATATTGGATGAACCGTTTAGACATTATAGAACCTTTTGTACATAGTCCCCCCCCCCCCCCCCATTTTCGGGCATCAAAAAATATTGGACAGTTTAAAATGTAGAATAAAGTAATAATTTTTAATATTTGGCACAAATCAAAAGACTCTTATTTTCTGGTACTCTTACAAGCGATACTATAACTTCTCTGCATTTGAATGGATCTCTATGGGAATTGGGGGGTGGGACTAGATTTAGCTGTAAATTAAGCTGGAACAGTATGGAATACATGGTTGGCAAAATTGCCGTAAGTCATCAAGGGTCTGACGTATCAAACCAGCCTCAAACCATCACTCTGCTGCCAGATATGCAGTAGATATGGATGGATAAAGAAGGGTTTCTTCTCCTGACTTATTTTGTCCATAGAGTTCAATAGGAAAATTTGTCAGGAGAAACAACCCTCAAAGTGATCCATCCATATCTACTGCGTATCTGGCAGCAGAATGATGGTTTGGGGCTCGTTTGATACGTCAGACTCTTGATGACTTACAGCCATTTCACCAACCATGTATTGCATACTGTTCCAGCAGAATTTACAGCTAAACCTAGTCCCACCCCCAATTCCCATAGAGATCCATTCAAATGCAGAGAAGTTATAGCATCGCTTGTAAGAGTACCAGAAAATAAGATCAAGAGTCTTTTAATATTGCTGGGTCACAGACATCAGGAAGTCATGGCATGCAAAGGATATGTGACCAAGTATAAAGAGTGATTACTTTATTGTGCATTATGTTAAACTGTCCAATATTTTTCGATGCCCAAAAATGGGGGGGGGGGGACTATGTACAAATTAGGTTCTATAATTTCTAAACGGTTCATCCGATATGGATGAAAATACCCTCAAATTAAAGCTGACAGTCTGCACTTCATTGTATCCTTTCAAACTCAAAGTGCTAGAGTACAAAACCAAAATAACAAAAAACATGTCACTGTCCAATGAATTACGGTGTTCACTGTATATACTACCAGGAACGCTTGGTTCCGTGGAAATTTGTACCAATGATTGGTTGCTGATGCATCAACGCATTAACGCCATTTTTGGTGCAAGAATTACCAACCGGATCTACGTTCCAAATAAAATACTAAAAACCAGGAAAAGGCCATTTAAGAAAAATAAATAAATACGTATGAGCACTGGTTATTGTTTGTATTGACAGAATACGCTTTGTTCGCTTTCATATACATGCTCAAAGTGTCATTTTGAGATTGTTTTAGCTACTCTGTAGAAGTGAATGGAGAGTGACAAATTCCCTATTCTGGATTATTACCCCAGGGGAGCACAGAGCGACTAACTAACAAACATATTTTGCCACCATTTGGACTCATATCATGGCCAGGTAACTACACAACCCAAAGTTCTACCAAAGTTCAGCTGTACCTTAAGCCTTTGAAGCAGACAAGTATTATTCAATCATTTTTTGATTTACTGAATGAAATAAAGATTCTATAATCCAACACAGAATTGAGCCCTATAAGTGGATGGTCTACTGATGTTGTGCTAGAAGAAAAAAAAAGGTAGCCTATTTAATTAAATTCCAGGATTTAAATAGGTTATCATAATGCTTTTATTACATTTGTTTGTGACAGTAGGCACTGCTTATTGAAGAAGCTTTTATACCTGAAGGGAACAAGGTTATAAACGGCAGTGTCACTGCTGATGTTTAACAGCATGAGAGAAGGGTAAACGCAGTGTAATCATCACAGTGCTATACCAATCACATGCTGAAATTCAGTCAAATTCACCTCAAGCCATGGTTTTATATGTCAGGAAATGTACTATTTCATTGGCTCATTTATGACACGTTGAGTTCTTAAGAAAAAGAAAAATGTTTTTAGTGTGGATATGTGGATATTTCAATTAGAGACTGTCTGCTAAAAAATATATGTATTATAAATATTTTTTTATGTCCATGACACATGTTTTAGCCTGTCTGGAAATGTACATATAAATGTGTATTGTGATCGATGTAATTTATGTTACTGTTAAAGAATTCCAGTTCGTTATTTGCTCGTTTTGTCTTGTTTTAAACAATTGCATATTGTAAGTGGTACACTGTAAAAAAAAAAAAGTATTTTAACAGACAATCTACTGTAAATTTTACTGGATTTTTCCTGTTTTCTCAAAAAATGGCAGAATTACTGTAAAATTACAGAAATATGCTTTATATAAAAGATCTCTTTTTAAAATAACAGCAATAACCCATAAATATAAAAAGACAGACTATGTCTGTTAATTGAAGGTTGTTATTTTTATTTAAATGGTTTATGGGGAAATACCATTTAATAATGTGATTTTGTCAACAAATGAGAATGAATGAATGAAAAATTACTGTAATTTTTTGGGGTTTCCTCTGTAATTACATTTACAGCAATGTTCTGTTATTTTATGGTAGTCTACTGGCAACTTTGTTGCCAGACTTTTTACTGTTTTTTAACGGGCTTTTTTTTTTACAGTGTATAGCTGCATTTGGAATGATGATTAAATTCAGTATTTTATGCCTACTACCATTGTGGTAGGCTGTGGTTCACAGTCTCATTTCTTTACCCTGTCTTTCAGAGGGCAGATGATTTCTGCAGAGGACTGTGAATTTATCAAGAAATTTGAGATGTCTCATTCTGAGGCCAAGCAAGCTATCCTGGCCAGTGAAGGGCATCAGGTAAATCCTTGTGAAAGGGTTTGTGAAAAGGCAGGGCCCTGCATTGATTATTGTTTGAAGTGTACCGTATTAACTCTAAAATTGCCTATACTAGTTCTTAGCCATAACTGTTGCATCTGAAACCGTACTCATTCAGGGCCCGGTCCTGACTTGAGGAATATAATGAAGTGATTTATAGGCACTACCAGCCACATTATGCAGGATTTGCATGCATGAAAGGCAAGGATTTGCAGAGATGCACGCTCCTGAGATACTCGCATAACTCCAAAATGGGTGGTCCGTCCTGTGAGTTGCACAGATAGTAGAATGAATTAATTCTATATATGCTGGTGGATAGGTTTGCCTTATTTATCACAACTTTTTTTGTGTGCAAGGTTATAAAACTACGTAAAAAGCACTCAAACCAGGATTATTGTAACTCGGAATTCAATTGGACACACCCCACCTTTTTGTCAGTGAGACTCCATCCCAAGCGCGGCGGGGATATCTATCATATTCTTACTAGCCAGGTAAAAAAAAAAAAAAAAAACACTTTACATGACAGAAAATTTGAGTCGAGTGCATCTATCTGAAGACAGTAATGGTTTTTACATACTATGCCAGGTCAGACCATACATTTGGTTCATTGTGATTACCCGTTATTGTCTATGGCATTACATTATATTCATGGTAACCTTAAGAGACTTGTCCTCCCGCTGATTGATAGGATAGTTGTGTTGTATGTGAGAAATAAACCAATGAGACTGTGCTCCTCTCTCCTAGTGTGCGAAAACCTTCCTCAACCTGATGGCTCACATCTCAAAGGAGCAGACCGTGCAGTACATCTTGACACTGATTGATGATACGTTGCAGGTAACATTGCTCATTCTTGCATATCACAAACTCTCCTGGTAAACAAAACAGCTTAACTGATGAGGTTTATGTTTAGTATTTCAGTATATTTACTGCATATTTACATTCTTCTTGCTCAGGTTGTGTATTGTCACCACCCTTTCAGAATTATTACATTGTGAAGCGGAGCCATTTTGCATAGAATGTAAATAATGAACCTGCATTTTTCTTTATGAGACTGGGAATGTTGGACATGGTATGGACAAGAGTGCACCTCAGAACAGTGCTTGAAGTCGATGGTCATTATTACTTCATGATAAACACAAAGAAAGTTTGTGTGATAGAAAAATCTTGACTGCCTGTAAAGCCAGGTAACAGTACCACACCAATCCCCAGGTGAATTATTGGTGTGGATGAATGAGTTTATCTTGCTAAATGCAGCGTCGGTTTTGTCGATGGCCGATGAAGGCAATCCATATGGGCCACTGACAGTATTTCTTATGTGAAGCAACAGTTAAAAAACGAATATAAGCTGTAATATATTCACCATTTCATGAGCCTGTCACTTGAGCCGATTAAAATGTAGACCGGGTATGGGGAGTAGCACTCTTCCCCTCCCATGGTGATCAGTAATTATGACTTAGTACATCTGCTGTCTGTCTTTGTCTCTCTCTGAGTCTCTACACTTCATCTCTCTCATATTCTTGCGTTTGTCCAAAACACTCCACATCCATCGTCTTGCTTGTTACTGCTCCTCATTTAGTTTTTGTTCTCCAAGCTTTTCAGAGGAAAACTGTTTTCTTAATTGCCTCGTTCAAAATTGAATAAGTAGATTTTTTCTAATAGGATTGGTTATGGGTTTTTAATGTTTTTTTGAGCGATTGAATAATGAATACAATGTTGTTGTGCTGTGTTGGAAAACGTTGGAAAGTTTTAGATGCCTCTATATTTCGTCATTATTTTTTTTTTCCATTGCATCAATATGAGATTTTGGAATTACAGCTTTGCAGCACACTGTGAGTCTGCATTTAAGACGACCTAAAAATCTTGCAAAACACTTTCGGTTCCACAATTTGTGTTTCGTTCTGAACCAATCAGGAGAATCATCAGCGAGTGAACATCTTTTTCGATTATGCCAAGAAAATGAAGAACACCGCCTGGTCGTACTTCCTCCCCATGTTGAACCGCCAGGATCTATTCACTGTCCACATGGTGAGTAACCGTAACCGAGAGGCCTGGGCCCTGCATCATGAAGCAGGATTACACAGTTAGCTGGATAACTGCACTGAGTAAAACCCGGAACCCTCCCAAATCTGGAACATGGATGAAAGTAAAAACAGCTGTTCCTGGTTTTACTTAGTGCAGTTATCCAGGTTAACTCAGTAATCCTGCTCCATGATACAGGCCCCTGGTCTTCGGTCCTGTCACAGCACACACAGCTGGGGTGAGCTCTCTGTTAGAGACCTAAACAGACAGAGGGTTGGCCGATTTTCTTTCCCGTTACTGATGATGAAGGAAGAGTTTTCCATCTGTGTACTACAATATCTCAACCACCGATTGGTCGGCAACACACAAAGCTCTCTACATGTACCTACAGGACATAGTTTTCAAATGCAACTTTCTGATTGGTTATACAATGTTCTCCATCAAAGCTACTGAACGAAGAATGGAAGGAGTGCTTTTTCACTCCTCCGTTTTCATTGGTTGAATCCAGATGTGTCAGCCTCTGTTTACTAGGCTAATACAAGAATGTGACCGATGGCTTGGCGAGAAGCTTTTAACCTTCCTGTTATATTAGGGTCCATATGACCCATAATGGCTTCAGCAAACACCTTTGAGACATCGTAGACAATTAGGAAACGCTTGGGGAAAAAAGATATTTGGAACTTTTTTTATATTGACCCATAACACAAATTGCAGTAAAATGCTACCATAACAGTCATGTTAAATGATTTTTACGTATTAAGAAATGTTTGTTTTATTACTGTTTTATTAAGAGTAGTGCTTTCCAATCGGAGGATTAATGATGTCATAGACACCAGCTGTGCTAGCTTGTTTATCAAATTTCTGCCTCAGTTGGCTCTTTGCAATGGGCAAATACGGTGATCCACACACATGTGAAAAGCTATTTATACTTTTGTGATTTAAATGTTTTTTTTTTGAGTAATATTATTATCAGTTCAGCGCTGCTGCCGTGCTGCGGGAAAGAAGTGATTGGAAGGGCTTTGTGCTTGAAATATTCCGATTAATTTGAGCTATAATGTAATTGCAGTTATTAGACGCCTTGCAGAGCTGCCTAAACCGTTTCCCCAGTATTCTGTAGAGTTAGCAGGTGACACTTCACATGCCTGAAGAGCTGCACTTTTCACCTGTCTGAAGCAGCTTGTTAAAGTGGGCGGGAGCCGACTGAGTCGGCATGTAAGTGTCTGGACCTCAATTCGGTGTCGTGCAGCCTGGAAATTGGGATGGCTGAGATCCAGGTGGGCTGCCTTATTACCACTTCTCATTAGATTATTTCCCCCCTGGGAGGGAATGAAGTGTGTGCTCTGGGACGGATGGCATTGCTGGCTGAAAGTGCAGAGGAAGGTCAAAGTAGACACGTACAATAGCTGGAGTACATGGTTGCTGGAAGACAAATTAGCATTTAAATTAACATTCTAGTTTTGCTTGTTTTCCTTTATGTCTTGTGTGTTTGTGTGTCTGTGTGTGTGCGCGCTCGCGCGCGCGTGTCTGTGTCTGTGTCTGTGTGTGTGTGTGTGTGTGTATGTTTGCAATATGAAAAACATTAACTGGGAAAACAAAATGGAATGAGATGTTAATTTATTAACGAGTTTAAAGTCATAAATGTTAATGTCCCTATTTGGCACTAACTTAAGCAGTTTATTTTTTCCAGTTTAATTAGTATTCAAATCTTTTTTATATCTATTTCTATCTACCAGTGGTTGTTACTTTTTATGTTTTGATTAAGGTTTATATCATATATTGTTGGTTTGATTAAGCTTTGTCACATGAGACAGTCATAGATCAGGACACCTTTGTTGCGCAGTAGGAATTAACTTCCATGCCAAACAAAGCAATTTATCATCCCTGATGTAGCCTTAGAGGCAGGGTGTGAAATTAACACCACCCACCAGCCAAACGCTGGTAAAATATTAATTGTGGCTGATGAGATTTTTACTCTAGCAGCCACTTTGGCCGGTAATTAACCAAGTGTTGTGTTCTGATAGATAACGTGGCTGGTTAAAATGTTGAAAATGGCTAACGATTTTTAGAATCCACAAGCCAATCTGGCCAGTGGGTGAAAAAGTTAATTTCATACCCTGCTTAGAGGGCTTAGTGCCAATGTGTTTCTGAACCTATGAGGTATTCCGAATATGTAGCAGGTCATTGTTACTGTAAACTGTTGTGCGTACATTTCTCATAACCCTGCATAGGTCCCAATAGATAAATGCATCCATGAATTGTAGCTTTACAAGTTTCAGTATGAAGGTGGTTCAGTATGAACCAGCCTCTGACATAAATTTTGCAGGGTGTTTTGGAAGTGTCAGTAATAGCTTCAAAGGTAGCATACATACAGTACACTGCCAATGGCTCTGGCTAATATGAGTAGGAAAAAATAAATAACACAGACTCATTCTAACAACAGCTGTGTTATATTATTTTCACCTCGCAACAAACGGGGGGAAAAAAGAAAAACGTGACCCTTATTCGGTTCTTCTGTCTGATAAAATAACTCGAGTCTCAAATGGACAGTTGTGCCGTGGGTAGACAGCTGAACCAGTGAAGATTACAGTCTTATTTATTTAGCTGTCAGGCCTCAGTGGGAACAGGCAGAAGCTTCACAGCCGCGTTATCATTGGAGCACCCGAGTGATCTGTCATGGCGCTGTGAACTTCTCATGCCTCCGCATGACGATGTCACTGAGACCCAGCTGATTTCTGATTCGCCAGGCCAGATGTGGCTATTCGTCAGCTTCTGCTTCACTCTGTTTCATAATTATTGGCCTGCAGATGGAAATCAGCCATGGGTACAATAAATCTGGCACAGTACAAGAAATGGTGCCATTTGAGTTAAAAATGTGTTTGTCCCTGACAGACAGACAAATAAGTAAACTTATGGTCCATATCAATGGCATTGAGACATGTAGCTACTGTATGTGTGGCTGTAGCCTACTATTATTGTTATTTCTGAGATTTTTTCAGTGTTGATGAAGTGATTAATACAGGATGTCATGTTCATTTTTAGAATCACTCCAAAAAAGTGATGTTTTTCAGTTTTGTCTTTATCTTGTGAGGACAGAAAATGCCCCAATTATGACTTGAATTTCACAAGTCCAGTGTGCTTAAAAGCATACTGAACTTTGTTAGAACATAATGTTGTATAGCTACCTGGCACCGATATTAGTCATAATATTCAAGAGTTGCTCCGGTGGTCAGAAACTGACCAACGAAGAATGACGTTTTTTCTCTCTCCATTCACTCCCATTGCATGGCGAAATAGGTCTCAAAAGCACACTTTTAGCACATAAACGAATGCAAACAACGCGGATTATTCCGAGGAACAGAACTTGAAACCAGAACAGGAACCAGAATTTGAAAAGAAAAAAAAAAAGCTCAATTCATGATATTTTATTATTATTATTTTTACAAACAAAGGTTTGGAAGAAGATTCGGTCGTTAGCACAGAACTATATGTGGTCGTTAGGTTATTAACTTCCTTGTTTCGTTCATGTGCCGTAACGGTCCCACTCACAACATTCTTCACAGCTCATGAAGGTGAGCTTGAATATTATGACTAATATTGGTGCCGGGTAGCTATACAACATTATGTTCTCACAAATAATGCCTTTTAGGCAGTGCTGAAATGCCTACATTACAAAGTAAGACGGGGGAGTTGACTGATGAGAGGTGAAGGTTGATTAGCCTATTAGCCTGCAGGTAATGAAGGCGGGTGTTCTCTGCTCTAGGCCGCCCGGATTATCGCCAAACTCGCAGCCTGGGGTCGGGAGCTCATGGAAGGCAGCGACCTGAACTACTACTTTAATTGGATCAAAACTCAGCTCAGCTCACAGGTATTTATTACTATTATAACTTCCATTTACACAGTCCTCTCTTAAGCAGTGTCATGTCTTATTGATGATGGCACATTTATGCTTTCGCATTGTGCAGACAGTTTCATTTAATATTGAAGGGAATAGATGAGTACTTTTTTTTTTAACTAAGCAAACATCTGCATTACAACAGCACATCCAACTTCGTAATAGAATTGAACCTGGTCTGGTGAAATGTTTATCAGTAGCACTTGAATGCAGTCCATAAACGAGCAAGCTGGCTGTTCATGTTACTTTCACCACTGCCATTTTTTTTTCGTGGCACTTCCCTGTTCACAATAAATATGTCTTCTTTATGCGTCACAGTCAAAGCGGACCACAAGAGCGACTGTCTTTTTAAGTGCTACGCTGTTCCTGTCTTCTAGTTCACGTGGCCTTATCTGACCCAGTGGCTGCTAAACCATTTCACGGTTCAGCTGACCCCGTTGCTTTCTTCTCTTTGTCCTTCTCTCTTCTGCTCTTCCGTTCCCTTCATCTGCTTTCCTTTTCTCTCTCTGTGACCTCGTTGTGCGCTCCCCTTTTTGATTCCACGTGAGGCGTAAACATGGAATGCTCATACATGTTTGTGTTCATACATGCATCACTGCGCTTTACATTCGCAGTGCACACTGTAAATTAAGTGAAAATGTCTTGCTCAAACATTAGTCTAATCTTAGTCTTAGTCTAATTATTGACTTTATTTTTAATTGATTATCAGCCAAACCAGAGTCGTGACTAAACGCTCTCTGCTTACATAAGTTATTTATTTTGTTATTTTTTTCTCGCATAAGTTGATATGTGCTCATCTATTTCTTCCATTAATTATTTGACACGGTCTGTACTGGCACGGCTCATTAAACAGGGCTTCAGTGACGCAGCAAAAGTAAATACAGGACTAAACAGTGAAAATTTCAGAAATGGGGAGTGTTTTGTTTTGCAGACTGTTTGACATTTGCCATTAAGCTAATCATACTAATAATTTTTCCTCCACAGGCATCGTTGTGTCATTGCATTGCAGGGAATCTTAGCAGGACCACATACCAGAGCAATACACCTGCAATACAACGGCCGTATTTAGAGGGGATGACGCATTATGTTACATTACATTACATTACAGGCATTTAGCAGACGCTCTTATCCAGAGCGACTTACACAACTTTTTAAGCATTTTTTTTGACATATTATCCTTTTATGCAGCTGGATATATACTGAAGCGATTCAGGTTAACTACCTTGCTCAAGGGTACAACAGCAGTATCCTACCTGAGAATTGAACCTGCACAATCGGTTACAAGGCCAGTTCCCTTAACCATTATACTACACTGCCGCCCATAAACACAGGGGTGATAGTACAGGTTACGTATCTTTTTCTGTTGTTAGAAACATCCTGCAGGTCCAGAAGCAGTAGCAGTGTCTCCCAGCGATGTAAGTACTTACACTCCCCAAGTCTACTGAAATCATTCCTGGAATGAAACCCTTTCTAGTGCCACCACACATCCTTTAATATCCTGCTGCACTTGCCCTCTTCTCTCTCATTAACATTCCTGCTGCTGTAGGGGGCTCTGGAGCAAATTAACTGGGTATTTTGTCTTTATCTTCTTGGTGGGGGGCTGATTTTGCCATGGCGGCAATGACTCATCTGTAATCTGCAATGTACGCAGTATGAGGCTGTCCGTCAAAACACGTCCTGTCAAATGGATTTTAGGCTTTTGTGTTAGTATTCATTCATTTAGTATTCATCCAGCTGATAATAGACTGATGACGCTTTTCCTTCCATACATCAGCAGAAGCTCCCCACGGGCCTCAATGCTTTGTGCTATTTTACCTAACGGTACATTTTACCCTGTGTCCGCTGCTTCAGTGACACCACTTAGTGTGAGTGTTACCAAGCAGGTAGACAAACATAATGGTTAATGGTGACTTAGGCAAAAATATTGAAAACTGAGTGGGACTTAGGCATTTTGAAAGGGTGTAAAAATGGCCTAATTCAAAAATAACAATTGCATAAGTCATCGCAAAATTGCCTAAGTCAAAAATAAATCTGCCTAAATCAAATCGTGGATTTAGGCAGAATAGCATAAAGCGGTTCAGGAAGTGCACAGCGACCTGCAGTGACTTGAGCATTTTTACACTGTTGACGAATGATAAATCAAGTGATTTAGGCAGAAAATCTCAAAATGTCCAAAAAATGACTTGGGCACTTTTGTTATGAGGCTGTCGATATACCAGTAGCAATGCAAAATAGAGCCTACTCCAACCTACTTTCAACCTGTGTGTATTTGTTCAAAATGTCTAGTTAGCTTTGTTAATTGTACACAAGGACATTTCTAGATATTCAATCATTTTGCAATTATCTGTCAAAATACAAAAAAATGTGTTTTAAAAAAATATTAAAATATGAAAGGAAAAACCATTTTATATCATTTTATAGCAGTTTTGTACCTCAGTTGGTCACCCTTTTATGGATTCCCATTCCCTTGATTAATTAAGACACCTGTATTCCTCAATTGATATTTATATTTCTCATTTAACCACAAGCAGACAGATAATCCATCATTGGCTCTTAGGGTACACACTAAGAGCAATGTGCCATTTTAAAAAAATTCCTCTCAGTGCCCTTCAGTTCTATTGGGAAACCTCAGCAATAGTCAGTTAGACCATTGCTGAGGTTTCCCAATAGAACTGAAGGGCACTGAGAGGAATTTTTAAAAAATGGCACATTGCTCTTAGTGTACAAACCTACATCTTTTGTTTGACACCATACAAAATATAACACCTATTAATATTAAAGGCGAGGTGCGAAAACATGCCTTGGCTGAATGACGAGCAAGGCTAATAGCTATAACATGCATATTGATGCAGATTAATTTATGCATCTGTAAAATTTTATGTTATGGCCAATCCCTATTGGCTACTCTAACAAGGTAAATGGTAAATGTTGGAAATCATTAGCCAACCTCCTTACAATATTCATTACTTCATAATTAAGTCATTGACTTGACTTGTAGTTATTAATCATGTGGTATATTATTTGAATTAACTTGGTGCAAAGGCTGCAAAATTATCGTGATTTTTTAAAACATTTCTTTAGATCATATATTTCTTGGTGAAATTGAGCATCAGATAAATGGCTTGTTCTTTAATTTTATATTTTCAACTCTTCTAAATGATTTCTTCATCTGCATGGTCTCTGGCATGTACCTTATCACTCTCTACCCTAAGAGCCAATGATGGATTATCTGTCTGCTTGTGGTTAAATGAGAAATATAAATATCAATTGAGGAATACAGGTGTCTTAATTAATCAAGGGAATGGGAATCCATAAAAGGGTGACCAACTGAGGTACAAAACTGCTATAAAATGATATAAAAACAGTCAATAGGGATAATTGATGTCATACGTTTGTATTACTTTGGTTTTTCCTTTCATATTTTAATAATTATTTAAAACATTTTTTGTATTTTAATAGATAATTAAAAAATTATTGAATATCTAGAAATGTCCTCGTGTACAATTAACAAAGCTAACTAGACATTTTGAACAAATACACACAGGTTGAAAGTAGGTTGGAGTAGGCTCTATTTTGCATTGCTACTGGTATATGGGAATACGTATATATTCAAAATATTCGTAGCTTTAATCTTGGATATCAGCAAAAAAACAAAAACAATATAATTTTAAACTGTCATCAAGTGTTGATAATGTCTGTTATAATGGGCAGTAGCAGCTGTTTATTCTGTTAATTAAGTGTGCTATTGAAAAGTATTTTTAGCCAGCCACCTATTGTTCACATCAAATTATTAATGCCAATTAATAGAGTCAAAGGTAGTATCAATGGCCTAACAGTTTTCTAAAATATTGCCATCAACTCCTTTGTAACACATCTTCCTGAATAGCGAACAGGCAGTAATTTCCCTCTATTCTGTCCTTTCCAATATCTTCTATTTTGATCTTTTTCTTAGACTCTTTGCCCCCCCCCAATGCCAGTAGCACATTTCATCATACATCTATTTCCTAGCTGCATGTGCTCAAGGTGCTGCTTCTCTGTGTATTCTAGACAAAGCTCCACTTTTAACACTGCCGTTGAACTAACATCAGGGAATTTCTATGTCACACACATTTTGCATCTTAATTTGGTTGTGATGCTATTTGGGTGTGGTGCTGTGTCTCTCAAACTTTGCTGAATATAGACCTCTTTGTTTTTTTTTTTTATTTGATAATAAAACCCTTAACAGATCACTAAACTAGGTTTGGTTGGCCGGCATTCTGCTGCATCCCTGCCTGCATAATGGGTATTTCGTTTTTGCGTCATGCTTTATTTAAATGCTTGAATGCCTCATTGTCTATTCCTTCTGATATTCTTCCTTTATCCTTAAAGAATGCAAAATAGCCACTTATAAATACATGAGGATACTTAAAGACACTTGGAAGACAGGGCACTTCAGTTTGTTTCTTCAGTTGAATTTAAGATATACTTTACATGGAGAAGATAAATATACTTATGGACTGAATGCCTTTGTCAGGCCCTTTGAAGTTTTCACAGCTCTCCCTTCAGATTCACCTTCACCTGATAAGTGTTTACCCCTCCAGTCATAACATTGTGAAACGGCTTCCTCCTTTTGTTTAAAAGACAGGATTCTAAAACAAGGTCACTCGCAGCTGAAAGGGTCCTCGCAGGTTTTATTCATTAAAAACTCCAGACAAAATTTGATTGTAGGTACACAAGAATGGCATATATGGAAATTGACTGTACACAACCCCCTATTCATATAGTCTAAAAGTATATGAAGCCTATATAAGCATATTTGAGATTTTTCTGGGGGAAATAGAACAAGGACACATTTTTAAATAATAAGCATGGAAAATAAACCACTAAGAATGAAAATTAGGATTTTTGTGGCCGGGTAATTTTTCTCTGCGTCCTTTCTTCCTTTGTTTCCTTTTATCCTTTTGTTGAATGCATATCCTCTTGGAAACGTGGACCTTGAGGCCGTTCTGAAATTCGTCATTAAGCGGATGTTATTTTTCACGGGCAGATTAGACGTCTTGTGCGTTTCCCTCTCTGCAGATGCACTCAGTTCACTTGTATTGTCCCTTTCAGAGCTCTCAGTATGTCCAGTGTGTGGCCGGCTGCCTACAGCTGATGCTCAGAGTTAATGAGTATCGATTTTCCTGGGTAGAAGCTGACGGCGTCAACTGGTAAAGCAGGCTCTTCTATTGCTCTTGCCTTCTTCTTACTTTGTACAGTAAAAATATCACTCAGGAATAAAAATATTAAGTAATAAGGTGATTATTCTAAGGACTGCCTAAACCTATTCACATCCAGGTTGAAACAGAATAATGTAATTTGATTGTGATTAAGGTATTGTATTGTATATATTTATATACAGGTTCACAATTTATGATTATGTATGCAAACAAATATCAACCTCATATACCGTGTTCTATAATGAGAAATTAATGATGTTTGTAACATGACTAAGTGTGTGTGTGTGTGTGTGTGTGTGTGTGTGTGTGTGTGTGTGTGTGTGTGTGTGTGTGTGTGTGTGTGTGTGTGTGTGTGTGTGTGTGTGTGTGTGTGTGTGTGTGTGTGTGTGTGTGTGTGTGCGCGTGTGCGTGTGCGCACGCGTCTGTGCGTGTGTCTGTGTCTGTGTGAACAGTTTTCTGAACTGGTTGCTGTTTTTAAGGCAAAAGCAGAAAGCAGCGGGCCCAGAGTCACAGAGGGCCCAGAGTCACAGAGCCCTGCACTAGCGTAAAGTAAGGCCAAAGCTTCCATCTTATCTTACAGCATCACTGCAGTGCTGAGCAGCAAGTGCGGCTTCCAGCTGCAGTACCAGATGATCTTCTGCGTCTGGCTGCTGGCCTTCAGCTCCCAGATGTGTGAGCACCTGCGCCGATACAACGTGGTCCCCGCGCTGTCCGACATCCTGCAGGAGTCCGTCAAAGAGAAAGTCACCAGGATCATCTTGGCAGCGTTCAGGGTGAGTTCGGGCGGCTCCAGACAGGGCCCGGGCTCCGCGCGGCTCCAGACAGGGCCGTCTCAGTGCATCTCAAGGGGGATCGGCAGCGCCAGCCGCCCTGATGCAGTACTGCTGGGGATTATCTGGGCAGATCAAACGGCAGGCAAACGCATGCATAGTAATGCCGCGTTTGATCCCGTGCTACCATGCAGCGCACATACAGTATATCCAGCGGTTTGTTTATGGAATTTAATGAAAATATTATATAACATGATGCAAAGTGCACAGTATTTTATTCATTAAATGAAATGAAAAGACCATGCATAATGCAAGCCATTGAGCATTCACAATTGCAACGTTCAACTTAAGAAATAGAATCCTGCTTGCTTGTGAAGAGGGTCTGTTCTAACGCATAATATTAGTAAGTATTTTATTTAGAGTGGATGTAGGGTGGCGGTGTGGCATGCATTAGGGCGTGTGCCCTGAGAGGGATGTTGCATTATTATTTCCTCTCAGCCCCGTGTGGTCACTATCCCCAGAGCTGCATAATGTAATCCATGAGTTATGCCCTGCATGAAGCCATAAGGCCTCCACTCCGCGGCACTGTTAACTCTGATATACATCATTTGCATGACGGTAAATTGCTCCGGTTGAAAGGAAAACAACCGTGTTTAAACCCCACGGGGTCGGTGGATGTGATTAGTTTACAGCGGCGGAATGCAAAGGAGAAAGCATAAACAGAAGCCCCTTCGTATGTCAGAGGTTCTTGGGCGTTGATTTGTGTTTGATTCCCAGTCCAATTCTGCCCTGTTCATGTTCCTGGGACCTCATTTGAATACTTTTAATGCTTTGCTGTAGAGTGGCCCTGTGTAATCCTTTCGCTGTATATGAACATGCTTGATATCGGATTACCGCATTTTCATTCTCCAGGCTTTTCCGTGTAGACGATACTCTCTGCATCACCCCTTTATATCTTCTGAAAACCAGTTTTAATGAGTTCAGGTTTAATTACCAAATGAATCAAAAAGATCAGACATTACTACACTCTGGCTACAAAGGAAATTTTATCACCTCTCACTGTCTATTTCGGCTTTGTATAGTCTTTTTATGGGTTCTCAATCTGCCACTGCGCCATTTTCATTGATATGGGAGGCAGAGACGTCTTAAGGATCTAAGTTAATAGAGGTAATTTTGTCTGTGCCATTTAAAAGGGTCGTCTGTTCTCCCTGGAAAAGTAGGACCCTGCCGTGTGTGCATCTCCCCTTTCTAAGTACAGAATGCTCTCGTGCTGGTATTGACTTGCTGTTTACCTAATGGCCCAAGGAACACCAGCTGCCTTGCCTCAGCCTCCATTGTCCCAGCCCCACAGAAGAGCAGGTTGGCAAGCTACTGTAGTGGTGCCTAAAGACTTTGCAGAGGTTTATTTTTATGATTTATGGCTGGAAGGGCGCAGCGGTTGGAGACTATTGGCCTATGGCGCTGGCCATCTGTAATGATAATTCATCGCTTCCTCAACATCTTTTGCAACTCTATAGCCCGCATTTTTCCTCATCGCATTAGGCAAACGCTAATTTATGCGTTTAGCGGCGAAAAGCTTCCTGAACGTAAGGACTTGTTGTACGTCATAATTGTGGTACGAGGGGACGGCTTCTTCCATTCGAACTGAAACAACCGGTGCATTGAATACAAATTAGTCTCGGCGTTGTTTGTCATTTATCGTCGTCGCTGTAAGAGGCTGCGCATCTGTGCTTCTCAAAAGCAGCAGCAGCAGAAGAAGGAAGTATGGCCTCTCTTAATTGCTTAATTGCATGAGAAGTTTTATGGGGTGGAATACTGTGGTACAGCTTTTACAAAGCTGCTAGAAAGCAGTGGAGTGGTTTAATGACGTCTCTTCGATATCTCTCTGCTCCTGGTGTCACGGTCACGTGGGGTTGGTCACACCGTATCTCTGTCAGTGTTGTAGTCCATAGGCTGTGTAGCACAATCTTTGACCCCCCGCTCGCTCTCTGTTCTGTCACTTCCCACACAGCCAATGAGAGGAAATGTGAGCGGTTTATTCAAAATATGAAAATGCACCTTAAATGCCAGATATTCTCAAATATGGCCCTCCTGACCAAAAATCGGCACTTTTACCATAAGGCTAAGTGTGTGCCTTAGCTGCGAGGGTCTCTGGGGGAAGACATTGTTTCAACTTTTCAGTCAGTATAAGACGCTGTGTCCCACACTGCAGCCAAAACCAAGATTAAGGCTGAGAAACTCACTGCCACCACTCCGCATCTAATGGACCGTAACTTGCCGATGATCTCTGTGCCTTGTTGGAAGCACACAGCTTGGAGTGCTTAAAAACCCATTGCTCACCAGTCTCACCCTGCCCACCATTTTCTCTGTCACTCCCTTCTGGAAACGCTTCGGGTCACTCACAGCTTGCACAGCTCAGACGAAAACAGAAAACGCTTCTCTTAACTCGTTCATTTCTTGCCGCGGGCGGTTTTCACCGTTTTGACAATGTATTTATAATGCATGAACGATATGTTGCACTTGTGTGCTGCTATATGTGCTATTTATACACATGCATACATATAGGCTACATGTTTGTGTGTAAGATGCTTGACTAATAGTCCATATGCATTATTCATTTAACCGAACATCATTGCAGTTGGAGATTGAAAGTAACAGCGAGCTCTTATCAGCAACTGTTGACTATTTCTTATGACTCGTGTTATCTGCAAAGCTCTAGGTTTCAGTCTGAGAGGTTTAAGGGTGGATATAAAATGATACGCTACTCAAAACAAAAATAAAAATTCAGATTTAATGCTCACTCTGAGGAGCTGAATTAGACATGTCCAATTGTAATCACCAAGTTTGTGTGGCCACGGATTATAATACACAGCAACTAGCATGATATGAGTTAAATGTCATTGCAATCACAATTCCATTGTCTAAACCAGTTCAATAGAGGGGAGGTGTACATATCAATGGATACGTATCCACATTACCCAAGAAGTATGGATTAATGAGCTGTCCACTGGTCTGGGCAGAGGATATGGATGTAACCCTTTCTCAACTCAACGAGAACCTTTACATGAACCATTAAAGTCCTAAAGGGCTGATAGGCTCAGTTCCAGCGGCTAGGCAAGCATGAAAGCTGGCACCCTTCTCCTAAAAACCCTCATAAAGCTTGTGCCCTGGAAAGGCAGATTAGGAGCTCAGTGCTGTTCAGTGTCGTTCTGAATCTCAGTGGGATAATGGCCAATTCACTTAGTTATTCCAGTTGACTTGTTGAATTTGAACTTATCACCGGAAGTTTCTGTGTGAGTTTCTTACATTTTTATTACAGAAAGTGTTTCTCTGTGAACAGTTGTGTTTTCTTATTTCAATACATTCTAATGTCAGATAATGTTTTTTTGGACTATTCGGTTTCAGCAAGTGGATGTAGGACTTGGCTTCAGTCTTGATTGATGATTGATTCCTCATCTGTTAAAAATATATTAACATCACAAAAGAGATTGATAAGTGTATAATCACTTATTTTTGTTTAAATGTAGCACAATGGCTTTAATTTATTTTTATTATTTATGTAACTTAGTTGTTTTTATCCCTTGAGATACAGGCCTGCACGTCTTTCGCAGCTTGTGGGGAGATGTATGCTGGAAGTAATTGCTCTGTCGAAAAATCAGTCAGACGGAGGCTTTGTGATCATGAGCAGGAAGCTATTGCTGGCACAAAGAGGCAGTCCGATTGCTTACTGTTATTCTAGAGGATAAAGGAAGATATTTTGATGTATGTGTAATCCTTTTGCCACTCTTCCGGGCAAAATGAAAACCTGTTTTCTGAATCCGAGGTCACTGGCAAGGTGGAGAGGGAGAGGGAGGCAGTATTTGGGCACCTTAAGCTGATTTATCAGGGGATTTGAAGTGGCTCCCTCTGGCTTCATTAGTTTGGATGTTGGAAACAATGTTTAACACACTGGCCCCCTGAAGTAGACGCAGTGGGACGTGGGTGGATATGAACTTTCCGTCTCTCCCTGCAGTATAATCCCAGTTCATGACTCATTCCCGCTTGTGAGATGGGACCAGATGAAGGATGGGGGAAGTGTGTGAAAGCGCCAGCAGTCTCTAGCCAGTGATTTAAAGACCAAATGAAGGCCTTTTTTCCATTTACATTGCCTCTAGCACAGGCAGTGATGTTAAAATATGTTCAGCTGATGGATGAGAAGACATGAACAGCACAGCATTCCCTTACTCACACTTTCCAGCCCCAAGAAGCAGATGGCATTAGCTTCCATCAACTGCCCGTCTTACAGACATTACAGCACTAGGAAAGAAGCTTCTCTGGGTCTGGTAACTCTTTAAAAACTGCGTTTACCAAACTAATGCAGTCTCATGCTTGGGATCATGAGGACCGAGTGATTGGTCTATAAAAGTATATTAAGGAGCGTGGCCTGTGTTTGTCATAATGGTGAATGTGCAGAAATATGTTAATCTGTAAAAATATTAGTCGTTTGTTATTTTGCTTGTGTTAGGCTTTATTAATATTCTCTCATTTCCAATAACAGCAGGGGCAGCATAAGTCAGGAGTTTTATGGCTGCAATATTCTGCAGTTTATAGTTCATAGTTTCATTTCCATATATTTTAGTTGAAAATATGTTTTCACAGAAAATGAACTGAAATGAGCATGCATAAATTCACTTATTTTCCCACATAAGACAAAGAAGAAAGAGAACCAAAGTACAACCGCACACATCGCAGATTTTAAATGGAAGACATCTAGTTTTAGGTTCTATGTTTTGAAAACTCATCAACGTGCATTTCCGGGCCTGGTACCAACAAATAAAATACAGCTATCAGTGGGTTAACTGCCATTTCTTTGTCATCCAATCATGCAGTTTGACCCAGTTACAGATACTCAAGTCAGTTTTGAAGAAAGAAATATGTCCATGGAACATTGAAGATCAGTAATCTGAATGGGGAGCTTTAATGTGACACCAATATAATGAAAACTGACAAATTCTGTATTAAAAGATGGGCATATGTAACTATGGCAAGATATATTAATCAAATCAAGTATGACATGCAATTTATCTTCAGTGGGTCTATTAACATTATAGATGTATGTGTCAGCATCCAAGGACATGTGACGGGTCATGCCAAAGAGAGAAATGTGTAGGGAAAGGCCAAGAGGTACCTCATTACACTGTATACATTTTAATTATTGTTTAATGTGTAGATAATCATTTAAAGACAGGTGTGAGTATCCCCTCAGTCAGGATGACAGTGTGATTGCATAGCCAAACTAGATTAAGCTATCAAACAATGTGAATAAGGGACCATATAGTTTGATTAAATATGAATTGCAATTTACAAAGAAAGAGAATAAAATGAAACGGATAATAGTAGGGCTCTGTTGCGAGGATTTCATTATATTTGTGAAGATGATTCTTATTTTATTGAACTGGCTCATAATGTGGGGTTATTAATAAAGCGGTACAATGGGATCAGGGCTTTTGTTATTTCTCTCTGTCGAGCCTCGCTCTGTTATGTTCTGCCTCCGTGCTTGCTGTTCAGCATGGCAACAGTGTCTGTTTTGTCTTCACAGTACAGTGATGCTACCTTATTGGCTGGCCAATGCCTAAACTCAATAGCTCCAATAAGGTTACTCCCTCCAATGTTGATTTCAGAGTCCTGCAATCGATCCTTTTCTCTGTCATCCCACCTATACCTGCACCTGTATCACATTTCTGGTATGTCAGGCTAAATGCCAGTGGTTAAGTAGCAGGTTCTGTCCACATGAAAGCAGCCCAGTAACATACAGTATGTAGTAGGAATTAGGGTATGAAATTCACTTTTTCACCCTCCGGCCAAAGTGGCTTGTGGATTCTAAAAATCACCAGCCATTGTCAACACTATATCAGCCACATTACCTTTTCAAATATATTAGAACCTGGTTGTTTACCTGCCAAAGTGGCCCAATTTTTACCAGCATTTGACTGGTGGGAACCCTGGTAGGAATTCTGATATTCCAACTGGATGTCTCTCTCACATTAAGCCACATCTGATATTCTGTTTTAAAGTTTTAGAATTTTTAAAATGTTGATTTGATGCTGATACTGAAGCAGTATTTCTTACATTTTCAAAAGACAATGAATGACAAGAGTTAATTTCAGAATAGAGTTTTCTTTTTCTTTTTGGTTTTTGGTGAAGCGACTTGCTCACATAATTGACAAAAGGAATTAGGATAACATACGCTGAAATGCATCATATGCAGCATCTGCAGGCCGCATCTTCGATTTCAAGAATTCATCTTTGGGTTGATTTTCAAATTGTTCTAACATGCTTAAGGGTTCATATGGATGTTAGCTGTATGAATCTATAATTAGTTTTTTTTTTTTTTGGTTCTGTGGTTCTAAGTTGGCAAGCGTTAGCTTGAATGTAGTGCTTTATTGTTGTACTGACATTCGCTGGTCTGGGAGTGATGTTAGCCAGATCCAGCATGGTTGCTCACATGAGTTTGCACTTCTGTTCCCTTTTATTATACACTGCCTGGCCAAAAAAAAAGTCACCGTTGCACCCGTCATGCATAGTGCCCACTGTACAAGCCTCTGGAGGCAGTGTTATGATCTGGGGTTGCTTCAATTGGTCAGGTCTAGGCTCTGCAACATTATACAGCAATAAAATGAAGTCAGCTGAGTACCCGAATGTACTGAATGACCAGGTTATCCCATCAGTGGGCATATTCCAGGATGGCAATGCCAAGATTCATCGGGCTCAAATTGTGAAAGAGTGGTTCAGGGAGCATGCAGAATCATTTTCACACATGAATTGGCCACCAGAGTCCTGACCTTAACCCCATTGAAAGTCTTTGGGATGTGCTGGAGAAGATTTACAGAGTGGTTCGACTCTCCCATCATCAATACAAGATCTCGGCCAAAAATGAATGCAACTCTGGACGGAAATAAATGTGACGTTGCATAAGATTGTCGAAACAATTCCACGACGAATGTGCGCCATAATCAAAGCTAAAGGCGGTCGAACAAAATATTAGTGTGCAACTTTTTTTTTGGTCAGGCAGTGTACCTTGCTCTGGATGTGATTTCTAATGTACAGATGATTATCTTAAAGTTAGACCATATGGAAACAAGTAATATTACCTGAAATTAATTTAATAAAGAATCACTAAAATAATGTTGCATGCAAGTCATCCATCTCACGCCTTCTGCCGACTTCTCTGACCTCTTGCAGTGCCATAAATTGTTTTGGGAGACCCTGTTGAGAATTCACATCAACTGGTGATGAGGTTTAGTTTCTTTACTGAGATGTCTCTGTCCTCAAGTGTCTTTCTTTGCAGTGAGTTCCTGAACCTGTTTGTAGTGGTTCGTTGATCAGATGTCTTTCTCTAATAGAAAGAACTCTCTCCAAATTAAGTTGAGCTTCATCAGCACTCCAATCCCAGCATGTACCACCCCCCCCACCCCCACCCCCTCAACCTTTCCTTCCCCAGAAGGGAACTCAGCAGGCTTCAGTTAATGTCTCCAGAGTAATTACTTAACTAAAACTTAAATCTAATCCCAATACCGTAATAATTACAGCCACTCAAGTAAGTTATTGCTCTACACTTGACTTAGTATTAATGACGCATAAACCGCTAAATATCTTAAATATCGCCATCGCAACTCGAGGCTTTGGATCCTACAAAATCTGTGAGTTTGTAAAAGTTTGGGGCTGATTTAGTGTAGAAGTTGTGAGAAAGAGACTTGAGTCAAAGACAGCGCAATGGAGTGCCTTTTGGATAGCTTTGAAATCACCTGTTAGCACACCATAGAGAGTTTGTTGTTGGGTTTTGGTGGATGAACTCTCGTTCGCCTAAAGTGTGCCCCATCTGTTTGGGAATTGTGCTAGAATTTCCTAGGACTGGAATGTTCTTCAAACTTGTGCTTATGGGAGTACCCTTCACTGCTTTCTTGACTGTGCAAAAGTTAGTGTTCCAGAATTAGAGCGTATCCAACAGTATAATTCAGCATACACCTTTACATTCAAATGCACTCAGTTT
The DNA here is from genome assembly GCA_029718625.1 of Synaphobranchus kaupii. Taxonomy (NCBI): domain Eukaryota; kingdom Metazoa; phylum Chordata; class Actinopteri; order Anguilliformes; family Synaphobranchidae; genus Synaphobranchus; species Synaphobranchus kaupii. Next base: position 116,854,977 of record CM056377.1, read on the forward strand.
GACTCAGCAGCCATTAAAGTACAGTTTGAGAATATATGAAACTGACAATATTTCTGTTGATATACTGTAGACAATTAATAGGGTAGACAATTGATGGTCTACCCAAGTTTTAATGAGTGAAACCATCAGTAAATATATTATATTGGAATTAATGATTTTTTGCTGAAAGGGTAAGCTGTATATGTGAAATCCCTGGTGAGTGTTAAATGTCTTCCAGAAGTGAAGGGCTAACTACTTGAAGCTGTGATTTACATAAATAAGGTGTGCTGACTGGCCAACAACTAGCTACGTATATTGATTGCCTTTGTTCTGTCAGTATGTTGGTTTTAGACTATGTGATTAAGTTAACTGATAAACAACAACTGTATTCTGTCACCTTTTCGTTTCTGAAATGATTTATATGCATACATTTCATTAAGAGGGGAATATATTTTCAAATAAAAAGGTGAAAATTGCAAATGGCTTCTTCGAGAGTAATTGTTAAATAGGGTGCTTTGTTTTCTTTGCCTTCTGTGCATAGAAAGCATCTCTTTTGTGTCTAAAAATCGAGTCGGGGGATTTATTTTCTTTGTCTGCTGAAGATTGCTTTTTTTGACAATTTAATATATTGCATAACTTGCTCTTTTGATTTAGTTATTTTAACCTTTTTCTTTTTTGTATAAAGCAGAGGCAGTTTGATTTGATCTTGTCCAGTGTGTAATTTCTCCACGGTGGGCAATTGCATGGCTACAGAGTTTGATTTATTTACTTTCATTTTTGGCAAAAGTGGGAACTCTTAACTTTTTTTTTTTGGTCATTTTATTGGTGCTTATTCAGAATCTTCTGGAAAAATCTTCTGAGAGGGAGACCCGGCAGGAGTACGCCCTGGCCATGATCCAGTGCAAAGTCCTGAAACAGCTGGAGAACCTGGAGCAGCAAAAGTATGATGACGAGGATATCACTGAAGACATCAAGTACCTCCTAGAGAGGCTGGGCGAAAGCGTGCAAGACCTCAGGTATGAATTAATTTTGAATAGGGACAGCGGTCCTTCGGAATTTCTCTCATTGCATCTACTGCCTAATGCTAAGGATGTTGGGTTGAACAGCTGATGAGTTATTCATTCAGCATCCAGTTTCCATTCAATGTCATAAACCCCTTTGGAGCACCATTGTCACCTAAGTGAAATTTGGTATGAGTACACAAAAAGTGTATTTATTTGTTACCACCGATCAAGATGTAACAATCATTGTCATGATCAGGTGTGCATGGAAAGCTCTGGTGTGTGGAAATGACCTCCATTAGGCACGCTACAAGTACTGATGGTGCAACCCATGAACACGGACATCATTGGCATCAGTGGACTCAAGTTGTGCTCTACCACAGAGCAAATCAGACTGACCTTCATACCAGGCATTATTTCCATTATAGAGAGAGTCATGAAAGTAAACACACATATTTATTTATCATCTTTATGTTTATATGCTCCTCTTTAGTGTTTCAGAAAAGTGTGGCAATTATCATCTGCTGCTGTCGAAAGATTCTAGTTGTGTTTGTCTATGGTGTGTCTTTCATTATCCTTTTTCATAACTCCCAACAAAATGTTTTATCTTACAAAGCAGTGCACACCAGTTTAGAATGTCCTTGTACTTCAGAAAGTGAGCCCTCCAATCATGACAATAAGAGTCAGTCAGTCGTACACATGCATTGCTGAGACGGTCGTTCACTGATAAATAACTGCATTAGACTGTGTTCTATGTGTCGTCCACAGACGGATGTAATTAAATGTTCATTCAGTTGTAAATTTTTAATTCCTGTCTCCTCAAGTCATTGAAGTGGCTTCCTCTGCTTATCAGGAAAATTGCCAAGTTAAATAAAACTGGAGTACAATTCTATTTACTTGTCTCTTAAGTCTTACGTATGGGATTACTGGTAATTCATTTTGATGAAATGCTGACATGTTCATTACAGGGAATTCCGCCAAAAGCGAAAAAAAAAACACTTTTGAAAGCTGTTCTTTCCCTTTAAAACAGCTTACAAAAGGTGTTTCAAAACGCTGTTTTTCTCTGTGTTGAGGTGAATTGAGGGCTTAGAGAATGAATGCTTTTGAGGATTACTTCCATTGCTCCCTGCTTCTCAGTGTAGACCAATTTATTTGGAATCAATGAGATTAATTTAGTTTAACACTTCATTTTGCTTTCAACTTGTTTTGTTTCCTTTATTTTTATGTTTTTTGCTTTAGTATCCTTACGTCCTGTAGTTTTCATACAGATTGATCTTATGAATTACGATCTTTTAAAATGAACTTGCTTATTTTCAGTTCCTTTGATGAGTACAGCTCAGAGCTGAAGTCTGGACGCCTGGAATGGAGTCCTGTGCACAAATCAGAAAAATTCTGGCGTGAAAATGCTGTCCGGCTGAATGAGAAGAACTATGAACTTCTCAAGTAAGGAGGGAGCCTGTCCATTTTTTATCACTCTTGATAAAGTAGAGAGTTGTTGTTTCTTCAAGAGGCTTACCTGTAAACAAGTTCTAAACTATGCTGCCTTTGCAGCTGTGACTGACTGTTTCTCAGTTCTGTATTTCAAACTGACACTCCTCTATAGGAGGATGGACAAGGTAAGTGCAAATATTTTTTGTTGTTGTTGTTTTATTATTGCGTAAATCACAAGACTTGTATCCTGTATTATGTAGCTTCCAAACAGGAAGTGCAGTGGTGCATTCAAACAGAAACACATTGACTGAGGCTGTGTTAACTAAAATATTTATCGAGCCCCGCCGAGCCCCAGTAAATCGCAGTAAACCCCAGTAAAGCCCCGTGTACGTGCTTGACCTGATTTTCATATGTTCTGCAATATTCCCAGTTGCTCCGCCTAAAGTTCTCCATCAGGAACACTGGAATCATCAAGCACTCCACTCCCAGTTTAACGTCCTGTATTCCTGGTAGTGAGGCTGGTACCATGAACACTTGAACCCCACGTTAATGCTTCTCACTGGGATGCTTATGCTGGTTTGCAGTAGTATCTTTCCGTCTACAGCAAATGCAGTCTTCAGTCTTCAAGCTTTCCATGGCAAGGTCTTTTGATTTGTGCTGGCTGTGGGTATATTGCCGTGTAATGCATTATTTATATGGTTTGCATATTGTAAGGTTCATCTTCTGTTCTTTGTACTAATATATATCCACACAGGGTATGGGCTTTATCAGAAGATAGTTTTAAATTTCGAAAGTCATTTCTGCAAATTGGGCCTTGGACTACATACGAACATACTTGCATGCATACCAGTGGCGGCACCTGAGCTGAAAAACTGAGGCAGAAAACTTCCCCTTAAACTGATTATTGGTCTCAATCATTTTTTTAATCAGTTTTCTTGATTAACAATAGGCTACATCAGCATTTAATTCACAAATTACTCATTGCCATCAAATGTAGCCAGTTCTCCTCAATTAGGCTATTAGGCAAGTAATGAAATTATTTTAACTTGCATCGCAAAATTGTACACATTTTAATCAACATTATAATTGTGGATACATGTGCTCTTCGTTCTCCGTACTCTAATTCCGAAAATATTCATAAAAATTAAACTATCTTAAAGCTCAGCTTTTGTTACATTATTTTTATTGCAGGTTGTGCTTTTTTCGTAAAGTGTACTTTTCCGTTTAATCTCCCAGACATGATGTGTAGAATGAAGCTGTGTCTTCACCTGCAAATGGATTATTCAGATCATTGGCACACTTGTTAATCAAGGAAAATGATTGAAAAAAAGATTAGAACCAATAATCAGTTTAAAGGGAAGTTTTCTGCCTTCTCAATTTTCAGCTCAGGAGCTTCACTGATGCATACACACATTTCAGCTGTTACTTCCTTCAGTGGCGAATGGCTTTTGTGGCTCAGACTAAATTAAAATCATACACAACAAAATGCAGGAAAGTATTTTCATGTTAGAGTGTATAGCTGTTATTAAAAAAAAATAATAATATTGATTGAAGAAAAAAGGCACTGAGTTTTATTTCAAAAAAGAGTAATGTGAAGTAGGTGTTATTAAGAGAATGCGCATGCAAAAATGAAATAATGTATTCCTCTTTTTTGCGGAGTATCTTAAAATGCAAATTACATTTGAGAACTTAACATTACCCAAGAGAAAGATGAAATCCTATTAATGTACCAGGAATGTAATTGTTGAAACGGAAAACAAGAGACCTCTTTGCAAGTATTGAGGAAATGTATGAACTTTGTTGACATGAACTTTGTTGAGGCATCCACAGAACAAAATTATCTGTTAGTATATCTATATCTTTATAGGATAACTGTCTACACATCATAACATCAATGATATGTACATAAATGATAAACATTACATACAGCTGCATTTTTTTTTGTTATTCTTATTATTGATTTAAAAAATATTTAAAAGTTAATATTGTGCTCTCAGTCACATGCAAGTTTCATTAAGGATAAGCGGAGTGGTTGTGAATGGCGTGGTTAATGAGATTTTTGGCCTGTTTGGTTTCTCTGACAGGATTCTGACCAGGCTGCTGGAGGTTTCTGATGATCCGCAGGTGATTGCTGTTGCAGCCCATGATGTTGGAGAGTACGTGCGACACTATCCTCGAGGAAAACGGTAGGCAAACAAGCCCCTCCGTATGTGCTGCTTTCCATTGCAGCTTCTTTCGGTGAACGTTGCAAACACATTCGGTGTCACATTGCGACCCCAAACAAGCTTCTGTTCGCTACTAGCTGTCACAGGAACCTCGCCCTCAAAAAGCTTGCATAAAATCATCTTATTTTAGTTTATAACACAAAGGGCTTTAGGGCTTAATTGAGAAAAGCAACGTAAAAGTACTTACATATTCTGTGTCAATCATTCCGTAGCCTTCTCTACATTTAAGTACTTCTTATTCATTCATTGTACAGCAAGAACTCATGCAGTCAGCAAGAATAAATTGCTTTTCAGATTTGTCCCATGCTACCATGTCTGAAATTTTCTTTTATTCAGATGGACAATTGTAAGGGTTCCCTGCACTCTGCAATCTTGGACAATACAAGATATGCTACCGTCTTTCTTGAAATGTCTACAGAGTGCCACTCCCAATCTAAGGTCTTATTGTGTGGTAACAGCTAGTATCAATTTGTCATCTGGATTTTCCTTTTGACAAGTAAAGAGGGACCACTATAGTTATAGAGTGAACTGAGAATCTGTTGTTTACTTATGCCTGTGCAACCAACAGCTGAAAGGAAACAGCAGGCTTTTACAGTGTCCTGGTGTGTCTCTCACATACCTTAAAGGGTAAGTTCGCTATTTTGGACCTTGGACCCTATTTGCGGTCCGTCTTCCATGAACCTGACCCATGAAGTCAATTTTTTCGCTGATCGGTCCAGTATTGAGTTCGCTACAGATTTCCTGTAGGCTCTCACTGGGCTACAATAGAAGTCAACGGGGCAATTAGAAATGTTATGGAAAAACAACGATAAATGTGCTTTTATAGCTCAGTGTGTATTCTTACGGTCTCAGTATGCTCTCCTGTGAAATGTAGGCTATCGCAAACGCAAACCGAACGTTGAAACAACAGTTCCATTTGAAACAGAACTATTTCTCCGACCGCACTACCTCGCACTGACTTCGGATAACATTACCTGCGCAACTTCAGCCTCTCTCTCTTCTCTTGCTCTCTTATCATCCATCTCTTGTAGTTCCGTGTCCGTGTATTCTGGCTCAAATCTGTAGCCAGTAACGTCAAAGTCAAAATCGAATTCTTCGTCTTCGTAATCATTATAGTCATCCATCATCCAAGTTTTTTTGTGGAAATTGTAGCCTACGTTGCTGCAGGTAAACAAACGCAGACTGCTCAACTAGATAGTTTCGTAAACGGCCAGCACACCTTCCCGCTCCCCTACCCCCGACACATAGTACTCCGCGGGAGCAGCGAAAACAAGCAACAGAGAAATGCTTACTTCCAAGCCATGCCAAGCACGTAAAAATGTTCGGATTGAGATACATTTCACAGGAGAGCATACTGAGACCGGTAACAATACACCCTGAGCTTCCCGTCTCATTTATTGTACATGAAAGCACATTTATCGTTGTTTTTCCATAACATTTCTAATTGCCCCGTTGACTTCTATTGTAGCCCAGTGAGAGCCTACAGGAAATCTAGCTAGCTCAATACTGGACCGATCAGCGAAAATATGGACTCAATGTGTCAGGTTCAAGGAAGACAGACCGCAAATAGGGTCCAAGGTCCAAAATAGCGAACTTATCCTTTAACGCAGAACAGTTTAGCTGTAACGAGAAAGCTTCTGAACCAAATAACTGTTTTCTACTGAAATGGGCCTTTCGCGAGGTCTGTGCTATTGCGTTACATAAACATCATCTGCTCACTGCACTGGTCGAACATGGTATCCCCCTTTATTTTATTTTATTATTTATTATTGAGGTTGAACAGTAATGAACACAGCCATACTCAACGCAAGCCTGTGTTGAACACAGCCATACGCAACACAAGCTTGCAAATTCCGAGAGGGAAAAAAAAAACACTTGAGTTTCACTGCGTTTGCCAGCACAGCTTCTCATTATGGAAGCCTGCTCATTCAGAGAAGAAGCACATATGTCACTACATTTGGTAGGCAAGTCCAGCTGCTCACTAACACAAACGGCTCTTTCCAAGAGTAAAAGCCCATAAGGAACCATATGATTTCTAATGTAGCCCATACACCGATGCATCCCTACTCATTCTGAGAAATATAGAGCATGTCTACCACTGTGTTTCATAGCATAGTATCTCACTGATGCAAACCTGCTCACAGGGCTTGCCACAACACTACAGTGATTGCTAAGGGTGTGCTGCAGCAGTGCTGTTTTCACAAAGTCAAGCAGTCTGCCCTCATTTTGTACAAATGGCTCTAGTGTTTGGAGGGTGAATATCTAGAAGTGTTTAATGTGACTGCCCCCTTAAACTGTTTGGTGTGATTTCTGTCTCGTCTGCAGTCGGTCAGCATAAGCATTCTCTCTATATACTGAAATAAAGGTAATATACTGAAATAAATGTTCTGTAACCTGGTGCATTTCATTTGAAGATTTTCAGTATGTTTTCTGAGATGTTAATGCTTTTTTTGTTTGTTTTTTTTTTTTAAATGACCATCCCTACTATAGAATCAGACAACTGATTCTTATTTATAAACTTATTACTGAACTCTATGCTACCTTTACTTCTCTTTGCTTCACAGTTGCAGTTTTAGCAGCCTATACAGATATGAACCGCTTTGATTTGGTTAGTGCGATGTGTTCGATGTGTTAGTGCGACACACACTACAGCATGTGCAGTATGCTGAAGGATACTGATTCTTGACTGATGACTACATTTTTTACAATTTTATAGCAATTTGTACCACTCATGCTAGATACACAAACATTACAGCATAACTTTCTCAGAACAATACAATTACAATTAAAATGGTTAGTGTGTACTATGTACATACATACTATTGATTGTTATGAGATATTCATTTGATTTGCATGTTAGAGTATTAGTGTTATTTCGATAACAGAATTCTCTTCTGTCTTGTCTTTGCAGAAGACAGGCCATTAACACAACAACCAGGGTAACTGAATATGCAGTTTTCACCTTTCATTGATAACACACTGACATGCCATTAGAAAAGGTGGTTCTATAATTAAGTGATAATCTTGAAAGCATCCACAATAAAAGCCAATCAAAAAGCGTGTGTGCTTATTAACCTTTATCAATGCATTTTTAATGAGTGCAACTGACATCAAAGATAAGGTTCCATCGCACCAACAGGCATTCTGAACTTAAATAATATTCTATATATATATATATATCTATATATAGTTTAACTTGATGACTGAATTTAATTTGGGGAATATACATTTGCACTGATTGGAAATCAAATGAAATAGATGACCAGCCTGGCAGTATTACCGGTTCCATTTTTGTTTCCCAGCTGCATAGCACCCTCAAGAGATATGCGTGGTTGAAAGTAATTCATGAGAGCATAAAACTGTTGTCAATATGCAGATCCACCACAGGGCCATTATTGATAACCCACCTAGGATTGCCTGTGGATGTCTCTCAAATTCTCAAATGACTGCGGCAACAGCCAGTTCAATTCAGCATGGCCTTTATCAGATTTATGGGCTTTTGGGTAAAGGTGGGTTACGAATGGCAGTATTAGGGATTTTATGAACATTAGATCATTTATGCCCAGTATCGATTGGATTCAGTATTGAACAGTAGGCGTGTATGCTCACAGAAAACGGCTACACAGAACTGAAAAGAACTGAAATAGTTTCTGATAGAAATATTTACCGTGGACAGAAATGGTTTAAAAATGAGAATATTTTTAATACTAGTTTTAAAGAATGAGTCATGGTGAGTACCAATTTAATCTTTCTATGCTTTTCTTTACAGGAATAGCAGTATTTAGGGGTGATGTTTAATTATATCAGTCCCATATTTCCATTAAAATAAACTTGCAATGATGAGTACTTCACCATTATAGTTTAAGGTGTTGCAAGCTACATTTTTGAGATAGACCACAAGTTGTGCTCTGCTTCTGATGTAGTGAAGGCATAGATCACATTACTGGAAGAATCGCATATGTTGTCTGTCTGTGTGGAATGAGCAGTGCCCGCAAGCTTGAGCTTCTGTGCAGCTTCCTCTCAATAATACTAATTATTTAACTTTGAAAAGGTTCACTTCACTTTATTATCACAAAGCTTTTAAATATGATCTTAAAATCATGTCTAACTGAACACATTCAGTCCCTCTAATCTTGTCAGGGCGTAGGTGTGCTCGTAGAGTCAGTTTTTATTTTTTATTTTTTTTTAATTTTATTCTTACTTGGAAAAAAGGTCATTAATGAAAAATTATGTTTTTCCATCCAATGTAATGGACTGTTAATGGTTGTTATGGTGACAGATATAAAAGGAATGTGCCCAGTGATGCATTTGAGCTCATCTTGGAGATATATTCATATTAAGCTTTATAAGGGGGTTTAAAAGGCGTATTTGGTGTTGTATTTCAGGAATAAGTTTCAAGGATACATTTTTAAAGTCTGTCATTAAATCCCCATTTTTGGCATCTGAGGCTGTGCACTACCTGTGTTTAACTGTAATTAGCATATTGACCTCAACCAGCTACTCTCTAAACAGAAAGATAATAACGTAATATAATGGGGGAATCACAAATGACCAAGCATCACACTAATGCATAATGTAAATCACATCCATAATTATGATATTGTGTGTCAAATTTACTATTATGGATTCACTGTTTTCTGAAGCTACTGTTAAAATTCTGCTTAGATGCAAAGTACATGTCAGATATCAACAGCCATTTATTTAAAACTTCATGTGCTGAAAATCTTAGTAGCTTAATGAGATGTGGATTTTTTTTAGAGGATGATGTGGCTGTCGTGGAGGAATGAACACTTTCACAGTTACTTAAAATTCATGTTAAAAGGGAAAAGGGAAATGAGGAGACCTGGAGTTATCCACTTTTTTGAGTTGGGCTCATTTTTTTTCAAAAAAGGAATCAATGAAGAATGTATTTTCGATGGAATGATGTCACCGTGCATATTAGCCATTGATGCATGTGTAATTTGTACATGTTATATATATGAATTGCTGGTATGAACATGAAAAGACAGGAAGAATTTTGTAAAAAGAAGTCTGAAGCGTTCTTTTGAATTTAACAAAGCGCGTACGAAGCACAAGGCTCATATTTGTGAGATAATTTAAAGACCTCTGAAAAGCAGCATTTAGCTTTTACTGTTGCTGCATACATTACCTTACAATTATTTGGCAGACGCTTTTATCCAAAGCGACAATAAGTGCATATTGAAGGTCATTGACGCAACTACAAAGCAGATCCGACAAAGCACAACTTCCTCACAACGTAGGAGCCGTCCCTAGTAATGAACATAGAACACGGTCAGCTATACATTCTTAACTATAAAATAACAAAAAACACAAGTTAAATAGAAAACAAGCAAAAAAAAAAAAAAACAGAAGCAAGTACTATAGCATTAGCCCTATATAGGTAGGTTAGTCGAGGTGGAGTCTGAAAAAGTGAGTTTTCAGAACACAACGGAAAACAGACAGTGTTTCAGCTGAGCGCAGCGGAGTGGGGAGTTTGTTCCAGCACTGGGGAGTTAGGGTGGAGAAGCTCCACAGTCAGGACGAGCGAGAGCCGTTAACACGGAGGCAGGGAAGTGCAAGTCGCCCTGCAGCAGCAGAGCGAAGTGGTCGAGCAGGAGCGTAGTGCTGGATTAAGTCCTGTACGTAGGAGTGGCCTGACCTTTTGGCTGCAGTGTAGGCCAGGGTCAGAACTTTGAACCTGATCCTGGCCCCGACCAGGGGGGTGATGTGTGAGAACTTTGAACACAAGCCGAGTAGCCACATTCTGGACCAGTTGTAGGGGCAGAATGGCGCAAGCTGATAGGCTTGCGTGAAGGGAGTTGCAGTAGTCCAGACGTGAGGTGACCATGGTCTGGACAAGAAGCTGGGTGGAGTAGGTGGTCAGGTACGACCGAATCCTCCTGATGTTGTACAGGAGGAACCTGCCGTTGCCCTGATCTGTTCTTTGAAGTCCAGCTGGTCATCCAGGACCACCCCCAGGTTCCTTGCAGAGGTCTAGAGGTCTAGGACAGGTCTAGAAGCGGGGAGGTCTTGTATGGCATGAAGAGCAGCTCAGTCTTGTCAAGGTTTAGCTTCAGGTGATGGCTAGACATCCACACAGAGATGTCAGCCAGGCAAGCAGATATCCTCTCCTTAACCTGTGGAGTAGAGGGAGGAAAAGAGAGGAAGTGTTGAGTGTCATCAGCATAACTGCTGTGAATTAATAACCAAACCAAGAGACTTAGTACCCAGTACAGATCCCTGCGGGACTCCTGTAAAAAGTGGATGAGGTGCAGAGACGGGGCCCTTCCATGAGACTTGGTAGGATCTATCTGAGATAGGATGTAAACCAAGAGAGGGTAGTTTCAGAGATGCCCACCTCAGCCAATGTGGAGATCAGGAGTTTGTGATTGACCGTGTCGAACGCTGCAGACAGGTCAAGGAGAATCAGGACAGAGGAGAGGGAGGAGGCTCTAGCAGTGGCGAGTGCCTCGGTCACAGCCAGGAGTGCATACAGTATAACTCCAATCAAATTGAGAAGAAGCTGAAACGATCTGAACTGGAAAGCTATGCATTCAATTAAGTGTTACAGTGCTTGGAAATAAAGATGAAGAGAAAGCACTTTAAATCATTTGGCCGGACTTTGTGCAACCAACGCAGTTTGCACAGTGAACTCATTTGCCCAGGTTAGAACCAGAACCAAGCTCCCAGGTTAGAACTAGAACCAAGCTCCCAGGTTAGAACCAGAACCAAGCTCCCAGGTTAGAACTAGAACCAAGCTCCCAGGTTAGAACCAGAACCAAGCTCCCAGGTTAGAACCAGAACCAAGCTCCCAGGTTAGAACTAGAACCAAGCTCCCAGGTTAGAACCAGAACCAAGCTCCCAGGTTAGAACCAGAACCAAGCTCCCAGGTTAGAACTAGAACCAAGCTCCCAGGTTAGAACCAGAACCAAGCTCCCAGGTTAGAACCAGAACCAAGCTCCCAGGTTAGAACTAGAACCAAGCTCCCAGGTTAGAACCAGAACCAAGCTGGCTGGATTAGCTCAGGTTCCAGGTGGTTGTTCCACGATTTTATTTATTTAATTTTTGTCATGCTCACCGGTATAAGCCATCTCATGTTAGTGATGCTATTCTATGTGCAATGAAGCTGTGGGCGGAGTCAGCAATCAACACTGTCATTGCTTCATGCTCATGTCTCTCTGTAGTGGAACAGAGGTATGCATTAGCACCATTGTGGAATAGCTAAGTGCAGACCCAGTGTGATGCTGTGACTGCCACAAAGCTACAAACACAGTATTTCTCAAGCAATTGCTATTTTGTCCCTTGAGCTCACCGGGTCATTGAAAGAAAAGCTGACACAAAAGTGCACTGTAGATGGGAAGAAAAGTATAATATTGTAAAGTCAAAACAATATACTAAAAATGTAATGAGCACAATAACCATAGTAGAGTTATTTTTAAACTACTAGTTAAAACTAATAATAGTTTTAAAAAACAAAAAACAAACATTTATTTGTATTTGTACTCTTCAGACACAGAAAGGAGCATGCACACAGTAGCCCCGAATGTCAAAAGCACACAACATGCTGCTTATAACCCTAGTAATGTGCCCGTTACCATACAGACCTCTTATTAAATGGGTAATACACTTGGAAGAAGCTAAACCATTGGTCTGTTTCCTTTATGGAAACCTGACCTACTGTTACTGACAGATTTCAATGGTAGCTTTCTTCTACGGTGAGTAATTTACCGAGCATAGTCCAGTTGGAAGATGACAGATAATTATCTGGCATCGACGCTAATTATCTCATTGGAATCGTGCATAAACTTATGACCCAGGCAATCCATCAAAAGATACTGTCAAATTAAGTGAAGTTCTTGTATATGATGAAATTCCTCCTGGGGCTCAGTTCAACAGTTCGGCACTACAATGTTTGAGTTGTTCTGTCCCCTTTAAGGTTCTTTTCTTCTTTGACTTTTGTATTTTTATGTTGATTTTCCATTGACTGTTATTTGACCATCTTTTATTAATAACTTGGGTTGGAACTGTAATTTGCTTATAATGCAAAAGGAATTTATTTTTTTGCATAATGGCCTCATCATTTAACATAGCCTGTCAGAATGTTGATTGATTGCTGCTTTCTTCCATATATTGATTAGATAATTTCCTGCATTGCATAACTTGTCGTAGTAAAATTGTTGAGACTCCAGTCACATTGGCCCCAATTGTTGCTCTTTTTTTTTTCTCTTTGGTGCAAAATTTGGCCCTCAGTGCCAGTGTCTCATTAACATGAAGCAGCAAATACTGGACTTGATCACGCTGTTATCTTAAGTGGGTTTTAAGAAGTCAACAGCATCTGGAGGATAGGGCTTTTTCCACACCATAGGAGACTTGAATAAAGTGTCTCTGATAAGAGAGGAAGGGGCATTGGATCTTTGCCATTATTTTATCTTCGCCTATTTCCGCATGATAAATCAGACCGATAAACCAGCCAGTCAACCTGAGGCTGCTTCCAGAGAAACGACTAGCACTACCTATCCAGGGCGCACTAAAATCCACACAGCCAATAGGGGAGTTTGTTTGGGGAATCGTTTTGTAGACCGCATCTGTGGCGTTTAGGACAAAGGTTGGAGAGTAGAGTCGTGGTTAAGGAACTGGGCTTCTAACCCCATTTGCTTAATCTCCCTGACTGAGCACGTTCAAGGTGATTTCCATGCATTGCTTCAGTAATTACGCAGCTGTTTTAAATGGGTAACTTAATGTGAGAAGTGTAAACTCTGTAAGTCATCCCAGATAAACTCAACTGCCGTTCAGCTGAAATAATAAATTAATAATAGCTTTGGTCTTAAACAAGGGCATAGATTTCAGGATAAATGAGAATATTTTCCCATACCAAATGAGGAATTGGATGAGCTTTTGTGATTTTACATTGTGTTAACTAGGTTGTATTTGGTTTTTGGAATATTTGTGTATATTTAGCATACGGTCAGCGTGAGGAAAATGCAGTGTTTGGAATCAGCCAGGTCATATTTTTTTCCAGAAGAAGGGCAACCGTTTAATTAGATATGAGCATTTTTTTATCATTTTTTATCGGCACAATGCTGTGACAGTTCTCTGTGACAGTGCGGCTAAAGGTGAGAGAACATATTCTCTGGGTGATATATGTATACATAGCTTGCCCTCTCTTTGGCAACTTGTCACAGTGCCCTCCTTTCTCTGGAGAATTTAAGCCTGAAATTGCCTTACACTATTCATCCTAATATGTGAACCTGGATAACTACCTCCGTCTTTAATCTTCTATCCAGCAGGGCCTGTGATGGAGTCTTTCCCGGTTTGCGTCAACTTCAGTATGATAGACGGTATAATTATATGCTCACTGAATGCAGAAAACACTGCAAATCACAAGAAGTCAGTTCCTCAAGAATGGGCTGCTTGAATCACCCATGGCCCTGGCTGGGTAATTTGGTATAATAGCCATGTTTAAGTGTTCTGTTAGCAGGGCTGCTGTTGACAGAGGTTAATTTTAATTTTCTTGGAGCAAGCTGTTAGTGGGTCACATTTCCATGTCTTTCCCTTCCATCACTGATGTGCATTATTTGTTTGTTAATAATTCATTTCAAAAAGCGTGGCTAGGCCAAGCATGTATTGTGGTAAGGAGGTTGGCATGATTTATTGTATTTGGGTGGATAATATGTTCATAGTTCAACAGATTGTTACAACAGGACAACGATGGTAAAATGAAAATGAAATGATGAAAAATGTAACTGGAACATTAATCATTGTTGGAGGAAAGATTTAGCAATTCTACCCTCTTCTTAATCCGGTCATAAATTCTGATGTTGGTGTACATTCTAATATAGACCATAAATTTAGATTTCAATATAGTGCAAGATCTTTTCCCAACATTATTTTTCTGTTTATTGTGACCTCTTTTTTAGTGAAAACATTTTGCATTGATTCCCTGTATTTCATAATTTGTAGCCAGGATGGTAATTTCATTGGCAGGTGATATTTAGTCCAGATCCTGTAGTCCATCCATTAATTATTCAGGTATTCCGAGTTCTGAATTTCAACTATCCTGGACTTTTTTCCTCACCGCTAACTGCACATTAACCTTTTCCCACATTTTTCAAAATGATCCCAAACATCTCAAATAATTGTACTCCGATTTCATGGTCACTATTTTTGTCGCTAGTTTGACCACAAGACGCCATTTTAATGTCTTTGGCACAACCTTTGAATCCCAAAATGAAGCCGAATGCATTTCCAGCAAATCCTCAGCTGTGTTTATCTCTGTGTGCAGTCATTATGCCTTTGTTTAACCTTTTCTTTCTGAACGTATCGCTTTTCAACTTCTTTATAGCATCTGTGATCTCCCAGTTTGTTGTTTGGCTTCTACTGTTTTTCTCATTAACTGGATCACAGTGCGAGCCTGCCACTGATCCCGTTGGCTTTAGCTGGTGCAGGATATCTTTTGCTCCCACCATGTTAACGCCCTCAGTGTCATTAGCCCAAGTGGGTCTTTCAATGGCTGCCCTGTTTTCCTCCTGAAGTTGCTGCATTTCTGTAATTAGCTTTATAATTACCTATTACTATTGTATGATCTTATTACATGTCATAATGTCAAAATGCAAACTTACTGTCTGCAAAAGTTTCATAAAGCCATTGTGCTGAGGAACACCAATCAACAGTGCACTTCACCTCTTTATTCTTAAAATACCTAAAACAATGATGCTGCTTTAAGGGGTAAAAAAAAAACACAGGTCTCTTCTGCCTACTGCATAATTTTGAGAGATATAAAATAGTATGGAGAGGGTAGGTGGGGATATCAAACAGGCGTTTCATTTCTCAAATCCAATTTTCAGGGGTTGTTGTAACTACTGTTACCATTACCATTAAAACCTCCTCCTTTACCATTATCATCACCGGCCTTGAAATCCATAAAATAATCCTCTTGCTTTAAAGCTCGAGACCCGCTCATTGCTGCTTGCGGCTATAATTTCACAATACATTTGCCTGTTTCATTTCAGCTTTTCTACTGTTATAGGGGGGGTCACCAGAGCATTGCCCCATTTCTTTTGTTTTTATCATTGTGCTACTTTCTCCAGGTCTATTCTGCTGATTGAGCTTATGCTAGACTGTTGGTTTGGTTTGATTCCATTCATCCTTGTCTATTAAATTAGAATGTTATTCCTGAGTTTCCTTGTGAAATTGTCGGAGTACTGTAAGCAAGGGCATGTGAGGTGACTAAGCTGAGGTTGATTCTCCACCACCCCACTAACCCCCACTGTCTTTAGCCTTACACTCATCGGAAAATGAACATATAAACTAGTTTTAGGGGTTTTCTCAGAGGTATTTGATCAAGTGTTGTTCATTAATTCTTTGGATTTCCACACTAAAAAGTCTATGCCAATCTGTTATTGCCAGGACTTAATTTGGATAAAATGGCTTTTATTCACCTTTTGGACAGGTGGTGCTTATTATTACCTCTCAGTTGCCAAACAGAAATTCATAAAAAACCACGCAGATTGGAATTTGTCTTATGTTTGCCCTGAATATTAAACATGGTGTGGTTGTTTGAACTGAGGAAGGATGACATAAATAATTTAAATATCTTGACATTTAAAACCACTGGCGGCATTAATATTTTCTATATAACATTCTCTCAAAATAACACAGTGCTGTTGACATATGGACAGTTAGTTTAGACAAATCAAAAAATGAAATGATAAATCAATTGATTGCATATGGCTCTGTCCAATCTGTTTACCCAAGGAAAAAAAAACATCCTAACTTTACAAAATATTAATGAATTAAAAAAACATTTTATTTTATAATTTTATTTTTTTATATAAAGTTGGCCCAGTTCCAGAATGACAGTGGACAAAGGTCAAAGACGCTATTGTTTTTATCCAGACTTTAGAGGAAAACCTTTGGCTGCATTCAGATTGTCAACAAAAAATAGCTCCTTTTTCCTTTCCTTGCAACATTTCCTTGATTTCACTATAAAACATCATAGGGGTCAAGGAAAGGATGGAAGGAGAGATTTTTTTAGCGTAACTGTGGAATTCAAACCTCCTTCTCTACCTTGCGCCGTGGTGCGACGTCGGGTGATATTGACCTGAGTGACTGTGCGATTGAGTCATTGTCCATTTTCTTTGTTATTATAAGCCAATGCTAACCAACAATACTAGCAACTCACATTTAGATTGCATTTCTCAGAAGATTTTCGCTCATCCCTTGTTTGAATTCAGTAGGTCCCGGGAAACGGTGCTTATGTAAACATTGGCGGCATTGCATTGTGGGGCACGAATACTACCTTCCTTCTGAAAAGGATAGTCCAGAGCATCCTTGGTGAAAGGACGGGTAAAAGGAATCGTGAAGCTCCTTACCTTCTCAATATAAGGAATTTGAACGGTTCTTAGCATGGCTGCCCGGGAAATATTTCCGGGTCATGTGATCTTTCCGGGTCATCCTTCCTTGCTCAAATTTGACTATTGGAATGCAGCCGTAGAATCTATTTTCCTAATGACTTTACCATTCCTAAATAGTAATGTTACTCCACCTGATTAAGGTGAAGTTGAAAGTAAAAGTTAATTTGTTTACTGATAAGACAGTATCTATTTTTGTAAGGTACAAAATTCATATTTTATATTTAGCCGTTACCATCACAGCGTCGGTCTGTGTCCCACTGTATTAACCACTAACTTTTAGATAATGGCCTAATTAAAATGTCACCCTGAAGAGTTGGTTAGTCACTCAGAAAGCATTTATAAAATTAATTAGGTGCAGTTAGCCTCTGAACATGTCAGCAAGCAGTGAATGTTGCAAACTGAAGTGCACGGCCATTAATGAGGCTGATGGATGTTGTGAGCGAACCACAGCCCGCTCTTGCCCAGCAGCAGCAGAAATGGCTGGGAGGCGCTAGACCGAGTCGAGAGCATAAATCCATGCTTATTGACCCAGGGAGAAGATATACAGCTTTGATTATCTGGCTTCGCTTTTAGTCAAGGTGGTCCGTAAGGCAGGAATGCATTTCCACCAGCACAGATGAATGCGTCTTCCATCCCGTTGATTGCCCAGGATTCAGAATTAGCTGTTACACGGTTTATGTTCCTGTGTCTGTTTTACTCTGTTCATCCCCTACCTGTTTGTAGAAACCCCACTGCTGTTTTCACACGTTGATACCGGGATTGCCACTGAGATACCATACTCCTCTCGGTCTCTTGACAAGTAGACGCCGAATGTTGTGTCACATGGAGAAAGCGTAGGAAAAAAATGGAACTGTGCCTATATCGACCTTATCAGTGGTGGTGCTTGGCTCAGCGAGAGCCCCTCCCACATTCAAAGCTGTTGATCATTTTGAATTGCTGATGTCACACATGATTGATAGAGGGTCTTTACCGCTGGTAGTCTGGTATCACATTCCAGCCAGGTAATAAAACTAGCCCAGTGGACAGCATAGAGAGCCACTTATTTTCTTTGGGAATGAGTGAGGCTGACAAACCTCAAAGGTTCATAAATTAATAAAATCACTGTGGTATATAAAGTATGTAAATAATATTATGTAAGTGTATGTCTATTTAACTGTTGTCCAACTACCAAGAAGCTCTGAAGACGAGTCAAAAAAGTGAAAATGATTAGGGAATTTCGCGATTTTTAAGTGGTACCAGACTCAGGCTTGACACTCGTATATATAAAAATAAACCAAAAATAAACCCTTTTAAAATGTAGAGTGCCTCAGTCTCCTCCTTCCCCAAGAAGTCAGTTTTCAGAAAGATGGCGCTGATGTACCCCTTGATACTCAGCAGGGGTACAGACCAGATGTTTATTATTTGCTCGTTCTGTCCCCCTGAGTGTCGGCTTCAGTGAAGAAGTCACTGGAAAGCCTGCCGGGGGCTGCGCCATGCAGTATGTCAAAGGAAGCCGCATTAGAGCAGTGGCATGCGGCGTCGAGGGGCTACTGAAACCCAATGAAAAAGACAATGCGTCACATTTGCTGTCTCTGCTTAACTAAAAACCCAATCAATCCATCAAGCTATTTAAGATTCTTAGGAAGAATTGTGGCATCCAGTAAATGGTTGTTGCAAAGCGAATGTCCCTCAGTATCCCTCCAAGAGAATGTGTCCTTTTCTCCTGCGCTAAGCTCGGTGAGGAAATGTAAGGGAGCTGGCAGATGGAAATTTGATGGGTGAGGCTCGATGTCATCTCTGAGACGTCCTGCTGCTCCGTACGCGCTCAACTCTTTGTTTTCAAAATGTTTTGTCACTCCCAGTTGCGCATTCTGCTTCTCCCATGGGTCACTTAAGACAAGAATTATGCTTCATATATTAATACTTAACTTCTCTTTGTTGGGGGTGGGTATATGTTATTAAATATCGAGAGGAATCATCTGTGGGGGTTTTTTAGGCATTTGCATTAGAAATGTGCATATTAACGGAAATAACTGGGTCGCGCTTTTTCATTTGCATATTTGATTTGCTAATCAAAAAAAAAAAACAAAAGCCTTGCTTTGGGTGTGCATATGCAAATTCTATTGCAGTAATTAGCCTCAGTTAGAGAGTGCCTCTCTTCATAATCACTGTGTTCTACAAAAACAGTTTCAGTGACATTAAATACCCCTTGAAGTGCTTCCAAGAACCACCTCGTGAATGGAGGTTAGCCGCAGGGTCGAAGTTTTGTAGTGGCGCCGGCTCCAACCTGTTTAATTCTAAACGAAAGCCGAGGAAGTGTGTGCATGTCTATAGATCCCGATTAATATGTTAATGGCGGTCTCTTCCTTCTCCTGTTAATTGCTCCACAGAGTGATCGAGCAGCTGGGCGGGAAGCAGCTGGTGATGAACCACATGCACCACGAGGATCAGCAGGTCCGATACAACGCCCTGCTGGCCGTGCAGAAGCTGATGGTACACAACTGGTAGGTCCCTCGGGCGCTGTGCTACCGCGTGGAGCATTAGCGTCTCCCGTTCCCGCGCGGGGAATAGGGCTTTAAAAGTCCAGAGCCGAGGACGGCCCTCCATAGAGTCACAGGGTCTTTTTGTTTTACCCTTATAAATCTGCAGTTCGGACCCAAGAAGCCAGGTGAGGTGAGTTAGCCGTTCGATCAACTGAATCGATTTAAGTTCTGTATGTTTATTGATTCGATTAGTTCGTAAGCACAAAGAGCGGCAGACCCTTTGGACTAGGGTTTAGGACCACTGTTTTAGATTGATGTGTGCCCTGTGTGAGCGATTCCTGCTTACGCTAATGTGGCCGGCTTCACGGCCCTTACCGTCTGTTTCAGTCAGAGGATGTAGTATGATGGTAAATGGGAGGCACATCTTTATGGATTTACTGCGGTTTTTCATGAATGTTCATGAAAATAGTGGCTGCGATTGTGTGTAACTCATTTGAAATGAGCGGTTGTGAACAGCCGGACCGCTCTCACCCAGCTTATCGAGCACTGCAGCCATCTCACGTTTGCCTGCAGACCAGTGACCTTTTTACATTACAGGCCCTGGAGTACTCCAGGAGAGCTAGAGCTAGGGCCTGTCAGAGGAGTGTTGTGTTTCTGACGCCTAGCACATTGCTGGGAGGAAGTATTTGAGTGGGAATGCAAGGAGCACTAAACCCACCGTATCCCTGACAGTACAAAGTCAGTTATGTGCCATAACTGCAGACTCCCAATCATAGCTGGTTGGTCATAGTCCGATTGAATCTTGACGTCTAGGCTGAACCATTCTGTTGCAATTTCTCTTCCACACGAAGGAAAAGATGTGATCTGGAGTCTGTAAAATTATAATTGGTATATTTGCGACAAAAGGTAAACTGGAAAGAGAAGTAAAGTAACAAAGTGCCCAGTATGAATTTTCAACAGGGGACAATGTGATTGATCCAAGACCAAGACTTTGAAAGCTGACACGGTTGGGTAGGCTTGAAAATAAGGTAGGGAAATATAATCTCTCAGATTATTATGCGCATGAGTAATTGTGCCTTTTGGAAAGCACGACATAATTACTTGAAACCAGGCAATTTGAATAGGACAGCTACAGATCATGCATTTCAAATGAAGTGTCAAGGTCTAACCCAAAGTCTGTCTTTCCTACTGCTAATCAGCTCTGTATTAACTTCACTGAATTCAATAATTGCTTGATAGATTTTTGATTTAATTGGCGCTTCAAGGAAACTAATTGAACAGATATTCACTTCCCCAGTTGGGCTGGTTATTTAGAGATATTGTCTGTATTCAAAGGAGTAAAGGTGGAGGGTACCAGTAACCAAGGATAAATCAGTGCAGTATTCTTTTTCCCCTCTCAAGGCCCTGTTATGGAGATGAATGCATCCCATATGATTGAGGGTGTTGCCTCCAGATAAACTAGACTGATTGGAAGTCCCTGTTCTCTGGTCTTGGTCATTTAGCGTAATGGGATTGACCCCGCTGGGGAAGCTGTGCATTGTGGGGGCGTTTTGGGGCGTGGAGAGGGGGAGGCGTTTCGCACACGCCTGAGACCGCAGTGCCGGGGGGGTGGGGCTCAATGAGTGATCGGCTCCTGGCGCGGGAGTTTCCGCGCTTAATCGGTCGCCGCGGCTGCTGCTCGAGGCGCCAAGAAGGGTCAGGGCGCAAACGGGGCGTATCGGAGTGACGAACGAGCGGGTCGCGGCAACGTCGCCTCCCTCCGGTGGAATCGGGCGCCCTTCAGTGCTCGGCCTGGAGGTGCGTATATCTGGCCGGCCTGCAATAACCTGCTGTTCCACCGCAGCCGTGACATCCCTGAAATGGAACACACACACACACGTCTACGGACATTTGTCGTGTCAATGCTATTACCTCTGTGCTGTCAGAAGCCATCTTTATACATCAGATTCGGCGAACTAATGTAATGTAGTGTGTGCTTAGCTCGACCGAATAATGGAATTCATAGTCTTTACAACAAAAAAAAAAACCTTGAAATACCCTTTAGATCTTATTCTCATCAACAGTATGTCCAATCGACGTCATATTTTGACATTGGGCCTTTGGGCAAAAGGAAGGTCTGTGGGCTGAAAAACAAGCCTACCGTGGGCAAATTCATAGATGTTGATTTTAATGTAGAATTCTAAATAAGCAGTTTTTTTCTTTTTTGTTAGTTTGTTTTTTTTATTTTTTTTTTATAAACTTGACATGCTCATGCAGTTCTGTGGGATGTCACCATATCAAGCTTGGTTGTCATTGGTCACTCACATTGCAATATTTTCCCTTCATTTTTCACAAAACCGTATTGTAAAGCACACTAGATACTGTACTATACATACATTGTAACAACTTTTACTTATCGCATATTTGTGGCATTAGTCTTGACTGTTGTCCACCATATCTACTGCATATAAACGGGCAAATCGTTTTTTTTAAGAGTTGTTTGTTTTGTATTGTGCTCCTATTGTTTATGCCCTGCTGAAAAGCCTCAAATTATTAGTGTAAGCCTAAGTTTATAGACGTTCATTGTAGTTGTAATTTATTATTAGTGTAAGCCTAAGTCTATAGACCTTCATTGTAGTTGCAATATTTGTTTTGTTTACTGCTTTTAAAGACACATTTTAGTGGATGAGAAGTGATAAAAATACCTAGAATACAAAAATATTGGTTTTCTAGTTTGGGGAATTGGTTTTATTATGCTGGGAATATTGGGTTCTGATCAGAAGCAGTGAAAAGGAGTTTGTCATAGTTGTTTCATGCAAGATCTGAAAAGCTCACCGATCCCTCAATAGCTACACTTAGAGCAGCTATCCTGTGAGACTTTTTGTTAGCAATTTTCAGTTATCAAGCTTACTGCACTTTTGTTGGCGTCAAAAGGATTTCCTCAGAGAGCTGATAATTGGAGAAAAAAATATATATTTTGGTGTTTTATGCAACTAGAGGCAACTAGAGTCAACATTGGCAACGTAACATGAAACTTTCACTTTTCAATTTACCTTTACATGCAGTTAGAATCTGATGTTTTTATATCCACTTTTTTTTTAAATCTGCTGTCCACATTCCTTTTCATACAGTGTGTGGCCTATACTGAATTTGTGTGTTTAGATCAGGCATGGGCAGTTCCGGTCCTGGAGGGCCAGTGTGTATGCAGGTTTTTGTTTTACACCAATTACCCTGGCTAAATGAGCTGTATACATCAACACTGGTTCACTTGTAGATTAGATCACAGTAAACTGTTTCATATAGGGACACAAGACCAGCCTTCAGCTGTCATTCATGCGCTTATCAAGAAATGTAGCTAAAATGTCAGATGGCATAAATGTTAGGGCCATTTAAGTAATTAAGGACAGAAGTTGTCATGAAAACCAGGAACAGATACGGCCATCGTTGCCCATCTCTGGTTTAGCTCAGAGATCTCTGGTGGTTACATTCTGAAATGATACATACATGCAAATTAACAGATAACCTACACCTGCACTATTTATAAATAATCAGGCAGTAGACGGCATCAATGAAATCACAAACATTATTATATTAGCATTAGGACAGAGAGACAGACCCAAAGAACTTGCCACGGGGAGTCCTCATACATCATAACATAACATAACATAAGAGTATGACAAGAACAGGCCATTCAGCCCGACATGCTTGTCTAATCCTACCGCTAAAATAAAATTAAAAAATACATGCTTTAATAGCTAGAGATTAAAATACAATCTAAAAGAAATAAAAGAATGTAATAAAAAAATAAATATATAAATAAAAGACTGTAATAACATCGTTCCCATTAGAATTGCATTGAAATTCGGGTTGTGAGATATGGTGTATTTGGTTTGTAAAAAGTGACTTGAGATTAATGCTTTGCTTGAGTGCATTGAAGAGGCATGTAGGTATCGGTACTCGCGCTCCTGGCAGTGAATTAAAACCTTTGCACTCCCTATTGCATTCTGTGCAGTGAATCGCACAGGGAATTATGCTGAAACACACAGTTAATTCATAAGCACCCTGTAAGAGCTTTACATCATGTCACTTCCTCATAGAATTAGCAGGTAAATTATGTGGCTTGGAGTCAGCCCACCACCTTCTATTGACTATGCTGCATTTAGCATTTATAATTAAAAAAAAGGTCGCTATGAGGAATGGTTTGTCAGAAAGGTTGTATAGCACAGATGTGTTCAGAAAATCTGCCATGTGGTCTATTCCCCATATACCCATTTGAGTTTGCTTATAATCTGTCCTTCGGGCTTTGATTTTGATAATGTCCATGTAACTATAATATTATGTCATACTATGGCTATTTCCTGTGGCAATCCACCTTTGATTTGAGGGTGGCAGAAAAAGCCGGGTGCTCAACTCCAGGTGCAACAGCATCCACAAACTAAATTCCCAACCTGGCTCTTTCAATCTGCCACCTAATCATCCCCCAGTTTAATTGGCTAATAATCATTCTCTCCCTCTCCACCTCAGCTGATGTGTGGTGAGCATTCTGGCGCAAAATGGCTGCCTCTGCATCACCCAGGTGGGTGCTACACATTGGTGGTGGTAGAGGCGAGTTTCCCCCTCATCACTGTAAGCGCTTTGAGTATCGAGAAAGGCGCTATATAAATGCAAGGTATTATTATTATTATTATTATTAGTATTATTATCCACGTACCCCCTGCCCCTTTCCCGGGATCCGGGTGCTCGGCCCAAAAATGCATCGTTTTTATTTTTACGGCTCATTTACTGAATTTCTCATATTAAAACAAAAATCAATTCAGTAACCATGGACCCCAGGTTTGTTTTTCACCTAAAATTTGGATGTATTTTCTAATTGTCTGTGGTGTGTGTACGGGTTAATCTAATTAAATCGTATAGTCTAATTTAATTATCTTTTGAACATAACGGCAGTGTTTTCCCCCCTTCTGTTTTTCTACTCTCAAACCCATATCACAGCCATTGGTCATTTGTGATTTATAATTGATTTCTGTGGGAGTGATGGATGGTTTTTGGTGCTTGGACGTGACCGTGCATTTTTAGACTCGCTCATGGAAACAGTCCACGCAAGACCACCTGGAATAACAGACTGGGGGACTTTCTGAGCTGAAGTGACTTTGCTAAGTGAATCAGGGCGCAGGATTAGTGTGGCTATTTCAATGAATATAAAAATGGGGTTTACTTAAGGCCAGGCACAGGTGTGCCTGCACGTCCTTCCAACCGCACAAATTGGCTGGATGCTATTCCAATCCACACGTCATTAATGCAGTGTGAAAGCAAACTTTGCATAATGTTAACTATTCCACTGAAAACCACCAGTTTTGAAACCTCTTTTCTGGCACATATAACTCTGGAAATTACATTATTTTCTCATTCATATTGTTGTCTGGTAAACGTCATTGTCTGAGCATAAAAAACTTATATATAAATCTCTATGTGCAACAAAATAAAGATTGTTTCCATAGGTCTTATCTTGCATGGTAGCCATTTTGTACATGTAAAAGTGATGGTAATGTGCTTATGGAAGTATACATAAATCAGTATTTAATCACAATCAGTTTAATCATGATCACATTGTCAATGTCATTTGACAGGTCAGTTTTATCACTATTAATTTTCTTACTTCTTAGTGAGTACTTGCCAAATATTTTAATTCTTAATTGATTTTAATAATAGCTTTAGTATTTATATTTGATATAATAGTTTATGGCATCTATAGTAAGGCAGACATGTTGGCACACCTGACAAACAGTTTAGTATCGCGTCGAGCATGAAGTTCACCGTAAAAATGTAGGCTTTCCGCAACCTTGAGTCAAAATTGCTGTGCGTCAGAGCTGCTGTGTACAGTATGCGACGCCAGCTATATACGCAAAGTCATCAAAGGCAAGAGACGCCTACCACAATTGTGAGAGACAAGATACTGTAACACGTAGTAAACTACAATGACTTTGCCTTCACAGAGAGAACCACACATTCTCATAATTTGATAGAACTCTTGAGCCGCCCACAGTCTCCTGCCCTATATCATATTCCCTCAAGGATTTCCAAATTTATTGTTCTCCATTGGACTACCTGCTCTCAAATTATATTGGCACAAATTATATTTATGATGTGGTCGGCATCAGCAAAAATCTATTTCGGTGAAAGTGCAGCAAGCCCAGTTTCTGTGGCAGGGGAACACTGTGGCCCAACCCCCTGATTTATATTTCCACATTTGAGCCAAATGTTTATTATTCAGAGCTGTTCCACCCAGCATGGTTCTAGTTCTGAGCTTGGCACTCTTATCTTTTTGAACTTTGCGCTGTTCTGAGGTTGTTCACGATATTGCTTTCAGAATAGTTTCAGACCGTACCCTTTGAAGAGGAATGAATATATCCAGTATTTTTTGCAGCGTACTGCATCCATAGTTCGGTGATATTTATCCAGTGATATTTAACTGTTACCCGCTGTCACTGTTGACAGGAGCTTATTTCCTTACTTCGCAGTGGGGTTGTGCTTTTTTTTTTACCTTAAAATGCAAAAAAGATCAAATGCAGCATGGGTGTGGGAAATGAAGGGATAGCATCCAGCCATTTCTGAATAATTGATTTTTCTGTCAACATTGGAGGTAAAAAAAAATAAAAAATAAAGTTTCTCCCTCATCTCAGGCTGAGAGAAGGTCAATACGCCATCTTAAAGCCACAAGGGCTTTTCATCCATGCCTGAAGCTTCCATTACGGTTTGAGCACGGATTACGTTTAGACTGATCATTTCATCTTATATGGACGCGGTGGTAATGAGAGGTTTTACAATGGCACTCTGCCCGTTCCCTACCTTTCACTGTTCAAATGTGTGTTTGTTCAAATTTAATTACATTCACATTTAAACGTGGTCCATGAAGAAACACAACATTCCTTGTGTTTTTCAATCTGAGGATACCGTAGCTGGTCATTCATGGAACATTTTAGCTCTTGCAATATGTACTATAATTGCAGTACATGTCCCGGCTCCTCAGTTATGTACTTTATCATTGATATATCCTACTGTCCCAAGCACCTGTCTGTCTTTTGCACACTGTAAATATACCAGTACCTTCATTGTTGCTTCCACAAATGGTGTAACATTAATGGGATTTTCATGCCTGACTTGTGAATTGTTCTCAGAGCTAAAAGATGCCGGATGTAGGCCAGCGAGAAATTAAATATCAATGACTCT
Organism: Synaphobranchus kaupii; assembly: GCA_029718625.1. Taxonomy (NCBI): domain Eukaryota; kingdom Metazoa; phylum Chordata; class Actinopteri; order Anguilliformes; family Synaphobranchidae; genus Synaphobranchus; species Synaphobranchus kaupii. The sequence goes on from CM056377.1 coordinate 116,881,694, forward strand.
TCCATATTTATATTGCTGAATAATGAATCAAATTAAATGCCGCAGGACCGCACGCATGCTACGTTGCTGCCATTTGCAGTTTAGCTATTACAGCCAGTCTTGTTAATGTAGCCTACAAGCCAGTATTTATTAATGGGTTGAAAGGCGCTTGGAATGATAAATGTTGATACGCACACATACTGAATGACTCAAAAGTAACTGCTTGTTTATGAATTTAATTCATATTGATATCCCGAAAAGGCTTGTTGCCTATGGAAAAAGTGCAGGAATGCAAAATTGAATTCTCACTTTAATTTGTGCTGATATATGGTCTGTGTTCACCCGCAAAAACACTCCGTGGCTTTACACTGGCAGTGTTGTAAAACTCCAGATGAAAGAAAAACAGTCAGTGTTGCTTATCATATTAATCAATATTCAGTTCAAAGATCTCCTGAATTGAAGATAATGACCTTTTCCTTGTATTGTCTCCAGGGATATTTGATGAGTACATGCCCGGGGTTAGGATGTTAAGGAACACATACATTGCCCTCAGATAAACTGAGATCTTGTCCACAGCCTGTAATGCAGCCCAAGTGTGGCTCAGTGGTTTTATTTGCTCCTGTTGTCATGTCCTCCCTCCTCCTGCCGCGCAGTGAGACTCATCACTGCGTTTAGTTTCTCTTTTTGCAGAGCGCAAACAGTCGTTTCGTTTCTCTTTTTGCAGAGCGCAAACAGACGTTTTGTTTCTCTTTTTGCAGAGCGCAAACAGACGTTTTGTTTCTCTTTTTGCAGAGCGCAAACAGCCGTTTTGTTTCTCTTTTTGCAGAGCGCAAACAGACGTTTTGTTTCTCTTTTTTGCAGAGTGCAAACAGCCGTTTTGTTTCTCTTTTTTGCAGAGTGCAAACAGTCGTTTTGTTTCTCTTTTTTGCAGTGCAAACAGTCGTTTTGTTTTTCTTTTTGCAGAGCGCAAACAGGCATTTTGTTTCTCTTTTTTGCAGTGCAAACAGTCGTTTTGTTTCTCTTTTTTGCAGTGCAAACAGTCGTTTTGTTTCTCTTTTTTGCAGAGCGCAGTCGTTTTGTTTCTCTTTTTTGCAGTGCAAACAGTCGTTTTGTTTCTCTTTTTTGCAGAGCGCAGTCGTTTTGTTTCTCTTTTTTGCAGTACAAACAGTCGTTTTGTTTCTCTTTTTTGCAGAGTGCAAACAGGCATTTCGTTTCTTTTTTGCAGAGCGCAAACAGGCATTTCGTCTCTTTTTTGCCGAGTGCAAACAGGCGTTTTGTTTCTTTTTTGCAGAGCGCAGTCGTTTTGTTTCTCTTTTTGCAGAGCGCAAACAGCCATTTTGTTTCTCTTTTTGCAGAGCGCAAACAGTCGTTTTGTTTCTCTTTTTGCAGAGCGCAAACAGTCATTTCGTTTCTCTTTTTTGCAGTGCTAACAGGCGTTTTGTTTCTTTTTTGCAGAGCGCAAACAGGTGTTTCGTCTCTTTTTTGCAGAGTGCAAACAGTCGTTTCGTTTCTCTCTGCCGAGCGCAAACAGTCGTTTAATTTCTCTTTTTGCCGAGCGTAAACAGTCGTTTCGTTTCTCTTTTTGCAGAGCGCAAACAGTCGTGGATCTCACCAAATCGGCACGGGGGTGCCGTGGATCCATCCAAAGTCCCTTGCTGACAAAACTGTTAGCCCTGTAATGTTGCCGCAACAACACTTTAAACAGCAACGTGCTTGCGTGTATGTGTGTCTGCCTGTGCATGTGCATGTGCATGCATGTGTGTGTGTTTGTGCAATTACAGATAGAAGTATACAGAGACTAGAAATTAACACACACTCGGGAATGTTTCCAGATGCTCAAATAGAAATGCTAAATTTTCATTTAGCTGTTCAGGCTATGTGCATTATGTAGCAGACTGGTACTCAGTCCAGGTAATTGCAATTAAGTAGGGAGGAAAATTGCCTAAAACGTGGCCACATCATGTCTTTCGTGACGCACACGGTCCACTCTAGAAGATGATTGTTATGCAGACGCAAATATAATTAGCATTTCAAAGCGGTACTAGTGAGGATTCTGTATGGGTCAAAGCATTCCCCGTGTAAAAGTCTGCCATTTGTTGCTTCATGGACAAATTATTTATGCTGTAGATTTAATTTATACTCTTTACTAGATATGAAGAAACAAAGAACTCCACGAAGCCTATCTACTACTTAACCTTTCTCTTTCAATAAAAATCTTGTATCCCCAAACGTTTGATGTTTGTAGAACATTGTACTACATCAACAAAAATATTCCAGTCCCCTGATATTATCAACTTGTGATGAGTAGTACAATTAGCATTATCCGTAGTCGTAGTAGTACGGTTGGTATTATTACTAGTAGTATTTGTGGTAGTAGGTATTGCTCTGGATGTACGGCACGTTTAAACCCTTATTATGCATGACTTAAGATGCGGGAGAACACAGTAAATTGGATTTAGTGACAAAGTGTCAAATGAATGTAAGATAATCTGTCAGAGCAGATGCTAATCTGGGCATGAGAGCGGGTGAAGGAATGACAGTGTGGCTATAAAGAGCAGGATGGATAATGCAGTGGTAAGCAACAGCGCAAGTGTGCGGGGGGAGGAGGAGAGAGAGAGGGCGAGCAGAGCTCTGCATCACAGACAATAAGGGCCCAGAGAGAATCACATTGCTCAAGGCCAGAAGTTGAACGGGGAACTTGCCAGAAAATCGCAGTTTTACTGCACCCCCTCCCCCCCAATGAGACGTGTCTGAAATGTGCACTGAGATCTAGGAGGACGTCTAAAGGTCAGGAGAAGAGAAATCGGAGAAATAGCAGCGCATCATCCGCGCGGAAGGCTGTAGGAGAAACTACGGGGAACCAATGAGAGGCCTCTAAGCCCAAGCAAGCCCTGTGAGCTTCTCCAGTAGTGAGGATGGAATGTTCCGGAACCCTGACAGGTGCAGTTGTTGAGGAGCAGAAGAGCAGTGGAGCGTGGGTACTGTAGGAGAAAAGGTTCTCACATCAGCAAGAGCAGGGGGTAGAGCTGAGTGATCGACAGTATCAAAAGCAGCAGAGAGAGAGAGATCAAGGATTAAGACGGAGAGGGGAGTGTTTGTCTTCAGACGAGAAGAAAGTCTGGTCTGTAGGGGATTGCATGGAATGCTGGGAAAGGACAATAAAGCTCGGTTTGTGGTGGGCGATACCCTCGGGCCTGTCATTTGCGAGGGGAGTACTGAGACAGGATGCCGGATTATGATCTGATGTTGATAATGTTGCGTATTATCAGCGACACCTTAGATAATATGTGCGTTTGCTCCGAGAACATTGTATTTATCATTCTGTGATTTTCCATTTTGGTACATAATTTGGGTTTATATGATTGTTACACAGGAGACGCCTCAAGCAAACATCTTGAGGTAGAGTACTGTATAAAACAGTACTATGTGTGAATAGTTGTTTTTTTTTTTTTTTTTTTTTTCCCCCATGTCACGTTTGCAATGTTTTCTTTTCCATTCCAGGGAGTACCTTGGCAAGCAGCTGCAGTCATCTGAGCAGCCCCCAGCCGTAGCTGCAAGGAGTTGAGCTTTTGTGTGTTTTGCCCTCCACTGCAGATAGAAGGAACCTGCAGGCCGAGTCATCATACGCCAATTGCATTTCCCCCTAGATTTAATATGTAGATCCTGAGGCTTATTCACTGTTGTCAGATGGTAGAACCTGCTCAGCTATCCGATCATCAGTCCCCAATGTCAATGATAGTTGCAAAGTACATATTTATGTCTGTAATGATTGTAAAAGAATGCATTCCAATAAAATTATTCCATTAACTTATTACTAATTACTGGCTGTTTTCTGATTATTTCCATTGAGTATGTATTGGTATATACAGCGGTGCTAGAAAGTTTGTGAACCCTTTAGAATTTTCTGTATATCTGCATAAATTCGATCTAAAATGTAATCACATCTTTATCAAAGTCCTAAAACGTGATAAAGTGAACCCAGCTCAACAACAAACACAAAAAACATTATTCTTTTATAATTTATTTTTACAAACAGGAGTACTTAGAGATCCATTCAAATGCAGAGAGGTTATAGCATCGCTTGTAACTACCTGAAAATAAGATATCGAGGGTCTTTTGATATTGATGGGTCACAGACTTCAGGAAGTAACAGCATACAAAGGATATGCAACCAAATATTAAATATGATACTTTATAAATACGTATGATCCAAGGGTTCACATACTTTTTCCAACAAAGCATTTAACGTTGGATAATTTTGCTCAATAAATAAATTATAAAAGAATGTTTTTTTTATGCAGATATACAGAACGTTCTAAAGGGTTCAAAAACTTTCTAGCACCACTGTATATATTGTAGACATGAATCCATTTTAACGTTCAGTGGTTAGGTTGCTACTGTCCAGACCCCAGGTTGAGTTCTACAGTTTTCTAATGGTGCTGCTTCCCAACACTCAGAGTAAACATTTGTTACGCCAAGAAAATATTGTCAGCGACAGGCTCGCTGCACAGTTATGAGTTATGCTATAGTTCTTTATATTCATAAATGGTCCAGGGGGTTTATTGGTCACTTTTATTGCCACCGTTTTGTTTATGATAACATATCCCACAAAGAATGTTCAGTAATATTAGGCACTGCACTGAAATTAATGGGCACACGCTAGAAGTGCAGTGCTAAGGGTACTTCACAAATGTTCCATCTGTTATCTGGCTTATATTTAATTTTTTTTCTTGTGTGGGAGCACAGATATGTTGATATGTGCCAATGCCAAGCTGTTGTAAACAATTGGTCTATCAGCATCAGCAGCCCTGATTTCAAAGCCGTAATTCAAAACGGCTGATCGCTCATCGTATTATTAGCTATTAAAAGGAGAAAAACTGAACAATTGTTCAGGTGGGTATTCACAAAGCAGGCCACATTGTGTGAAGGTATTTTTATGCTAATGCCTTGAGTAACATCTTTCTCTGAAAAAGGGGCTTGAAAGGGAGTATTTCATTAAGAACCACTGACTGCGCTAATGCTGAGAATGACCTTCAAAAATCCATCTTTGTAACGCATTCGCATCACTTAAAATTAATAGTCTCCGACCGTCCTGCAGTTAGTCATTCACATACCCTCATCTCCATATTTGAGTAACAGATGACCAGCCGGTGACCGTGGTTACAAACCGTGTTCAAAACATTCATGTACAGTTATGGATGTGCAATTCTGTGCTCAAAGAGCCAGGATCTTTCCAAGAACTGTATTCTAAGAGGAGAGATATGCGTTCTATGAGGAGAACTATGTGTTCTATGAGGAGTAGATTAAACAATGACTTGCAAGTTGATTTCAAATGCTGTGTGCCAAGGTATACTACCTCAGTCCATGCAAGAAGACGTCGTAGAAGCTTCTGGTGATGTGTAGCATGCACAGACATCAGACTATGTGTTTGTGAGGCCCTTCGCAGGGAGGGAAACTGCATCTCAGAATCTCACTAAGCAAGATTCAGTACTGCACAGGTCATTATGTGGCAGGTGGCTAGGTAGGTAATTCAACAACTCACAATTGTCGCCCTGTCTGGTAAGCATGGTCAGATTTTCACAGTATAATGATAACTCGCAGAGGTTATCTGAGGTTAGTAAATTAGCAGCAGTTGGTCAACTCTCAAGTGCACTGTCTCAAACTAGAATTTCACATTTTGGAATGCTTTACTTCATTAGGTAGATGGTCTAAACCCAAGAGTGAATGCCAGGAAATGTGTCATTGATTAATGGCATATGGCTTCCTGTCTGCCATGGCAGTCATAATGGAAATCAAATTCGAGTCGACAGACTGGCGTGTTTGTTGTGTACCGCCTGTCTGCCTCCTTTTGTATTTGCGTGAATGAAAACATTTGGTCTACATACATTGTCCCCAGTGAAATACATAGGTCATCAGTCACAGTACATGCACGAGGATGTATGAATTAACATTAAATAAATATTCTGTATTTCACATTTGTGTTTTTTTTACACAAAAAGAACTGGCAATTATTTAAACCCAAATGGTGCTTATACCTTCCTCAAAGGCTCCAAGCCCCAACTGCTAAAAGTGCACTGCCTGGCCAAAAGAAAATAAAAGTTGCATTTTGTATTTTGTTGGACCGCCTTTAGCTTTGACGGGTGCAACGGCAACTTTTTTTTTGGCCAGACAGTGTATTTAAAATCAAAGTAGTTCATGCGTCTCTAAACTGACATACATGACAGTTATAATTCCATGTCCTCTCATTAGCTTGTGTTTATTTTAAAGTACTAAAAGTGACACAAAACATTTTTCTTAGTTCATTTTTGTGTAAAACTGATTTATGGCATTTGTTTGAATCTGATGCCAGATGTTAAGTTGTTTTTGTAAATTGTCAGTAATGAGTAATATGTTTTATCTCCAAATGAAGAGTTAGCCTAGGAAAGCTTTTACCGTGGATTCCTTCAGCTTCACCTTTGATCCTGCTCTGACCAATATTAATGGCCTGTCAGACAATTTGTCAGTTCTGAGATCATTTCCTTTCAAATGTATTAATTTAAATTTCCTCACTGGCCATAAGGAGAGACAGTACAATAAAACACAACCAGGAGATTGACAGTTACCACACCAGATCATAAATCATTTGGACAGATATAAAACAGTCCTACCCTTAGTGGTAGTCCCACGCTTGAAGTCATGGGTATGAGTTTATACTTTGGGTAATGGTCATGTATGGCTTCCTCACCAATCTGTATTCACACAAATTGTATAGATTTATATTGATACTCTAGCAATATCCAATGTATATTAAATAAGGTCATTGAAACCGTTTCCGCATTCCAACCACACACAGTATTGCCTTGAATAGTTGATTGATTAAGTTGCACAGTATGAAAATTAATGCAATAACACAATCAATTGTAATGTCCAGGAAATTTAGATCAATGCCTATTCTGTAGTTATAAATCATAAATCAGCAGCGTAATTTACAGTAAAAAAAAAATCTAACTTTTAAATCAATGGTATGATTACAAGATATTAATTCGATTCATATTTAATGACAAATGTCTATTTAGATGAATGATCACATTTGTTTACTGATTATCTGTAATAGAGGACATTTATAATCATATCATTTCTATCATCCTGTAATTAATTTCATTCCGTTTTTTCTGTTTGTGATGCAGTCGGTTCAGTATGGTTTCCTTTCAAATTTCTGTTGTTGATTTTATGACTGCTTTGTCCTCTTTGTCATTCTTTCACACTGTTTCTGGGTCTGTTTCTGTCTTCAACCAGAATTTATCTCGTTATTTTGTATTATTGTAGCATTCAAATGTCATCCGTATTTAATTATACTTATACACAATCAATACTCTGCATTGCACTCCTGTGTGATTCAATTATGAAAGGACACCACTGCTCCAGATGCTGATCCTTCAACTATTACTCCTACCACATCCACTGATCTGCTCCCACTCCCAGTCTCTCCTCTCCCAACTTCCCATCATTCATAGAGTCTGTTAAAATATCCTTCTTCCTGGCAGAGAATTCCATGGCACAGCTGCTAGTCCATACAAACTCTACTCTGCCTTCATCTCCCTCTCAACCCCTCATCCTCTCCCTTCCCCCTCCCCTTTTCACTGCAGATGACTTTCCGCTATTCTTCCAGGACAATAGTTTCTGTCTCTTTAAGTATCCAGCTGCCTTTAAAATATTCTAATACCACCACCCTCACCTGATCTCTCCATATTCCCCATATATGTATCACTCTTGTTGCCATCTCAGGAATCAAGCGCGTTGCTCTCTCCTATCCTATCCCCTCTTTGAAGCAATTTATCCTCGTCTCAAATATCTAAGAATAGACCAGTCTAAGAATAGACTCTCAACTGTAAATATTCTGCAGAAAACAACCAGGCGATAAGGAGTAACTGTATGCCAATGAAGAAATCTCTATCAAAGTAAATGTGGCGACACCAGGACTTCTTTGTTCTTTTTGGAGAATGTCTCGCCCCTAAAATGAAATTGTACTTGCGCTTACAGCCGAAACCTTGGTGCAGACGAGGTTAACCTGTTGCTGTTCAGAGTGAATCTGATCACACATTTACAGCGTGTGATTCATGCTTTTCCCCTCCTTCTCACCACCTGTCCCTGCAGTCATGTCACATGTCACCTCTCTGCTGCCCACACTTACGCATATTCAGTTTATACAGTACATGCAGTCAGAATTACAATTCAACAAGTAGATCTTATTGGATTAGTAACCAACCAGTTACTAGCCGTGAGCAGAGAAGCGATGTTTCTATTCATTTTTTGATTTTAATTTGATTTGAATTTATTTGATACTTATCGATAATATTAAAACATTCTACTTATGTTTATTACTTGACAAAAGTCCTTTTCCCCCCCCTCTTTTTATGCATGCATGCAAATAATCAGACTACCGCATTTCCACTGGCCTTACCCCCTACTTCTTCTTCTGTGAATTTAGGCCCGGTGGCTTAGCCACTGTGTGTCCCGCACCCTGGGGAGGTCCTGGCGTGAGGTGTTTTTTTTTTTTTTACAAACCGCAACGTAATCCCTGCTCATGAGCATCAATTGATCCGAGGGTGCCTATTGTGCCGACTGTCCGCAGCTGCTATCAATCGAAGTCAACCGTCTGATGCGTCACCGTGAGAAATGAAACCAGTGAGTACTCCTGTTGTATACCTGTTCTGATCACTTCAGGCGAAAGAAAGATAAATTATTTTGTCCCGTTTCCATTTGTCGGCTATTGATCCAGAATGGCCTTCTCTCAATTAACTTCTATCAAGAAAGAGTTAGAATTACCTTTCCATTAGCTGCCCCTGCTTTTTATTCATAGTAGTGACTCCAACGTGGATGCCATTTATACCCAACTAAAATAATAAATTGAGAAGTCACACATTGTTGCAAACTAATCTGGCCATTGTGTAAAACAATTTCCATTGAGTTGTGTCAGTGAAGCTTTGTAACTCTTGTGATTTATAGTTTCTATTCATGCACCTGGATCCAAAAACTGGGACTGAATTTCAAAGGGTGCGGTGCAGTTTTCACCTAAGCTCTATTTCAGAAGGGAAAAAAATACTTATGAAGATTTATTTAATATTCAGTATATTTATTTAATATTCAATATTCATTAAGTGCAAGGTTAGTAGAACCTGCCTCTGGCTGATGCATTCAAAGGCTCCAGGCCCTGAGAGATCGCTGGTTTCCTGGAATCCCAAGTTTTGTGTTTTGTGCTGGTTGCATTGAGAATTCCCCTTGTTCTGGAGCTGTCTCCAATGCATCCCCTCCCTTGAGACTGGGCTCCTTTTCCATTGTAACATTAAAGGGAATTTGTGTTATTTCTTTCATTAATACTGCACAGAAAATTACATATTAATGGCAAACAGTGTGCATTATGGGAAAAGAAAGATTTGGGGGTGAAGACAAGCCTGTCTTAACGCTTGCCTGAGGAAGACTAGTGTCAAAAGCAATATAAATTCCCTACTGTACAGAGTGCTTATACTACACTGATTGTTCTGTTGTTTTTTTTTTAAGCTTTGGTATGCTTAGTTTTCACTGACTGTTACCAAGGTTGCTTAACCTTTACTATACAAATAAAGACTACACCTTTATAACAAGTGAACCATAGTATTATAGTTTATGGTGTGTTCTCCTGTCAAGTACTCCTGTTTGTCAAAATATATTTAAAAAATATTTAAGATTTGATGTAACTTTTTTGCGAAAATGTTACTTATTAATTATTTAATCAGCTATACAACAAATAATCTATATTTACCGTGATCGCACTGAATGTTTTATCCGGAATGCTTGTGGGTGCCGGAGGGGCTATTCTCTGTTTCAAGGAGAAGGAAGTGAAACGTCAGTGAGAATATTAGCTGAAGAAAGATGCACAAGCGATCTGTTTCATTGCTGTACACTTTTCCCTCAGAATCACTAAAATTGTCACCTACAGTTGAACTGCAGCAGGTCACAGCAGGTCACCTACAGTGACCCCTGCAGCAGGTCACTTTTTCCAGTCAAACAGTTCTTGATGATGATGATGACGACGATCGCAAAATCCATCAACCTGAGATATGGTGGCTGGGAAAGATGAAGATATATTTAATCTCAAAGCATCAGTGCATTGGAATGACATTTGAATAACCACCCTTTGTTGACAAAATCCATAAATGAATAGGTGTCATATTACTTTTATTGAGAAAGGTATTTATACAAGTCATTATATCCTCTCTCTCTCTCTCTCTCTCTCTCTCTCTCTCTCTCACTCACTCACTCACTCACTCACTCACTCACTCACTCACTCACTCACTCACTCACTTTGTTCCTATGCTGAGCTCATTTCCATTCCATTAAAGTCGGCCTATTCATTCTTACTTCCCTGACTGCTGATATCGCTGTCACTAAAGTGCCATCATGTTTATGCCAGGTCTAAACACAACATATGTCTGCAGGAAAGAGAACAAAACTGGCCTCTGCAAAGAGACTCAACATGCTGATGGAAATGTAGGTATATGAGGCTGACTGGTGTTGTTGGTCTGATGACTAATTTGGTACGATGAAGCACTATCGCATTTGGATATGACCTTTTGAAGACTACCGCAAGGCTGATCATTGAATTCAAAAATGTTACAGGCCGTCAAATTCTAAAATATTACTCTGCCCACCAGTGATGTTCTCTGTCTGTGATATGAAGCAATGTCGCTTATTTCAATTGCATTTTATGTGTAATTACATCTACAATAATTGATTGTCTTTTCGGGAGCTTCCTTGCATGGATGAATTCACACACTGGATTTTACAGTTCACTGTCATCTCCCTGATAGGCACCCCCCCCCCCCCACCCCCCCCCCACCCTACAACAAAAAAAAACAAAATGACGACTGGACTCAGGACTGCAACAAACCTAAAGCTGAACAAGTTTTACAGCCATTCTTCTTACATTGAGGTTAGCCGTTCATTAAAAAGTGTGTCCTTTATCACTAAACTAGTTTGCCTGTATCTTCTTGAATCTGTATATTAAAATGTTTAGGTATGTATATATACAGACGTTCAATCCAGAGTTGTGAAACAGCGTAAACTGCCTGATAATTTATTCAGAGATAGTTTTGATTTTTTAACTTCTCTCATTTAAGTAGATTGAATAGATTGTCACCTGATGCAATGCTACTGGAAAGAAAATGCTCCCTTTAGATGAATGGAGGGTGTTCCATTATCAGTGTTTGTTGCAGCGACAAAACATTTCATATACCTGTGACCACCCCTTTCTTCAAATAGAATGAGATAATGCGAGAGCCAGTCACCATCAAAGCTATGAATTATTTGTTTCTTTTCTTGAAATACTATGAGTAAGAAGTCATGTTTTGCAACTTAGTGCTGGGATATTGTATGCTCTTCGATGAATAAGAGTTATCCTACAATGGCTTGTTTCTCTTCTTCCTCTTTTCTTTTTTTAAAAAGAGTGCAGGTAGTGCACCCACCTGAAGGAAAGCAGAGAGAGCTGCAGATAAAGATGGGATCACAGTAGCATCTCACAATCTTTATGTTCATTTTTGGCCAATCTGTGTGTTTGTGAGTGAGTGAGTGAGTGAGTGAGTGAGTGAGTGAGTGAGTGAGTGAGTGAGTGAGTGAGTGAGTGAGTGAGTGAGTGAGTGAGTGAGTGAGTGAGTGAGTGAGTGAGTGAGTGAGTGAGTGAGTGAGTGAGTGAGTGAGTGAGTGAGTGAGTGAGTGAGTGAGTGAGTGAGTGAGTGAGTGAGTGAGTGAGTGAGTGAGTGAGTGAGTGAGAGAGAGGATATAATGACTTGTATAAATACTAAACATCATCATGTTCTGCAACAGGTGGCAGAGCTGTTTGCTCCCCAGACTCAGTTTTTACATTTGACAATAGTCTCTCTAGAAACTATAGTAGAGAGAGAGAGAGAAAGGGGGGGTGAAGGAAAGCGACAATTTTTGTTTACTGGAGACTTGGTGGTACTTTATTTTAGATGGTGGTGCTTTATTTTAGATGGACTTTATTTTATACAGTGGTACTTTATTTTAGATGACTATCCTTACAATAGAAGCACCAGACCCATTTGTTAGCAAAGATTTCTAACCACAAAGAAGAGTGAATGAGCTGGCTGCAAAGGTAGGGTGAGGCCTGTTTCCCAGGGCAATAACCACCAATTCCAAAAGAAGATCTGGAAACTATCAATCTTCTCAGCAGGAAGAATTGAGGTTGAATTAAATAATGCCAGGGAACGTATGAGCCAGTCTGTTTTGAAGTTGTTTACTGGTCTATCTGATTTACCCGCCCACTATATTTCATTTTGACACATCAGTCGTGGACACTGTATAACTGTAAGACTTGAGTAATGGAACATTTAAAATGCAAATACTCATTGATTTATTGCCACTATTTTCTTCAGATTATATCCATATGTATGGTTCTACATTTATATACAGTATATAACAGTTTTCCTACAATGTATATATACTGTATAATATATATATATATATATATATATATATACAGTATATACGTATGTATATATAAACAAACCCCAATTCCAAAGAAGTTGAGACAGTATGTAAAATGCAGTTAAAAGCAGAAAGCAGTGATTTGTAAATTCTCTTTTACGTATATTTAATTGAAAACAGTACAAAGAAAAGATATTTAATGTTTTACCTTACTTTAGTGATTTTTGTAAATATACACTAATTCCAAATTTGATGCCTGCAATACGTTCCAAAAAAGTTTGGACAGGGGCAAAAAAAGAAAAAGTGGGAAGTTCAAAAAGCACCTGTTTGGAATATTCCACAGGTAAACAGGTGGACTGTTATGAAAGGATTTCAAAAGACTCTTGATATCTTATTTTCAGGTACTCTTACAACCGATACTATAACCTCTCTGCATTTGAATGGATCTCTATGAGAATTGGGGGGTGGGACTACATTAAGCTGTAAATTACACAGGAATAGTATGGAACCAATGGTTGGCTAAATGGCTGTAAGTCATCAAGGATCTGCGGTATCAAACAAGCCTCAAACCATCACTCTGCTGCCAGATATGCAGTAGATATGGATGGATCACTCGATGGGTTTCTCCTGACTTATTTTTCCATAGAGTTCAATAGAAAAATGAGTCAGGAGAAACAACCCATAAAGTGATCCATCCATATCTACTGATTTGTCCAAATTTTCAAGAATGGGTGATATACAGTGCCCTCCATTCAATTTTTTTCTTCATTTGGCTCTGTCTTTGTCCCAAACGTTATGGAGGGCACTGTATATACGTATAAACCCCATCTTGTCTGCTCCATCTTGATCATCCCCACGTGGCTACTCTTTCTCTCTTTGTCACCCGAATAATAATAATGCCTGTTGCTGCACTTCTTCTTCTTCTTCTTCTTCTTCTTATTGTCATTATTATTATTATTATTATTATTATTACTATTATTGTCATTATTATATTGTTTTATGCTGGAATTAAAATGCATTTTTTGCATAAAACGAATAAGAAGAATATGAAGAAGAGAAGAAGAAGAAGAAGAAGAAGAAGAAGAAGCAGAAGAAGCTTGCACTCAGTCAATGTTGCTATGAGGATATTAGCCCTCCTTCCTCATTCTGTAATGCAGTCTCGAGCTGGTTTGTGTTCTGAAGGCTGCACTACTGTGCCCTTCTCTCTTTGATGAAATCCATCTTGGGGATAGGGCTTCAGCAGGGATCATAAAAGTTAGTCTCTCAACACCATAACATGAGCTGTTTGTGAAGATCACCTACAGCTCTATAAGTTGTGCATCAAAGGTTCAAGGATGTCTGACTACACAGATCAAACTCTGGGAAGAATTTTATAGAGTAAAATTAATAAATAATAGAGCCCAAGTTTCACCTCTGTGTTTGCATTACAATCTGTCCTTGACTTTTTTAAATCAAACTGCATCCAAACATGAATGAAACATACCACCCAACAAGTAAACAAACAAGCCTGGCGAGCATGGCAAAGGCTACATACATCTATCTATCGATTGTCACGTCCCGTGCCTCTACGTCTTAGTCTGCTCCTGGTTTTTCCGTTTATATGTATTTTTAGTATTTGCAGTCCGTTCCGTGTTTTCCCTTTCTCCCCATTTCGTGTCTCAGCTCCCTACACCTGAATTGTGTTTCCTCGTGTTTCGTCTCACCTGTTCCTTGTTGTCTCTTAGTTAGTCTGGCTTATAGTATGCCCTGTTTCTTTGTTCTGTGCCAGATCGTCTTGTGCCCTGCCTTCGTGCTTGTGTTCATTACTTGCCAGCGTTGATTCTTCCTAGTTCCTAGTTCCGTGTTTACCCGTCCAGTTCCTATCCTCCTGCCCGCCTGCCCTTCCCCGTCCTAGCCCTGCTCCAGCCCTTCGCCCTCCTGTTCTCCAGCCTCTGACGGATCTCCCAGCTTGTCCTGGACTTCGTCTCTGCCCATACTGCATTGCCCTGTTTGCTGGACTCTGACCCCTGCCTGGAATTGACTATGATTCTGCCTTGCCTTTATTGCACTGTTTGCTGGACTCTGGCCCTGTTTCTGTCGACCTTGAATAAAGCCTTATTCCCATTACTTTTGTGTCTGCGAGTCGTTCCGATCCATTCTCATAACAATCAATATTGTTGTTTAGCATTTAGATTAGCTTTCCTGTTTTTGGCTTTGGTAGAATTTAACAAAAAAGTTTTTAAGCAGAATTACGAGTGGATAAGCCTGTGCTTCCCTATTCTCTTTTAAAATAATGCTAATAATATGGTAGAATATGTTTGTTGCACTAAAACTCTGAATTTTCTTCATACCTCATTCCTTAAACTAGTACCATACTGAAATCTAATTAAGGTAGTGATGGGTTTAGCGATATTTGTGTTGTTTGTATATTTGTAAATAACATAGTATCACTAAAACCGTCTGTTTTGACACATTATGATAAGATAACACAGTAGGCATTATCACAGTCACTTTGGGACAGTTTAAGGTAGTTGGACTTGGTGGACTTCATGACTTATGCTGTTGAAATGCTAGTATAGAGTTTAGAGAAATTAGAGAAATCTGAATTAAAGGATAAAACCTTTACTTCAAGTTTGAGTAATGATCTATGAATGATATTTTGGACAGTTTGTACTGTTTGTGCATTTTACGTTCTCAGTTGGTAACTGGTGATAATATTAACAAATAACTCTTATATGTTTTGCGTGTTGTGCCCTACAGGATCAGTGAGTCTATGGTCACTTAACTAAAGTGAATTTTCATTTAAAGAGTATCTTAGTTTTTTCATAGCTCTATGGCGTTCTTGAGGGTTATGTAATTAACAAAATATTACCATTAAAGCACATTTAATGATTTGGAGGGGGAAAGTAAAGCTTTAGTTGATTCATATCTGTCCACATCTCTTCTTATTTCCTCGTTATTGTGCTCCGTTTTTGGCCTCCGAGCTAAAATATTCCTCAGGAATGTGTTTGTTTTTCAGTAAAACCATGTTTTGTGCTGTAGTGTCTCCTAGATCTGAGGAATGATGCACCTTCTCTGCTGTTATGTCTCCTCCATCTTGTCTGTGTCAAACCCCAGCCAGCTCTTCTCCTCTGGCGTGTGTGGTCCTCTCACCTCTGAAGTAAGACTGGTGAGTAGGTACGTATAGGGGCCATGAATGAAGGTATTCTTTTTCATCCCTTCTTCAATTCACTCGAGGGCTAAGAAATGCACACAGCTCTGCTGCAGGCCCTCTTCTTCTGCTCTCTGGCATTGACAGCTCGTCTCTCCAGCCTGGCAGAACGGAGAGCACTTTTGGAAGACATTACTAAACGCCTTTCGAGCACAAGCACAGTGATGCAGCATCACACATCGTTGATTTTGTCATTGATTAATATTGGCTATTTGGATCATTATATAAGCACTATAAGGACAAATTGTGGGACAGTCTGACTTTCCCCTCCTGTCTCTCTGTTTCTGTGTTTCATACTAGTGGGTGTGATTGAAGAGTCCTGAGACATGTCGGCAAGGAGAAGGGAGTAAAATGCATGAGAGTGTAAGGCAACCTAAAAACTGCAATATGTGTCTGGTTATCTAAGATCTATTGTATGGTGGTCAAAAAAAGATTACATTTTGTTCCCAAACTATTCATAAAATAAATTGACAGATAAGTGCAGCAAAGCTATTGAGCTAAGATGTCTTTACAGACAATAAGTAAAACTGTGGTACTGTGATACAGTCAGAAGACGGATATGAGGTTTAGGGCTAGACAACAGCCCATCAGCATTTGAAAGTGATTACTCTGTATATGCCCAGAAGATCTGCCAGCCATAAATACATATGTGTAATTATGACAGATATGCACACTCTGGTTACTCTGTCAGTATGCATCTCTCATTAGTCTTTTATGCAGTACAGAACACTGTGTTTGTGGAAGACACAAAAGTTTTTGATCCTACATTCATGTTTAATGCAAAACATAAGATAACTCTGGAAATAAGATTAAAAAACACCGTTACATGAAATGGTGGTGGCATAGAGTACAGTACACACATGATAAACGTGGGTAAACATTTCTCTTTGTAAATCTCGACCCCACTGATTCATTCAGGGCTATTTTTTCTATATTGAAATGCAATCCAGAGCAGTGAGGGGTGTCTAATGATCACATTTATAAAATTATTATAAAGGGCAACCAGCTGGATTCAGACCCCTCAGACTAATGAATTATTTTATTCCTGAAAATCTTTCCCCTCTAACCATATGGTAAGTCTAAGTAGGCAGCTGAAAATGACACACAGTTTCTTTTAGGTATTTTATAATAGCAATGTATTTTCCAAACAGCTGATTTGTCATGATTGGAAATACTGCCTGCGGTCTCCATTGTCCCTTCGAGTAAGTATTTATTTATTTATTTATTTATTATTTTAATTTTCTCCCTTATTTCAAGATTGAAATTGTTTTGTTTTTTTCAATTAGAATGCCTCGAATGGGAAAGGAATTGAAACTCATTAATTCATTTCGTTGTTATTATTATGTTTCTCTAAAAAGAAAAAAACAATAATTTAAACTATTACACATGTTTCCATAGCCCACCATTACGTTTACACTGTTACACGTGTTTCCATAGCCCACCATTACGTTTACACTGCTACACATGTTTCCATAGCCCACCATTACGTTTACACTGTTGCACGTGTTTCCATAGCCCACCATTACGTTTACACTGCTACACATGTTTCCATAGCCCACCATTACGTTTACACTGCTACACATGTTTCCATAGCCCACCATTACGTTTACACTGTTACACGTGTTTCCATAGCCCACCATTACGTTTACACTGCTACACATGTTTCCATAGCCCACCATTACGTTTACACTGTTACACGTGTTTCCATAGCCCACCATTACGTTTACACTGCTACACATGTTTCCATAGCCCACCATTACATTTACACTGCTACACATGTTTCCATAGCCCACCATTACGTTTACACTGCTACACATGTTTCCATAGCCCACCATTACGTTTACACTGCTACACATGTTTCCATAGCCCACCATTACGTTTACACTGCTACACATGTTTCCATAGCCCACCATTACGTTTACACTGCTACACATGTTTCCATAGCCCACCATTACGTTTACACTGTTACACGTGTTTCCATAGCCCACCATTACGTTTACACTGCTACACATGTTTCCATAGCCCACCATTACGTTTACACTGCTACACATGTTTCCATAGCCCACCATTACGTTTACACTGCTACACATGTTTCCATAGCCCACCATTACGTTTACACTGCTACACATGTTTCCATAGCCCACCATTACGTTTACACTGCTACACATGTTTCCATAGCCCACCATTACGTTTACACTGCTACACATGTTTCCATAGCCCACCATTACGTTTACACTGTTACACGATGCTGAAATGTGTTTACTCCTGCGAGCGGGGGCTTGCAACAAAACCCATAAAGCCTACAGCCAGTAGGGCACATATGTTGTATTTATAGTGCCGTACATCACTATCCTGCTTGCCCATAGTGTAGCACTGCACTGGATATCTGTACATCACTGTACCCTGCATTCAGAATTGGATTTACCATTTACTTCGGAAGAAAGGCAAACAGGAAGAAAGAAAAACAAATGAGCTGATGTCAGCTGATGTATTATATCAGATTTTAATCTTTTTTTCCTGAACCTGCCCCATCGGACATGTGGTGGTGCCTATAATGAGATGAAAACCATGGAAGACGTTCTTCTTAATGACAGTGGACGATCATCCTGAAATAGAATGATGAGCAGACTAAATGTACCTTGTGTTTGGTTTTGTTTCAATAAGCATTGTGATTATGTTCCAAGTTTTTCTGTTTATACTTACTGTCAGTTCAGCGCATCAGATTATTTTTTGTTTAATTAAAGGGACCATTTTACCAGTTTTTTAAATGTACAATATTTATATGAAGTGCTCTCAAAACCATTTTATGTGTCAACATGCAATAAACATAATGCTGTTTTGAAAAGTACCAGCTTTGTATACAAAGGTGTTGTGTGGTCATTTACTCCAGGCTTTATAGCTGTATAATATAAAAGAATCTGAAGGAAAAAAAAAACACTGCAAGCTGTATATGCAGCCAGTGACTTTTCCCTTTTAACGTAATAATAAACTGAACAATTCCATTCACACTCATCAATATGGTGTCAAATTGTTTCTGTTTTGTTTAGAGAAAAAAAATAATTATCTGAAGTCTGTTGAACAGATGCCAAGAGTGATTTTTTTCTGCCAGGACAAAGCAGAATGTAAAGACCTCAGAAGTACAGCAAAGCAAACAGAGGCAGTGATTGGACAGTGAGGACAGTGATTGCAGGAATGGATTCTTGACACAATGTTCAAATGAACACATGGCTCTCCTACCCTTCATATTCATCACAAAGGCAATATGTTTTTTTCCACTGAAGTCACAGAGGTCAAGGAACCAGTAAAGTTTCAGAGATGCCTGCAAACTCAGGAAACAGAGAGACAGGAAAAAATCAAATGTCATTTCAAATAGGGAAGAAAATTTAATTCACCAAAAATGTATTGCCTCCCTAACTGAGAAGGGCATTTCGGTACTCTATTGTTTATTTCTTGACTGCTTACCCAATACGATTATTAATGTAACACTCCATTAATGCATGTGTATTTTGTACAATAGGATACACCCCTATAGATTACAAGCAAAAATAAATGTGGCACACAATATCTGGCCAGAGTAGGCTCATATGCTAGAGTTGAATTAACACTATTAGATTTAAATCAACACTGGACATTTTACTGAGAATTTACTGTGTAAGGGATTTGTTTCATCTCTCCGCACAGCATTGAATGAGATGAATGGCACCAGCTTTAGATGTAGATGGGGCTCACCAGTACGGGAACATCTTTGGGTAGTTTTGAGATGACTCCTCGGAAACCTGACTGAGGCACACAGAGCATCAAATGCATCAGCCATCTCTATAAACCTGCAGCAAGATATAGCATGTCTCCTATTGTTCAGACTGTATTTTTATATCCTTTTCAATTATTGATTATTATGTATCAATAGCATTATTACTAATAATAATTTAATAGAGAGAATAACTGTAGAGTGTATATGAGTCCAGTTAGAACCATGTGTAGTCTATTAGAATTAAAAATACTCTTATCAGCATTGATTCTCACTTGAAACATTTAGCTTAAACACATCCAAAAAGGAAGAAAAGCCAGCACCCTGGCTCCTATCCCCGAAGGACATCACACTTCATGACACAATTGATTTCAGCATTTATTTACAGATGTTCTGCCAGGCCTTGAACACATGCTTTGGATTGGCTGAGGCTGATTATCTGATTATATAACCGAGAGTGAATTGGGGGAAAGAGACAGTAACTGCTTTATGGTGAGGAACTGGGTCCATGCACTCCTGTGGGAGTTAACAAAAGGCCTCAAATTAAAATGACACCCAAGGGGGAGTATATCTTTATGTGGCTGTTTTTTTAAATTATTTCTTTTTGCCTGTCCTTTATTTCTGTTTTATATTGTCTAGTCATGCCCTTCTGCCTCTGAGTTGCTCTCTGTTGCTGGCCTGCAGAAAGCCGGCGATATTGCATCAACAGCTTTGCTTTCTATTCTTACCATAGTTGCTAGGAGACCGCAACTCAATGAAACACATTTCAAATGATGGCAATGACCAACAGCTCTATCAGGTAATGCAGCCATGCCCTCACACCCCCATCTCTTTAATCCCATATTAACAGTGCAGGCATTTAGAGAGGAAGGCAACACACAACTAAAACTGCGCTGGATTAACCCCAGACCACCATTAAACAATGCCAACGTCAGGCTGTGTCTTTCATTTGAATGAGATTACTTTAACCCCACCCACCTTCTGAAGGACATTCCGGGCCCTATCTTACACCCGGCGCAAAGCGGCGCTAACCCAAATGCAAGTGTCTTTGCTATCTTACACCCGGCGCTGGGTCCATAATAACGCCTAACGCTTACGTCCTTAAACTACCATGTATTCTTGCGCCATCACAAGTGAACTGGGCGTGTTGGTCTTAAGATGAGGAGTGGCCAGGATTCTTTTTTGCGTATTGCTATCTTGAGCCAGCAGAAAGCGCTTGCGCTAGAACCACTACAAACCTGGTCTAAAGTCATGTCGCAGTTGTTTACATGTTATTTTAACGGCGCATATAAGTGCGTCTACATAGGCGTGTGCACAACGCGCATACCCTCCTGTCTGTTACACACAGGAGCGTGCACAAGCATGACTAAAATATCTAGATCACAATGTGAAATATTATTATTGTGTAGGCTATATCAAAAATGCATAATAATAAAAGGTTCCATAGGTCCACATACCTTTCCCTCAGCGAAGGGAAACGATGCCACATTACATTGCTCTCAGCCCACTCCATCAACATCCAGGCGATGTGCGATGGTACGGGACAATGGCTATCCATTAAAAAGGAGCTGCCTAATGCGCGAATTGTCATTTGCACCTAATGCGTGAATTGTCATTCAATGGAAAACCCGCATAGCTACTGCAATAGACGGACATTTGCGTTCTGAAAATGCGCTTCAGATGTCATTACAATACAGCTCTGTTTATCTAGGAATACAGCCTGTAAGTAAATAGAATGGTTTGTGACTGAAAAAAGTTCAAAACCTTGTCCAGTGAGTATTGCTTTTATTGTTTTTCAAATAGCCTAGGCTACAGCGGACTCGCTGTGCATAATGTTTTTTAGATAGACTATGGTTAAAAAACGGAGAAAAATGTCATCAAGTTAACTGAATTGTATGCTAACCTTAGCTATTCTTCGTCCTTCATATTTTTTTAAATTACAGTGACAAGGTTTCCATATCCTCAGCTTATTAAAACCCCGCTGATTTCACCTGTAATTCCATAACTTGAACAAAAGATTTTAAAGAGAACTCAGCGTCTAATTAGAAACGAAATTTGCAGCACGTTACACAATTCATTTTAATTCCATTATCTGCATGTTCGCTTTACATGAGCAGGTCTGTTTCCCCTGCTGTACATCGCACTTTTCACGGTCTTCCTGGGAAAGTGAATAGTTTTAAAGTATTACGCTACCAGTTAAACAGGTTGGTCACATTTCCATAAGCAGGACATTATAAAACAAGGGAAAATATGCTGAACCTATGGTTTGCCAACCTGACAGATTTGTTGTATTTAGTGTCATCATTAAGGCAAAATAACGTTAGTTATGTTATTAATCAAAATTAAAATGCAGGTAGCCTAATGAACTTCGGATGAAGCTTGAACATGAGTTCATTGCATAATCAAACGAAATTCGTTAAACAAGCAGGCTAATTTGGCGTTTTCTAAGGTGAGAAGGAAGCAATTGGTCGCTTATTCTCAGCTGTTGCAGGTGCTTTTAACGAAATTTAACAGCATATATTTCATAAACAGCACTGTCAGGAATTACCGGGAACTCATAATACTACTACTGCTGCTGCTACTGATCCATATAGCCGATTCCTTGATCGCACTAAACACGCACGAGCATGTCTGTTTCGCCATCATAAGCAATCCGCCAAGGTGGAAAAGCAGGCTTTTAAAGGGAATGGGATATGACATTTTGATTGGTTTATTGCATGTCACGCCCAAGACACACCTATAATTAATGAAGAGACTAGGTTCAGCCCAGTTGCACCTTGCGCCGTGCTTAGCGCCCAAAAAACACGCCGTTAAAATAGCAAAAGTAGACTTGGACACGCCCTAAATGGACTTAGCGCCATGCGCTTTAGACTAAGCGCCAAGATCGCCAAGATAGGGCCCTCCATGTCCAAATGATTGCTTTTTCAGAAGAGAATAAAGTGGTCAGAACCCTATCTGCTGTTTAATTATTATACAGTCATAAATATGCCCGTAGGCTACATGTAAAGGTCCTGTGCACTGTAAATTAATTTATGTAAAGTAGCAAAATGAATTAAATAAATAAAAGAATAAATCATGAAACAAATTCAAAAATACAATGTAAAACATGAGATTTCCCAACACTATAATCAAATGTAAATTTAGAATACAATAAAATACAATATTTATTCATCTATTATTAACTATAATTATAGGGCTATAAAAATTTTGCATGAGGTTTTTGTCCTCATTACATGTGGGCTGCAAGGTCAAAGGAGTTTGGTACAGTCTGCCTACCTGGACAGGTTTGCTACCAATTACACTCCCTGCATAATTATACCCGTGGAAACCCATAGGGCAGTAGGGCACTGTGCTTAATTGTACTAATTAGCATCCAGGGTGAACAAGCTATGATTATGAGGAAATCCTCCTGGGGTATATGAATAGTAATATGACACAGGCCATTGGCTGGAGCGAGCCTGGCCAGTCAAATTCCCCAGAGGAAACTATGAAAGCTTCTTAATCCCACGGGGTGTGAGCTGTTTATAACTGGAGCAGATTTACAGCGGATGGAATTCAAACTACTTAATACACATCATAAATCGATTTCTAAAAGGGGGTTCACGCTAGGGTTAAATCAGTCATCTGCCTTATAAATTCAGACTGTTGTGTTATTGTCACTTGCTGTTATTGTTCTCAGTCTGACAACTTTTGACTTTAGTATTTTAGCCATATTTGTATTTAGGAGTTAGACAGGTTACTTCCCAATTTGGATAAAAGTTATTATGAGAGTTAATGTACCTCCTGTGTGCAAGACATAGCTATTAAATTCACAATAGACCATTAAATTCTGTTTAAACTAGCAGATGATGGTGAAGGGTACCTGTGGTCCATGAAATAGGTTTATTCATTATATTGAGTGTGGGTCCAATGAGTGAATGGAAGCAAAACCATGTTCTGCTGGTCTAAGTTCATGTTACTTTGTGTATTTTATCCTGTGTTTGTTTTGGAAAGCGCTTTGAGCGACTATATAAATAAAGTTATTCTTAATAAAATGATTTATCCAACTGGGCCTAAAACAATACTATGGGTGTCAAATGTTGAAACTGTCAACATAGCTATTTTTTGTTTAAGCAGTAAGATCTCGCTAAACAGACTGCCATTCAGTTTAAATGTATTTCTCATTGATCGGTGCTTTCAAAAAGGTCCCTGAAATACTGTAAGTAAATTAAACTTGAAAAAAAAGTCCCTTTATGAGAAACCTCAGATTAGGAAGATGCGTTCCTGAGTGAGATCAAAAACCAGCATTGTAAACTGCTGCAGTAATCTGTACACTTGCATTAATTAAACCCTCAAATTAGTTTTTTAGTATCAAAGTGATTTGTAGCTTGTATTTTTGTAGGATAAATTATACGTTTTAACAAAGTGAGGATATGTATTAATAATTTTAGTGAGTTAATCATTTAAGAACAGTATATTTGTTACGACTGAGTACTGGAATGGACCCAAATGCAAGACTCTGAGACAGACTCGATGAAAACTCCACCAGGGAGAATATTTATTAAGGCAAGACAAAGTTGCAGACAAGCAAGCAGGGAACACTAAAGGTGACAGGCTGAATACGGGGTTGGCGAACTAAAACGGGGCAGGAGAAGGGAACTGGGCTAGTCAGGGCAGAAACGGAGGCAGGCTGGGCGGGCTGGAACGAGGAACGTAACAAACAAAACAGACAAACAGTCTGGCTGGAAGTGATCTCAAACGGAGCAGAGAAAACGAACAGGCAACGAAACTGTGAAAGAGGGAAACTTAAATAGAGACGGGAACAGGTGAAAGGGCTAATTGAATAATTAAAAGGAGTGAGGAATGTGTGCGAGAGGGAGAGTGATAGGCTAACTAATCAGAGGAGAAACCAGGAACTAAACGGGGACCACGCCCAGCCTGCAACAAACACAGAAACGAGACAAACAGGGTAAACTGAAAAACACGACATGAAACACAAGGAATGGGAAAATGGAGGAAACAAAAGGGAGGTGGACTGGAGGGAAACGGCGGATGTTACAATATTAATTCTATAGTATAGTATATTAAGGGTATGGAATACCATTATTTGATATACTTTAATCATTTGAGTATAGAAATAGCTAATGGAAAGGCACACATGCACACATGTACACACACACACGCACATACACATACACACACACACACACACACACACACACACACACACACACACACACACACACACACACACACACACTAAACAGATAGATAAAACATCCAGTGTTATTTTGGTAGCTCAATGAACAAATTCAACATTTAAAAAAAAAAACACAGGAAGAGTAATGGAACCAAATCAACATGACGGACACATTACATCCTCATTTATTTCAGTATGTTGATGACTAACAGCACATGATTTTGGTGTAATCCATTCAAGGTACGTTCTCTGGACAAAAAGTGATCAATAACCCTTTCTGTGGTCGGGCAGAATATACTGCCTGCTCGACAACAATGATAAGACCTCTGATTCATACAGCCCATTACGAACATCAAACAGGTTTTAGTGTGCCCTTGTTCCAAAGACAAGTACTGTACAATATGTGGGACAAGCCAATCCTGTTCATTGACAAGAAGAATATGCTTAAAAATTTTGGATCCTTTCCTCAGACACCTGACTGTCACAATACATAAATCACCATTAATGTAGCTGATAACACTCTCATTAGTTTCCATATTTCACATCTAGGTCAGAATGGATGGGGTTTGTGCTGCCGATTCTTAGATTAGGTCTTTCAGAAAACAAAACTTGTCCTCACTTCCAAATTTTTTTTAATTTTTTTAGGGTCCTCATCCCCAAAATGTCTGAGGCAAATGTTGTAGTGAAGAGTCAACCATATTACTCAACAAGGAAATGTTTACCTGTTGTTATTTCAGTTATTTATTTTGTATTTTTGCATTATATGAAATGCACAACTTGAACTTTTCAGGAATAGTTTTCAGTGCAGACACTTTATTCATCCACGTGTGTTAATTGTTACTATCTTGCTAGCTTGTAAAAAATGGTCATTGTTACCTCTGTGTTCCTCTATTCCTATTGACTACAGGGAACGGTCTTGCTGGGACACTTGCTGCTGGTCACAGATCCCAATGCCAGCCATGGCCATCATTCCCGCGGGATAGCGCATAATTAGCCGTAGCATTCCCTGGGTGCGGATTGATCTCAGTCGGTGGGGCGTCCATGACTCATCACGTGCCAGCAACCCCCCCCCCACCCTTTGATCAATCACGGTACCGATAGCCCGTCTGTAGAAGCTACACACGCAGTGCCCTCCTCTATCCTCCTCTGTCTCAAAGCTTGTTTGCACTTTACAGCTGGAGTGAAAGGAAGCAGCGGCTTCACATCCCGTTTCGTAGGAGAGCGCACGCTGCCTATCTGTGTCTGTTCTGCATATCTAAGCAACAATGAACTCAAGCACATACAGAACATTTGGTAATCCAAATTCACAGACCTATGGGCAAAATTAAAAGGCCAAACTCCTAGTATTCCCATTTTGTTACGTGATCCAGTTTCCTGTACAATGCAGATGTACGTACTACCTTGCTTTCAAAATGATTGTATCCAAGCTCATTCCGCTAGGATATCATGCTTTATTGAACATGGAAACATACACCTCTTGACAACCGACGTGAGAACTATTATGAGCATTCAATGACGTGTGCACATTCTGAATAACAATAACACTTTTTTTTCTGACTGTAAGCAAATCAATGTGGCGAGTGGAAGCGCCTGGAATGAGCTCCATCTAGTTTTCAGTCCTTTTATTTTTTTGCTATTAATCAATTCATAATCCATATCTGATTTTTTTTGTTTTTGTTTTGTGTTCAGAATTCAGTAATCAGTGTTTTTGATGGAAAACCTTCATGATGGTTGAGGGTCTGTTCTTTGCTTTGTTTCCCACAGAAGTGATTCTCTGAACAAAAGTGACCATCAACGCCAAGGGCCATCAACCATAGTGGAAAATGGTCATATGTGAGATTTAATCATTTGTAACATTCCCAAAAAAATCCAGTTGCTCCTTTGAGTCTCATGTCACTGAATTTGGATCCAAATACACATCATACACATATTGCCCACCATGTCCTTGAAATTCGTCTAATTACATTTAATTTGAATTCTTCTGAGGTGACAGTAGGCTATTGGAAGCCTACTCAAAAGAGGAAGGCAGCTGTGTGCTTTGTCAAATCTGGTTCACTCCCATTTTTTTTTTTTTTTTGTGTGTGTGTTTTTCCACACGAAACATCATTTGCTGGCCAGACCAACATCAGGAATAATGACAACAGCAAATCCCAAGTTATTCTTATGCATTTACAAGAAAATGCATGTGTGTAATACATCAGGTGAGAGATGGACATCGACTGTCGTATTCATGTTTATTTCTATTTGTTGCTTCCACAGAACCGATACTCTCATATAAGAGCTGATAACAGATATAACATCTGTTTATTTTGACACAACAATTTAAAATGACAACTGACTCTGTCTGAACTTTCTCTCAAGCCCATTTCTGCAATGAGTTGCTTCTAGTTGCTTAGTTGCTTCTAATAAATCACTTTCAGTTCACAAAACATGAATTATATGTGATGCTCTTTCACTAAATAAATTACTTTTGACTTTGTGTTAGCTTTCTGTGTGTTGATTAGCCATAATTAGTGAGAATAGCTCAGATCTTTTGCTGTCCCGGGGGAAGAAGTGTGCTTTCAAATAAAATTCTGCATATTCTTCATCACCCCTGCTACAGAAATACATAATTAGACCAACATCTTTGGCATGCACTCATTTTTATACCAGTTTTATATAAGTTCAACGCCTCATTACTGCATATAGCCTCTTTCTCCATGAGGGAAAGGTAATTAGAGAAAAACACCTCTTAACCTGAGATTATTTTGACATAGAAAGTTAAGAGTGTACCTTGGTTGGTCAAACAGCAGCGATCAGATTAATTTCCGCATTAACCTTTTAAATAGTTTTATCGGTCATTAGTGGAATGTATTATATTACACACACACACACGCCAGAATTATTTCTTATTAGCCAGAATAATGATTTCTCTGGCAATAAAATGAGAACACATCACATACTGTAAATTCAACTATTAATATCAATTTAATTTTATGTCATATTAATTCATTTTATAATTGGAATCAGTCCATATATTGACCGATAGCCTATATCTTAGGCCTTGTGTTGATGCCATTGGATTATTGTCACCACTCTGATGTCATATTTGCTGTGAGAGCTCGTGGGGGAGTGTGCAGTACAGCCCGTGCTGTGCTGCGATACTGAGAGTCGCGGTGTTGCAGAGTAACCAGTCTTTTTCATACCGCGATCAACAAAGTTTGCAACACGATACTTTCTTCAAACGAAGAACGATTATATCAATCAGATCCTTATTTCAGAATTTAACACTCTTACTCTAGAAAAGGAGGACGGAAATTAAGCCGAGTGAGATACCAGCTGCATTGGTAAGTAGCGAAATGTATTTGCATAGATATTAATTTTGAAAATAGAAAAATGGAAAACAAGAAATTCTAATTCTAGCATTTATGATATAGTAAATATTATATTTCTTTAAAATAAAAATAAATGGATTTAAAGGTTAATAATCAATTCATTATATGAACGTGTTTATTTAGATTACTGGTACAATATGAAAACAGCTGTGCGTGTGTGTGTGTGTGTGTGTGTGTGTGTGTGTGTGTGTGCGTGTGCGTGTGCGTGTGCGTGTGCGTGTGTGTGTGTGTGTGTGTGTGTGTGTGTGCGTGCGTGCGTGCGCGCGCGCGCACGCGTGTGTGTGTGTGTGTGTGTGTGTGCGCGCATGTGTTGTAATTCCTTTAAGAAATGTAAGAAATTAAACTTGAATTCTTATGTCAATTTTCACATTTAACTTGTATTGTTAGGCAAGTAGCATTTTGAATAACAGCTAACATGCATTAATGGGTCGTATGTATCCTAATCTGTACCCAAAGAAAAGCGCATAGGGCTAATCTGGCCAATACAGCGCATATCTCGATGCAATGTGCACTTGGTTCTCAGAAAGCTGCTGTGCTATGTTGATGTGCTAATGAACTTTGTTTTCTTCCCATTCTATTCTTAGTTTCTCAAACATTCCTGAACGATGGACAGCAATCTGGTGGAAATATTTAAGGAAGACAAGTGCCTGTCTGTTGTCTCCGAGGAGTGTTTGTTAAATTCCACATGGCAGCCCGGTTATTCTGACATGTATAATTTCACGCCAAATGGAAGTTGGGCGAACGAACCTATGTCGCCCATTATCCCCATCATCACTGCAGTATATTCCGTGGTATTTGTGGTGGGTTTAGTGGGCAACTGCCTTGTTATGTATGTTATCATCAGGTAAGAAACGTTATTTTATTTATTAAATTTTTTTAATTAAATGCTGAAATCAATCGTTTTTAATTTAGTTAACGACTGGAGAAGGTGATCGCTGCTGAGGGTGAAACTGTGCAATTCAGTGTAAATCTATATAACACAATAATACAGCCCTTGAATGCTTAGTGTAACTTGCATAGCCAAAATAAGTGTTTTGAAAAGCGTGTAGGCTACGTTACAGTTCTCTATTTATTTAACGGCCATTTCCAGTGCATGTGGGCCACCCAGTGGATAGTAGCCCACAATGATAAGGCAGACAATACGGCCAATTTTCGCTGCGTACACGAATAATTTAACTATTATAAAATCCCGATTTTCTTTATTTACATTTTTTTTTTTATAAACTCCATCATTTAAACGTATATATTTGAACATTGGAAACCTTCCACCAACAGTTGGTTTGCAAAACTCATAAATATAGGCCCACATAAATATTAAACAAACAGTTTGTAGAACAGACAATAAACAGCTGTTAAACATAGCTTTGTACCAATGAGATCTGGTTTTCTATTATTCTTTGTAACTGCCCGCTGATAAATAAGGGGGTTCTATATTTTTTTCTTCAGATGGTGGTACTAAATAACACCTTATACTCTCATAGCATATGTATGGATGATTGTCAAGGTAGCCGTGACGTGATGCCCTGCACAAACAAATCTTGACATGTTTATAGTTTTCTACCTGTTGATTCAATGCTGGGTTGTGCCAAAGGTGAACATCATAGCTGAACTGCCATGCAACTGTAGTAGGAAAACACACGTAGCTGTCATGCAAATGTATAAACATGCAAGTAATTGAACAGCAGATCATTCAGATTCAGTATCTGAGTAATTAAGCGATACGGTCTAGAGAGCTGGTATATCCTTCAAATTGAAAAGCCTGCTGTATATTTTAGACAGTGATTTTGAAAAAGCCCATCGGGGTCCAGTTTCTAGTTGAGCTTTATAACTAATCACAGAGTGTCATAAAGTCTGGGCGATTGTATATAAAGGACAATAGAATACAATAGAATAGAATTAAGTAATATTCTATTCATTGAGATACATGGTGAAGGATGAGCTGTGCTAATCATCTGAAGCACATGTCGAAACGTTATACGTGGTGCCCTATTGGTTGAAATATCACAATGTAACTGACATACTGTATGATACTCTATTGGCTGAAATGTGACTGACATCTCATGCTCTATTGGTTGATATCTTGCTGTTGCTGACATCTAAAGATTGTTCTGTTACTGATGATGATCTGAATGGAAATGTATGAAGTTTGATTTTGTCCATTACATCAAAGGTTCATAATGATTATTTCCAGGCCTCATGACCACAAGCCATTCTATCAGGAATACAATGTCACAGTTCATTATAGAACTGTTTGCCCATGCATATTTCTTCTGTTTTTGTAAGAGACCTGGGCACCATTCTATGATTTTTTTGGTTTGTTTTTATTCGTTGCTGGCCTTTCCTTAACCTGGTAGCTTTTACTTGTTTCTCACCAGGTATCACAAATTTCAAGTTTTTTTTTGTTCTTCTGGTGCTGTCCGATATTTACATATTGCTGCATCATCGCATCCCTATGGGTTACTTATTTTGCTGCGTCTGCTCATAAGGCCATTCAGTTGCTCATTGGCTGACAATCCTTTATATACCAGGGTGTCAGCATTTTATGTACGTACACAGATTTGTAATTCATTGGATGGTCTCACTTAGCTGATAAATCTGCCAAACAACAGCCGGTCCTCCTTGTGGCTATTGATTATTCATTGCAACATTCCAGTTGAACACTGGGATGATTTCATTTCCAGCTGCTCTGACCTGCAACGTATGATGAAAAATATCCTAGTGCTGGACTGTGCAGCCCTGCTCCAAGTTCAGTGGTCCTGTACACTGTCCCCAAAAATCATCATTGACTGTATTGCCATTTAGAAAAGGAAGACTGAAGCAAAATAACCAGGACAGACAGACAGACAGACAGATAGATAGATAGATAGATAGATAGATAGATAGATAGATAGATAGATAGATAGATAGATAGATAGATAGATAGATAGATAGATAGATAGAATCCAGTCAAATTCATCAATTTATTGGGATGTTACACGGAAAGGATTCAGTTCACAATAAGGAAGTTCATGAATGAATTGTGGGTGGCTTGATGATATCCATTATAATCAAAGGCTTTTGTTCCTTATCTCCACCGCACCTGAGATTTGCTTTATAATCAAATAGATTACAAACAAGCCAGTGCAGAAAAGAACCGGGCAGTAATCCACCCTGATAGATAGAATTGTTTCACTTCATCCTGTGATTACAATTGGCAGTTTTCTTATATGCGTCCTGTTAGCTATTAGCTATTATAGCATGTACATTCCAAAAATTACAACTGCAAGTGGTTCCACTCCAAGCAAAATTAGAATGGATAGAAGTGTATTAAGAATACGTTTGCATGGTGCAGGAACAGCACATAGAAGTATGGCAACATTAGCAGGTTGGAATGAAAGGGCTCCACCAGCAGAAATAGCTAATTTGACATATCATACATTAAACCTTTCAAAACCCACATTATGGCTTTGTTTTGCAATGCAAATTAAGCCAGTTTTGAGACATTACTTTGATTTCCATCCATTAGCAATTTCATGTGTTTAGCGTATTGCACACCAAACGGAAATTATAAACAGCATTATAATGTTATTCGATATTTTAGAACCATATAATTCCAGCCCCTAAAATTACAGATTTTCCCCCCTCCTCGACACCATCAATAATTCCTCTTTATTACACCAGAACATAAACAGGCATGCCAATGTACTTAAATACAAAAATGTCCATCAGTATCAATAAAATAACGGAGAGCTTTGACAGATTTAATACACGCCATTGCTTCCAGCCATGTTAAAGCCATGCAGCAGGGTTTGCATTGCACAATGGCCATACACAGGGCAGAGCATCTCTCTCAGGCAACATGAATCCTCACATTCAGAGAGGCTCTTCAGCAGCGTCCGTGTGCGTCTCCCTCCCTGGTAGTCTAGGCCAAAGGCAGTGAAGCAGTGACATCACGTCGTTAGCCTCAAAACATTAGCAAGAACCTTCCTCCCACATACTGTTGCTTTGGCAAATGCGGAAAACAGCCTATTTTAAGGAGGCAGAGGGAGAGTCAGAGAATAGAGAAGAGTACACTGCACATTTGTTCATAATTTCTCAGTACATACTATTGTCAACCTCGTTGCTTACGGTTCCTTATTGCCTGTCATTAAGGGGATTGACTAACTTTGAGCGTCTTATTGATATTTAGTTTTGTTCAGGAGAGTCTTCCAATGTGACCTTTGTGACTACTTTCATTATTTATTTTGGGATACCTACAGACCAGGAGCTGTCTATGCAGTACAGTATACCAGAATACCATTTTTCTCTGTTTTTACTTGTAAAATAGAAAACCAATTACTTTATTTACTTGCAAATAGAAAGTCCATTTCCACAAAACAAAATCATAGACCACATGCTCTATTTTATTTTCTATTAACTACATTTGGTCTGTACCCAATTTAACAAATACATGTAACTGGGTGTTTCAAGCCTGTACACGAGAGTGCACAAATATGGTTGTAAATCTAAATAATTTATTTGTGGCTACTATGAACATAATTTCTCATGTTATGGACGGAGAAAAGGCTGTTGATAATGTTAGCCTATTTCCTGCATCATTATTGCATATTCCGCTTGCTGATTTACATTGTGTTGTGCTGAAAACATCTCCATTCATCTACAGAACATGTATAAAAGGTTCTTTTTTTGCAAATGTACTACTAAAAGCTTAGTGCAATCTGCCAAAACCGACAACCACTTTCACCTCGATTTGAAGTTCTTTCATACACATGAGACACATTGGTATTGGCACATAAAATAACGTTGGGGAGGAAATTGAGCTGTTTAGAGAGCTAGTTTATCATCACAGTGGTGGAAAGTGTAAGTGTATTTGCTTGGAAGGGTGATAGATATTTTGCCTGTGTTAAATGTGTTGTATTTAATTGAAATGGTGTCATTGTCTTCAAATGAGAAAACACTAATGTCTGTGTGTGAGAGAGAGGGAGAGAGAGAGAGAGAGAGAGAGAGAGAGTGAGAGAGTGAGAGAGAGAGGTATGGGACATCATTGGTGCTGACTCTCCTGTCACCCACTGCATGCCAGTGCTTGTTTCTAAATCGGTACCAAACTTGTTTTGAAAATAGTGTTGGCAAGTCAGTTAGAACATCTACTTTGTGCATGACACAAGTAATTTTTCCAACAATTGTTTACAGACAGATTATTTCACTTTTAATTCACTATATCACAATTCCAGTGGGTCAGAAGTTTACATACACTAAGTTCACTGTGCCTTTAAACAGCTTGGAAAATTCCAGAAAATGATGTCATGGCTTTAGAAACTTCTGATAGGCTGACATTATTTGAGTCAATTGAAGGTGTACCTGTGGATGTATTTTAAGGCCTACCTTCAAACTCAGTGCCTCTTTGCTTGACATCATGGGAAAATTATTATTACTATTATTCTGACATTTCACATTCTTAAAATAAAGGTGTGATCCAAACTGATCCAAGGCAGGGAATGTTTACTAGGATTAAATGTCAGGAATTGTGAAAAACTGACTTCAATGGATTTAGCTAAGGTGTATTTTAAACCTTCGACTTCAACTGTAACTCACAGCAGGTCATTTGGGCTTTCTAGATTACATCACAAAAATACTTTTCTGTGTCAACTCTGAATGCATCCCTATCCTTGCCTGGCATGGGAAATGCTCATCAATATTCAAAAGCACATGCTGTCTTGAGAACCTGTCACGTGTTACCAGTGCACAAATAAAACTTTTAGTGAAGTAGAGTCAGATATCTTGCTGGGTTGTAAAGTATATCGTATTGGGTCTGGTGATAAACTCTTCTGATTTCTTGTGATATACTATATGTGCCACTGATTCTATAAGTAGAGCAGTACTGTGCAGTACTCTCTTCATGTGTGATTTGAATACACGTAGTAAATAAACCTTTCTACACATCATCATTTCATCATTGTTTTACTCATTAGAGGCTTAACCTCACGAGTCCGAGGAGTCTGACTGCCCGTAGCGGTCACAAATCCATCGTTTGAATCCAGAACGTTCCTTCATCATTCTCAGCAACTGTCCCTTGTCCATTCCTACTGCCCTTTCGATCCTTAACCATCGATCAGGCTGTCGACGCTTCCCTTGACCTGCTATAGTCACCATGAACAACGTCTGTTTTTGTATGGTCGAATTTTCCATTCTTACACAATGGCCTAGCCATTTAAGATGTTGTCGCTCTTGATACACTTTGATCGTTGTTGTGCCTGTTAGTCTGTATATCTCTGCGTTAGAATAGATGAAGGCATAGTCCCAGTTTCCTGCTTTCAGTTTAGGAGAATGTAGTATACTGGGTAAGGAACCTGAAGGTTGTAGGTTACAAGCCCAGTTCCTTACCCAGTATACTACATTCTCCTTAACTGAAAGTGTGTAGAAAAGGGCACTGCTGTTGTACTCTTGAGCAAGGTACTTGACCCGAATTGCTTCAGTATCTATACAGTTATATAAATGGATACTATTGTACCTTGATAAAAGGTTGTACCTTGCTCTAGATAAGAGCATCTGCTATATGTCAGTATTGTAAATGTAATGTACCTCCTAACATCTTCTTATTGATAATAAAACAAGCTTAAAGGGCTGAATTAATTCACAGATCATTAAAAATTTATCTTTTAAAAAGCTGATAGAGGACAACTTCGTTATCTTTTCTTGCACAATCTCAACTGATTATTCCATCCCATTATTCCTTTCTATTTATTCTGAACAAATAAACATTATGCTTGTTGGTCCAATGCAAGCTGTGGCATGCTTTCAAATGTATGTTGCAATAAACTCCCCACTATTTAACTTGTGATTAAATCCCCATGTGCTTCTACCACAGATCCACTGCAAATGTGTATCAGTTACTCCAGAGTAAAGAAAGTCTCACATTGTGTGCATTCACAATGCTCCTTAGTTTTGTGTCTTTTATTAATGTGATCCCCCCCCTTAGATACACAAAGATGAAGACTGCCACCAACATCTACATCTTCAACCTTGCTTTGGCAGATGCACTGGTCACCACCACCATGCCTTTCCAGAGTACAGATGTCCTGCTCAACTCATGGCCTTTTGGAAAAGTAGTCTGCAAGGTCTTCATCTCCATCGATTACTACAACATGTTCACCAGCATTTTCACCCTCACCATGATGAGTGTTGACCGCTACATTGCAGTCTGTCACCCGGTCAAGGCCCTTGACTTCCGCACACCCATTAAAGCCAAGATTATCAATGTCTGTATCTGGATTCTCTCTTCTGCGGCTGGCATACCAGCTTTGGTCCTTGGAAGCACTCAAACCAACAACGGTGAGTGGCCAGATGACAAGATCATTTTTCAACAAGTGTCAGCTTTTGTTGCTCTGAAACTGGAATGTGTGTCCAGCAAGCAGTTTGATGTTGGCACGCAGCAAGCACATTTTCAGTTGAAATAGATCTTTTATTAGGCTTCAAACTTTATGTACTGAAAGACTGCTTTGTGAAAAGATTTATTGGTCAAACTTTCAGTTAAGTAGCAATTGTTAGATTGAAAACCTGTTTAAGATGTTATGCATAAATAATCAATTTAAATTTGACAATAATTACAATGTTTTGAAATAAATTAACTGCATGTGTGTGTGTGTGTGTGTGTGTGTGTGTGTGTGTGTGTGTGTGTGTGTGTGTGTGTGTGTGTGTGTGTGTGTGTGTGTGTGTGTGTTTGTGTGCATGTGTATAAAATACCATTTGAATACTGATAACGAACGTAACCTCTCCATCAAGGCTTTCTAGAACTTAACATACACTGCCTGGCCAAAAAAAAAGTCGCCGTTGCACCCGTCATGCATAGTGCCCACTGTACAAGCCTCTGGAGGCAGTGTTATGATCTGGGGTTGCTTCAATTGGTCAGGTCTAGGCTCAGCAACATTATGCAGCAATAAAATGAAGTCAGCTGAGTACCTGAATGTACTGAATGACCAGGTTATCCCATCAGCGGGCATATTCCAGGATGAATATGAATTGGCCACCAGAGTCCTGACCTTAACCCCATTGAAAGTCTTTGGGACGTGCTGGAGAAGACTTTACAGAGTGGTTCGACTCTCCCATCATCAATACAAGATCTCGGCCAAAAATGAATGCAACTCTGGACGGAAATAAATGTTGTGACATTGTATAAGATTGTCGAAACAATGCCACGATGAATGTGTGCCATAATCAAAGCTAAAGGCGGTCGAACGAAATATTAGTGTGCGACTTTTTTTTTGGCCAGGCAGTGTATATTCATGTCACATGATTAAATTTCACATTGATGTAAAGGGTTTGAGCACATAGCTGTCTTTTTCTTCAGGGAATGTGTGCCTCTTCATACCTCATGATTTATTACTGGTGTTCACAGGCACCACGGAATGTGCCTTGCAGTTCCCAGAGCCATACATCTACTGGGATACTCTGATGAAGATCTGCGTGTTCGTTGTTGCCTTCATCGTGCCTGTCCTCATCATCACAGTTTGCTACACCCTGATGATCCTGCGCCTCAAGAGTGTTCGGCTGCTTTCGGGGTCTCGTGAGAAAGACCGGAACCTGCGACGGATCACCAAGCTGGTCCTGGTTGTGGTGGCGGTGTTTGTGGTGTGCTGGACCCCCATACATATTTTCATTTTGGTCAAGGCCCTCACCAATGTTCCCGAGACCACTGCTGTGATGGCAACCTATTTCTTTTGCGTGGCCCTGGGCTACACCAATAGCAGCCTCAACCCCATCCTATACGCCTTCCTGGACGAAAATTTCAAGAGGTGCTTCAAAGACTTCTGTCTGCCGTCAAAGCTGAAGGTGGACAGACAAGGCAACAGCAGGGCAAGGAGCACCATCCGTGAGCCCACCCATCCACAGGAGAACCAGGACCCGAATAGCAAGCCGGTATGACTAGCCGTGGAGCTGTCTTCCTTTACCCGCCATGGAAGAGAGGATTCCAATGACCTAGGCTTAACTCAAGTCACATCAACAATTTGAAAGTATTCGAACATACATATATCCCACAGTGTATTACACTTGTTGGATCACAGATAAAGGATCAATCCTTTATGTTAGTCATTAAAACTGTTGGGCCAGACCAATTAAAATTACGCTTTTCAACTGCTTTCTTTCCCAAAAAAAAATCAATTGGCTATAAGAAACATCATATTGGACAAATGCTGTTGTTTTAAGGAGATGGGCCCTGTGAAAAGTGTGAAACAGTGAATGTTCAATGATCAAAGTTTCATGTGCGAATTAAAGTTACATGCCAGTTTAGATGTCTGGCCGGGATTCTACAGGAAAGAAGCTGCACAAAAGGATCTTTGCTAAGATATTGTCTTCTTTAATTAACTCATTAGTGGAGGTTTCACTCTCCTTTTATGTTCATAAACCTTTCCTTTGAATGACAGCAGTTTTGTTTTATTTATTCATATGTGATACATATTATCAGCTGTCACAAGAAAATCATCTGGAGAAAACCTACACTATTCACAGAATTGAGTTTTGACACAGTTCACAAACAAATCTTCAAAGGGTTTCAATAAAATGTTAATGTTTTAATTGAAACATAACTATAGTATATAGCTGAATGGCTATGTATTTATATGGGGTTTTCCTAGCGCATCTATTTTTTAGCCAAATATAAACATTTTCCTCATGCAACCCATCTTATTTTTCTGTTTAAAGATTGTAAAAAACATCTTGCACTACAGTTGTACATCTAAACATTAGTAAAGGTACATATGTGAGCATGTTGAGCACCTAAAATTTTACAAAAATATATTTATACTTCTTATGATCTTTAATACGGTCACCCTGTCAGTTGCAGTATTGGTTTTCAGGATAAATTAAATATTTTGCTAAATTAAATCTACACATTATTATTGCAGCTGCCGTTATACAGGTCTAGAAAGCTACTATAGAATTTATGAGAACAACTGCACAGGGTAATCTCTGTGAAGTTTTGTTCTGCGATTTTATCATCTATTTTAAGTGAATATCTCTTCAATTTATTTATTTTTATTCTCCAGTTTGAAATGCACTATCATAATTTTCAATGTGTGAAGTTTGTGTGCGACGTTTTATACTAGTCATACCGACTATGTGTGCACTGATATCAGAACACAGATCCATTATTATTATTAATTGTTCATTTAAAATTGCTATATGTGTTCATTAATTCATAATCAATGTCAGCTAATGACATTTTCACCATAGCCACCTCAACAATCAATATTTGGGAATGTTGGTTTGTAGCATACATTCATCCCCTTACAGGTGGCACAGCCTCCTCATTTACATAGCCTTCTCATAACATGAAACATTCATGACATTAATATTTCTGGAACATCAATAGTATTAAGGATAATTTTCTTTTGAATATTAAAGTCTAAAATACTCAGGGACATAAATTTGGATTAAAAGTAAAACAGCTTACTTTCATATAGATGCTGGTGAGAACAATGTTTTCTCAGTCTTGGCTGACTTTTCAAGGGAAGGATTTCATGCAGAACAGTCTTTGTTTTCATTTTGTTCGAGAGAGCAGCTTTGCGGCTGTTTTTCATTCCCTTATCTTTAAAGGCCAGAAGTGCTCTTTAATGTCCAGGATTCAGTGCATCTCTAGGTGATATTTACAATTTAAATCATTGGCAACGGTGGCTACATAATTTTACAGAGCTTCTAAATGCACAAAAATTGTACATAAATATCAGAAATTATTGAAGATCTTGATTGCGCTTCACTCTACAGTTAAATGACTGCTTGCTGTAAGTGCTTTAGGATAGGACAGAAGGTAATGCTTCAATTATTTAGCACAGAGATGTGATTATGCATACAGAAAGCGTCAACAGCTTTTCTGGTCTAAAAATGCACTTCCATGTGCTGTTTTAAAGGTATAACATGTTTATGTGAATCCTGGACTTGAATGTTTATTTGAAATTTGGCAGAGGGCTTTACATAAACATTGACTATGGAATTGTACCATACAGTCCAGTTGTCAAATGTTGATGATACAATGTCATTATCATTGAGGATTGTGGTGTGCTTTGCAATCAGCACAACTCACAACCTACTTTTGGATATACTGTACATATGCAAATAATTCTGGAATAAAAATATACATACGTATATACGTAAGTATTTAGGTACTCTAATAGACTGTTTTTATTAATTGATTTTGCATGTGAATGTGTAAAGAAATAAATATCTGTATATCATGAAAACATATACTAAAGTATATAATTCCATATTTAATATACAAATATACAGTAGAGTCAACTCTCTAATATTTCCTCTAATTCTTCTCTAACAGGGAACTAGGCACAGTGTATACATTCAAAAAAGACTCAAAATTGTAAAAAGCTTTGCAACTCACCCACGTATATTCTTAATTTCCATCATTGACTGAACAAAAGTGTGCGCAAAACTCACAGCTGCTGTCCAAAATCTTTTATTTTTATTTTGAGTCTAAGAAAATATAATGACAAATGAATATATTGAAAGTCATTGTATATAGCATGTATGTTGCAATGAAACATCTTTTATTTTTTGTAGTATCTCTGTCTGTTCAGTGTTTAACAGAAAAATAAGATTTTAACTGATGTAAACAAAGAAACCATTGGATCATGAATATTAAAATGCTTTAAGCTGATTATATAAATCACAATGTGTATGTGTTCATAGCTGGCCTCAGTAAGTATGGTAAAATCTTTGGAATAATACACGTTTGCGCTGTATAAAATGTGAAAACGTTGAGTATCCAGTGGTAGAACAGAGCTCTAATTTCTCACTGTAAATAACAAGTGCAATATTTATTTAATTGTAAAACCTGCAGTGCATTTTGCTTATTATTAAAGTTGAATTATGGACTCTCATCTGTGATGTCACATGTCTCATGTCATCATTTAGCTAGGACTATGAGAATTAATCTGTATATGGAAATTAATTTGAACCGTTATTATATCCCCTTTGAATAATATTTACCTCCTCCTCCCCAACTATTCACAAGTATATAAATGAGGGAAGTATTATCACGCGGGATATTGATTAGATCTTCACAACATAGCAATGAAAAATGTATTCCACATACATGCTTTGATTGCATGTACTGCACCTTCACATTCACATTAATAGTATAGGCCATTTTTTCATATTGCTAATGTAGGCCTACTGCTCATTTTGTATAATAATAATAATAATAATAATAATTAATAGCAAAACTACCATCAGTTTCAGATAAGCAGTGACTTTATGTGTTTTACATATTTGTTGTAAAGCATATACTTTACCGTATTGCATTTACCATATTCTACTGAGTTTTCAGTATTAAGTGTGACACTTCATTTTTAAATTTGAATTTAAATTAGCATTAACATTCTGACTCAGAAGCGCATATGGTTTAGTTAATATGGTAATTATTAAAACAATAGCAACGCAACAAATTTCAAGCAAGATTCTAACTTATAGACATCTGTAAATGTTCAAATGTGCTGAAAATTCATTTTTTACTCAAAAAGAAAAAAAAGGCATTCACACACTTTTTCATCCCTACTCCTATGGCTGTAAAATATTTTTTTGTGCGTTTACTGTTTTTAATTTGTCAGTGTTACTTGATCAACTGTTTTTACAATGTTTCTGTTACGTATCTGTTACGGGACGAACCCAAGTGCAACGACCAGGAGACAGATTTCACAAAAGGGTATTTTTAATAAATTAAGTGTTGGGGTAGTCCCAACACTGTACAGGAAAGGCAACACAAGTATTACACAGGTTTTTCGCCTGGAAGCCCGGGGCGGGCTGCTCCAAGCCGGAGCTGGACTGGAGGATATGGAACTGTTCGTTCCAACCCGGAACTGGACTGGACAGGAACTGGACCGGGTGGTCCACACGGGAATCAGGTTCTGGAACGGAATGTTCAAAACCGGAACTGGACTGGACTGGAACTGGACCGGGTGGTCCACACGGGAATCAGGTTCTGGAACGGAATGTTCCAAACCGGAACTGGACTGGACTGGAACTGGACCGGGAGGTCCACACGGGAATCAGGTTCGGGAACGGAATGTTCCAAACCGGAACTGGACTTTGGACAGGTAGTTCGTACGACTCACGCCTGGACTGGACTGGAACTGGCAGGGGAGCGACTCACTACGGCAGGGCAGGAACTGGACCGGACTGACTGCACCGGTACAGAACAACAAAACAGAGGGGGGTTAGTGCAAGGGAAGGCACGGGAAAGACCGGGAGGTTCTCACGGAGGTGCAGGGCTTGGTAGACAGGTGACTGATGTAGCACAGCAGGACAGGGTGGTGTGGCGTAGCTGCGGTAGGTCCGGAAGGAGCTGACTGGTCTCCAGAGCTCCAGGAGCCGGCGCCGAAGAACTAGTTGGCTTCTTCGGTCGGACAGGAACAACTGGAGGGTAGCCAGGTAACAAGCCAACCCGGAGCCTACACGAGCTGGAGGTGGAGGTACCGCAACACACACAACGAAAACGGGGGGATACGAACACTGCCACGGGAGAATGGGTGCTGGGTTAGATGGAGGAGAAGGGAAACAGGTTAGCTACATCAAACGACAGGAAATTGTGCGGGAGGTAAACTACCAATCCGTAGTTTCGCGTAGAACTAATGCTGTACGGGAATAACATCCCACAACCAAGCGAATCGTTCACACTAGAAGACCAGATAACAAGACGAGCACTAACACCAAGTGACGATAGTTAACGAACTGGCGCCGACTGGCAGCCAGCCGAAAGACTATATAGTGAGGTTAATGACAGGACTAAATAAGGCACAGGTGTGAAAATAAACCGGGAGTGATTGCGAAACACCAGGTGAGGAAATGCATGCAACGAGGGGGAGGGAGTGAAAGGCGGAAGTAAGACAACACAACCAGACGAACAAGACAGGGAAGGACACGCCTAGTCCGCAGCAGCGGGGAAAACACGGACAAAGGGATCCAACATGACACGGAGGGAAAACAGGAAAACACGGAAAACGGACAGGAAGGGAGCGGAACATTACAGTACCCCCCCCTCAACGTACGCCACCTGGCGTACCTGGCGGCCTGGTCTTGGATGGGAAGCGACTGTGGAAATCCTGGATCAGTGATTGATCCAGGATGAGGCCCCTGTGGAGCCATGACCGCTCCTCAGGACCATACCCCTCCCAGTCCACGAGGTATTGGAAACCCCGACCCTTACGGCGGATGTCGATGATGCGGTCCACCGTGTAGGCCGGGGCGTTGTCGATGACCCGGACAGGTGGAGGAGGGAGGGTAGGGGCACTGAGGGGGCTGGAGGCGACAGGCTTAATTTGTGAAACATGAAAAACGGGGTAAACTTTGAGGGAGGCAGGGAGGGAGAGTTTAACGGAAACTGGGTTGATAAGACATACAACAGGGAAGGGACCAATGAACCGGGGCCGAAGTTTTTTAGAGGAGGAGGGAAGGGAAATGTTGGATGTGGATAGCCAGACCTGCTGACCGGCCCTGTACTTGGGGGCTGCGGTCCTGTGCAGGTCCGCCAGACGCTGCGAACGGGAATTGGAACGCAGGAGTGCGGTGCGTGCAAGTCTCCAAATGCGCTTGCATTTGAGGATGTGAGCATTAACAGAGGGGACTGCTACCTCGGCCTCCTGGACCGATAGGAGAGGGGGTTGGTAACCTAACGAGCACTCGAATGGGGATAACCCGGTGGAGGTACTCTTAAGGGAGTTGTGAGAGTACTCTACCCAGGGGAGGAAACGGCTCCAGGAGGCGGGATTGCGAGCAGTGACGCACCGCAGGGCGGCCCCCAGGTCCTGGTTCGCCCTCTCTGCCTGGCCGTTAGACTGGGGATGGAAGCCAGACGACAAACTGGCCGAGGCCCCCAGGGCTACACAGAACGCCTTCCAAACCTGGGAGGAGAATTGGGGCCCACGATCCGAAACAATGTCGGATGGGATCCCGTGCAGCCTGACCACATGTACCACCAGGAGCTCCGCAGTTTCGAGGGCGGACGGGAGTTTGGGGAGGGGAATGAAGTGAACCGCCTTGGAGAACCGATCCACAATTGTCAGAATGACAGAGTTGCCCTCTGACAAAGGCAGACCGGTAACGAAATCCACACCAATGTGGCTCCAAGGACGGCCCGGGACAGGGAGGGGAAGGAGAAGACCAGAGGGAGGCTGGTGGGAAGCCTTGCTCCTGGCGCACACTGAGCAGGCCAGGACAAAAGCACGGGTATCCTCCTTGAGGGTGGGCCACCAAAAGCTCCTCCTGACGAGGGTGGTCGTTCTGGCAACACCTGGGTGACACGCCAGGCAGGAGGCGTGAACCCACTCAAGGACCTGGGAGCGGACGGAGTTGGGAACAAACAGGGAGGGGTTAGGGTTACTACGGGGGTCAGGGTGGGAAGTCTGGGCGGACCTCACGATCTCCTCAATCCTCCAGGAGACCGCAGCCACCATACAGGACGCTGGTAGAATAGGCTCGGGGTCAGCAGGACTGGAGGGAAGGGAAAACACACGGGATAAGGCATCCGCCTTAATATTGCGGGAACCGGGGCGATAGGATAAAGAAAAATTGAACCGGGCAAAGAAAAGTGACCACCTAGCCTGTCTAGCATTAAGCCTTTTAGCAGACCTCAAATAAATTAAATTTTGGTGGTCAGTTAACACAATAAAGGGGGTACCTGCCCCCTCCAGCCAGTGGCGCCACTCCTCAAGAGCCAGCTTTATGGCAAGAAGCTCCCGATCCCCGACATCATAATTTCGCTCAGCGGAGGACAGCCTCCGGGAGAAAAAGGCACAGGGATGGAGTTTGTTGTCCAAGGCGGCACGTTGGGACAGAATGGCCCCCACGCCGGTGTCGGAGGCATCCACCTCAATTGTAAATTGACGAGTGGGATCAGGGTGACAAAGAATAGGGGCTGAGGAAAACCGTGCTTTAAGCTGTTCAAAAGCAAGCTGAGCTTCGGAGTTCCAACAGAAAGAAAAAACAGTGGAGGTAAGTTTGGTAAGGGGGGCAGCAATGACACTGTAATTACGGATAAAACGGCGATAGAAATTAGCAAAACCAAGGAATTGTTGTAGGTGCTTACGAGAGGTGGGTTGGGGCCATTCCGTCACCGCCTTGACTTTGACCGGATCCGCCCGGATACTGCCCTCCTCAATGATGAAGCCGAGGAACGGGACTGAAGAGACGTGGAAGGAGCACTTCTCTGCCTTGACGAAGAGCTGGTTCTCGAGGAGACGCTGGAGAACCTCCCGGACATGGAGAATGTGTTCCTGAGGGGACTTAGAAAAAATCAAAATATCGTCGATGTAAACGAAAACAGTCTTACCCAATAGGTCTCGCAGTACGTCATTCACCATGCCCTGGAAGACTGCCGGGGCGTTAGTAAGGCCGAAGGGGACCACCAGGTACTCATAGTGGCCCAACG
Source organism: Synaphobranchus kaupii (assembly GCA_029718625.1). Taxonomy (NCBI): domain Eukaryota; kingdom Metazoa; phylum Chordata; class Actinopteri; order Anguilliformes; family Synaphobranchidae; genus Synaphobranchus; species Synaphobranchus kaupii. The sequence continues at coordinate 116,926,028 of CM056377.1, forward strand.
GGGTATTGAAGGCAGTCTTCCACTCATCCCCCTCCCGTATGCGCACCAAGTGGTACGCATTACGGAGGTCGAGCTTGGTGAAAATGACGGCCTGCGAGAGGGGTTCAAAAGCAGTGTTAATGAGGGGGAGAGGATATTTGTTGCGGATAGTGATAGAATTGAGTCCCCGATAGTCGATGCAGGGCCGTAGTGAGCCGTCCTTTTTCCCTACAAAAAAGAACCCAGCACCAACCGGAGAAGAGGAGGGACGGATGATGCCCGAGGCGAGGGACTCATGAATGTATTCTTCCATGGCGAGTTTCTCTGGTCCCGACAGACTGTAGAGACGGCCGGACGGAAGTTTGGCTCCCGCCAGCAGGTCTATACAGCAATCGTAAGGGCGGTGAGGAGGTAGGGACAGAGCACGTGATTTGGAAAAGGTCCGGCCGAGGTCGTGATATTGCTTGGGAACGTTGGAAATATCGGGTTCGGGTAGGTTGGTGCTGGGATTCTTGGACCCCGGAGGGGGAAGAGCGGAACGGAGACAGCTAGCCAGGCAGTGGCCACTCCACGCCAGGATGCGTCCGGCCTGCCAGTCGATGTGCGGGTTATGGAGGCGGAGCCAGGTCTGACCTAAAACTATGGACGATTGTCTTGAGTTGATGAGGAGGAGTTGAATGCTCTCCCGATGATTGCCGGAAAGGACGAGCTGTAAGGGAACGGTGGAGTGGGTCACTAACCCCAGACTCCTACCGTCTAAAGCAAAGGCAGTAATGGGAGAGGGTAGAAGCTCCGTGGGGATGCCGGCCCTCTGGGCGAAGGTGGTGTCCATAAAGTTGGCGTCGGCCCCAGAGTCGATGAGGGCCGACGAGACCTCGGACTTGTCCCTCCACAGGAGAGTGGCCTTGAAAACCAGGCGATTCTGGGCTGCATGGCAGGGTATGATAGGGCTCGTCAGTACGCCCAGTTTTACTGGCGAGCCTATTCTTTTGGGCGGATGGGGCATGAGGCGATCTGGTGGCCAGGTTTGCCACAATAGAAGCAGGATCTGGATCGCAGGCGACGTTGGCGCTCCGCAGAGTTGACCGCAACTCTGCCCAGTTGCATGGGCTCCTCTTCGGAGACCCCAGACGCCGCCCTGGATCCAGAAGCAGAAGGGTGAGAGCGTATGTGAGGAAGATGACCGGGGTTCCCCCCACGCTCACGGGCCCGGATACGGAGACGGTTGTCGATTGCTATGGCCAGGCTAATCAGGCTATTGAGTGAGGTGGATTCTTCACGGGTGGCAAGTTGGTCTTTAAGCTCCTCGCTGAGTGCCTGGCGGAAAGCCCCCTGAAGGGCGGTGTCGTTCCATCCGGACTCCGCTGCGAGGGTACGGAATTGGATGGCCATTTCAGCGACGCTACGACTCCCTTGACGGACCTGAAGTAGGCGCTGAGTTGCATCTCGCCCACAGGTAGGGTGGTCAAACACTCGCCGCATCTCGGCGGTGAAGGCAGCGAAGTTGTTGCAGAGCGCGACTTGGCTATCCCAGATGGATGTAGCCCACTCCAGGGCACCTCCTCCCAGGCTGCTCATAATGAAAGCGATCTTACATGGGTCGGAGGCGAAGGAGGAGGGCTGCATCCGGAAGACAATGTCGCATTTCATGAGAAATTCGCGACATTTCCCCAATTCCCCGCGGTATAACTCAGGATGTTGTACGCGAGGCTCACGAAATGAAGTGGACACAGGAGGGTCCGCCGGAGGATCCGGTGCGGGCGGAGTAGAGCCCAATGGAATGCGCGGAAGCGGCTGGTGAAGAGACAGCTGCGTCACTTGTTCCGTGATGCCCCTCAGTACTTCCAACACGTCATCCAAACGACGGCCCTGTTGGTCACTGACCGCAGTTTGGCAGGAGAAGGCGTGCCGAATCTGCTCCAGGTCGGCTGGGTCCATGTTTTTGGCCAGTTCGTTCTGTTACGTATCTGTTACGGGACGAACCCAAGTGCAACGACCAGGAGACAGATTTCACAAAAGGGTATTTTTAATAAATTAAGTGTTGGGGTAGTCCCAACACTGTACAGGAAAGGCAACACAAGTATTACACAGGTTTTTCGCCTGGAAGCCCGGGGCGGGCTGCTCCAAGCCGGAGCTGGACTGGAGGATATGGAACTGTTCGTTCCAACCCGGAACTGGACTGGACAGGAACTGGACCGGGTGGTCCACACGGGAATCAGGTTCTGGAACGGAATGTTCAAAACCGGAACTGGACTGGACTGGAACTGGACCGGGTGGTCCACACGGGAATCAGGTTCTGGAACGGAATGTTCCAAACCGGAACTGGACTGGACTGGAACTGGACCGGGAGGTCCACACGGGAATCAGGTTCGGGAACGGAATGTTCCAAACCGGAACTGGACTTTGGACAGGTAGTTCGTACGACTCACGCCTGGACTGGACTGGAACTGGCAGGGGAGCGACTCACTACGGCAGGGCAGGAACTGGACCGGACTGACTGCACCGGTACAGAACAACAAAACAGAGGGGGGTTAGTGCAAGGGAAGGCACGGGAAAGACCGGGAGGTTCTCACGGAGGTGCAGGGCTTGGTAGACAGGTGACTGATGTAGCACAGCAGGACAGGGTGGTGTGGCGTAGCTGCGGTAGGTCCGGAAGGAGCTGACTGGTCTCCAGAGCTCCAGGAGCCGGCGCCGAAGAACTAGTTGGCTTCTTCGGTCGGACAGGAACAACTGGAGGGTAGCCAGGTAACAAGCCAACCCGGAGCCTACACGAGCTGGAGGTGGAGGTACCGCAACACACACAACGAAAACGGGGGGATACGAACACTGCCACGGGAGAATGGGTGCTGGGTTAGATGGAGGAGAAGGGAAACAGGTTAGCTACATCAAACGACAGGAAATTGTGCGGGAGGTAAACTACCAATCCGTAGTTTCGCGTAGAACTAATGCTGTACGGGAATAACATCCCACAACCAAGCGAATCGTTCACACTAGAAGACCAGATAACAAGACGAGCACTAACACCAAGTGACGATAGTTAACGAACTGGCGCCGACTGGCAGCCAGCCGAAAGACTATATAGTGAGGTTAATGACAGGACTAAATAAGGCACAGGTGTGAAAATAAACCGGGAGTGATTGCGAAACACCAGGTGAGGAAATGCATGCAACGAGGGGGAGGGAGTGAAAGGCGGAAGTAAGACAACACAACCAGACGAACAAGACAGGGAAGGACACGCCTAGTCCGCAGCAGCGGGGAAAACACGGACAAAGGGATCCAACATGACACGGAGGGAAAACAGGAAAACACGGAAAACGGACAGGAAGGGAGCGGAACATTACAGTTTCATGGCTAATCAGAGGCATGATCTTTTTATGAGTGCCTAGAAAAGAATCATGTTTGTGTGCTAATGTATTACATTCATATGTCAGTGAACACACCTGTGGAATTATCAGAAGCTGAAAATAAAGGAAGAAGGGACAGTCTCTGTGCGTATGGAGTGATAATTCTCTACTACTCAAACAATTTAAATGGTTTCTATGAAGTACATCTTTGGCTTGTATATGGCAGTAATCCAGGCATATATATATATATATATATATATACAGTGAGCACCATTGTTATTTTGGTTCTGTACTCTAGCACTTAGAGTTTGAAAGGATACAATGACAATGGGGTTGAAGTGCAGACTGTCAGCTTTAATTTGAGGGTATTTTCATCATATCGGATGAACCATTTAGAAATTATAGAACCTTTTGTACATAGTTCCCCCCATTTTCAGGCATCAAAAATATTGGATAGTTTAACATAATGTAGAATAAAGAAATCATTCTTAATATTTGGTCACATATCCTTTGCATGCAATGACTTCCTGATGTCTGTGACCTAACAATATCAAAAGACTCTTGATATCTTATTTTCTGGCACTCTTACAAGTGATACTATAACCTCTCTGCATTTTAATTGATCTCTATGGGAATTGGGGGGTTGGACTAGATTTAGCTGTATATTACACTGGAACAGTATGGAACACATGGTTGGCTAAATGGCTGTAAGTCATCAAGGGCCTGACATATCAAACAAGCCTTAAGCCATCACTCTGCTGCCAGATATGCAGTAGATGTGGATGGATAACTTGAAGGGTTTCTTCTCCTGACTTATTTTTCCATAGAGTTCAATAGTTCAAATTTTGATGCCCGAAAATGGGGGGAACTAGGTACGAAAGGTTCTATAATTTCTAAATGGTTCATCCGATATGATGAAAATACCCTCAAATTAAAGCTGACAGTCTGCACTTCAACCCCATTGTCATTGTATCCTTTCAAACTCAAAGAGCTATAGTACAGAACCAAAAGAGCAAAAATGTGCCACTGTCCAATGAATTATGGTGCTCACTGTATATATATATATATATATATATATATACTGTATATATTATGCACTGTATATCCTACTTGAGTGGGTGTGCATGTATAAATGCATACATACTTGCATCTGAGTATTTGTGTCCATTTAAAGGTTCCCCTGAAGGGTTATTGCAACCATGACAACAATAAGGAATAAGGACCAGGAAGAAACTCCACAAGGCAAGATGCATCATGTGTTGAACACTGTGAAGGGATTCATCCGGAAACCACATGAAAAAACCATATGAAATTAGCACCACACACATACATTTAGCCAATAATTTTGAGATTTCACTGTCATACTATCAGGTTTTATAACCATATCGATAGCAGCATGGGTGTTATGGTTATAAATGACTATGATATACAGTAGATATGGTGAGTTGTTTTAAGTCTAAAATGCAATTAACTCAGCTTTCCTATAATCAATAGCAGTATTTTTTTTTTCTTTTGTCATCTAGATGACACATTGATCATGTTACACAAATACTGTCTGAATTACATAAATATTGCAGTAATCATTTGTTGTTCATTCCATTCTCTTCCTAAGCATTTCTTAATTTCTCATTTCTCAGTAAACATTACCTCTTCACATAGGCATCTTCATTAGATTAACTGCGATCTTCAGAAAGGCTGATTATGCTCATTTCCATTGTTCTTTTGGAGGGTTATTCACCAATCCTCAAACTATTTAAAGATATTTATCTGGGCACTTATTTGATACAGTGTACATTAGCATTCCTGGGAACAGACAGAAATATCTAAATAAATATGTATTACGTAAAAGCCCGGGGATATGCATAATTGATTAGACTGAAAATGGAATAGACCTTGTGTAACCATAGAAGTTCTGGTCTACAAAACAGTCAATTTGTTTAAAAAAGAAAATGGTCAGTTTACACAATGACTGTATTTCTACAAGGCAGTACCAATAATTTAACAAAAATGATCATCTTCTGCGCCTACTAAACCAATGGAGAAAAATTGTCAGGATAACAGTGCCCATCAGATCCACAGTCTGGGGTCACAAAGCTGAGCAGGCAGTCAATGACAATTGTAAAAAATAATGATTTTATTTGTCATTCTCTGTGCCTCAGTATGGAATTTGATTCACCAGCCGGTCAATGAATATCCCACTGTGAAATATTCCTTATGATATATATATATAATTTTTTTTTTAATCTGGTGCTGTTCTAACTCTGCTTTTCAGTATACCAATGACAGAGTAGCAAATCTGTAGGTCAAGTATTGTCTCCATGCCCCATTTAGCAAAGTAAATTTCTGCTAATTATTATGTAATCTGGTAGCTGTACTTATTGAGATCTTCCATTGCCACTTCCATTATGGCATTCAGCACCATATCTGTGTACCCAACCAGATGTTTCTACAGTCCAGTAAGTACAACAGAGCAGTGTCAGCTTTAAAACAACAAAGGAAAAAAATCCAATATACATTACCACTCTTAAACTGGAACATAAATGGGGGGGAAATATTAACGATTCAACGTTTGAAAATATTTTGTAAGGGGGGGGGCTGGTTTATCCAGAAAAATGACCAGCATTTGGTGCAGTTATACACCCCAGCCTAGAACTGATGCAAAGGCAGTGCATCAGCCAGTAGGGTGTCTCCTATACCATCTGGAAATAAACACTCAATCAGGTCAATCAGACACCTCTGGAGTATTCGTTATGTGGTCCTCTAGTGCAATGACCGCACAGCTCTGCTGGTTGATTGAAGACTGAAAAGCAGTGAGAGCTGAGTGCATGTGTTTTGCAGGATGCACATTAGTCCCACCTATGAATTGTAGAAATGAGCAAATTAATTTCCCTTGTGGAATATACCTCAGTGGAGCTAAGAAACTGGGGTCTAATATGAAGCTGCAGGGCTAATCTGACATACTTAATGTGAGCATGCAATATCCTAGTGTATGTGATCATACATCTTTTGGTTTATGCTTTTTGCTTTCACCCACGTGTATTTATGGGTCGTTGCTAACATGTATACAAAGAAACATGTCTCCCCCTACAGGAGCAAGATGTACTTTTGCTGCTGCGCCGATATTCATTTCAAGCCAGTTGCCCCTGAGAACATCTTCTACAATGCCCTAGAAAAACTTTTTTGGCTCTCAAAAGGTGCAACTGAAAATAACTTTTTTTTAAAAACTTTAAACAAATTCGATCCAATACATTACAAAATAAGTCCATGAAACAGACTTTCATAAAACTATTAAAACATAATTTAGGCCAACATTTGCAACATGGTAGTGCAATTTACATGTGCCTGCATGTTCCAAATCCATGCTACAACTCCACTTTCCAAATTATTGGAGCGTTCCTTCACATAGGCCTACTTTCAATAGATAGATCACTCTTCATGTCAGCCTTTTGGAAACCCACATTTTATGCCAACACTTATTCAATGAAGCGTCCATCTCATGTTTCACAAAAAAAAATGCACACAAAACGCACGCACACACATACACACACACACATGCGCACACACACATTATTTATTAACATTTATCTACCGCTATAATCATTATCTCATTGTATAATTTTTACATCTCTGGTCTTAACTATTGCATAATTCTCATTGGTTATTTAAACTAGCCTTTTGTTGTAAATTGTATGTCTGGCTCCCTACTTTGCCAGGTATCAAAAGATTTTAATTTCCACAGGACATTTCTCTACCTTTTACAGGTATGATAAAACTATTGAAATCGCATCCCACTCACACCAAACACATTGACGTTTTCTTGTTAGCGGTTTCATCAAACCAACAAAACCAAGAGGACCGTGCTGAGTTAATCCAATAAGAAGTAAGAATGTGATCAAAATTGATAAACACCCCAGGCCCTATCTTGGTGATCTTGGCGCTTAGTCTAAGCGCATGGCGCTAAGTCCATTTAGGGCGTGTCCAAGTCTACTAACATTTGCTATTTTAACGGCGTGTTTTTTGGGCGCTAAGCACGGCGTAAGGTGCAACTGGGCTGAACCTAGTCTCTTCATTAATTATAGGTGTGTCTTGGGCGTGACATGCAATAAACCAATCAAAATGTCATATCCCATTCCCTTTAAAAGTCTGCTTTTCCACCTTGGCGGATTGCTTATGATGGCGAAACAGACATGCTCGTGCATGTTTAGTGCGATCAAGGAATCGGCTATATGGATCAGTAGCAGTAGTAGTATTATGAGTTCCCGGTAATTCCTGACAGTGCTATTTACGAAATATACGCTGTTAAATTTTGTTAAAAGCACCTGCAACAGCTGAGAATAAGCGACCAATTGCTTCCTTCTCACCTTAGAAAACGCCAAATTAGCCTGCTTGTTTAACAAATTTCGTTTGATTATGCAATGAACTCATGTTCAAGCTTCATCCGAAGTTCATTAGGCTACCTGCATTCTAATTTTGATTAATAACATAACATTATTTTGCCTTAATGATGACACTAAATACAACAAATCTGTCAGGTTGGCAACCCATAGGTTCAGTATATTTTCCCTTGTTTTATAATGTCCTGCTTATGGAAATGTGACCAACCTGTTTAACTGGTAGCGTAATACTTTAAAACGATTCACTTTCCCAGGAAGCTGCTCATGTAAAGCGAACATGCGCTGGAATTAAAATTAATTGTAAATTAATTGTGTAACGTGCTGCAAATTTGGTTTCTAATTAGACGCTTAGTTCTCTTTAAAATCTTTTGTTCAAGTTATGGAATAACAGGTGAAATCAGCAGGGTTTTAATAAGCTGAGGGTATGGAAACCTTGTCACTGTAATTTAAAAAATATGAAGGACGAAGGATAGCTACGGTTAGCCTACAATTCAGTTAACATGATGACATTTATCTCCGTTTTTTAACCATAGTCTATCGAAAAAAACATTATGCACAGCGAGTCCGCTGTAGCCTAGGCTATTTGAAAAACAATAAAAGCAATATTCACGGGACAAGGTTTTGAACTTTTTTCAGTTACAAACCATTGTATTTACTTACAGGCTGTATTCCTAGATAAACAGAGCTGTATTGTAATGACATCTGAAGCGCATTTTCAGAACGCAAATGTCCGTCTATTGCAGTACGCGAGTTTTCTATTGAATGACAATTCACGCATTAGGTGCAAATGACAATTTGCACATTAGGCTTGATATAGGTGTTATCAGCTCCTTTTTAATGGATAGCCATTGTCCCGTACCATCGCACATCGCCTGGATGTTGATGGAGTGGGCTGAGAGCAATGTAATGTGGCATCGTTTCCCTTCGCTGAGGGAAAGGTATGTGGACCTATGGAACCTTTTATTATTATGCATTTTTGATATAGCCTACACAATAATATTTCACATTGTGATCTAGATATTTTAGTCATGCTTGTGCACGCCCCTGTGTGTAACAGACAGGAGGGTATGCGCGTTGTGCACACGCCTATGTAGACGCACTTATATGCGCGTTAAAATAACATGTAAACAACTGCGACATGACTTTAGACCAGAGGTGCGTTCAAATTCAGCGAACAAGACGAATGTTTGCGAACGTTTGCAAACTATTTAAAACTTTTTTCCGTTAGCTTTGTGTTCGCCGCAACCGTTTGCAAACATAAGCGAACGGTCTGAAAAGGTATTTTGCGGCGAACAAAAATGGATGCTGGACTGAGGGAAATGTGTTCCCATGGAGATTTCAATTGAAGATACCGGCAATGCAAACAATTTGGAACGTTCTTAAAAAGCCGTTCAAATTTAACCGTTCAAAGAAAACATGTTTGCCACGCACGTTCGGCTCTGTTCGCTGAATTTGAGCGCACCTCAGGTTTGTGGTGGTTCTAGCGCAAGCGCTTTCTGCTGGCTCAAGATAGCAATACGCCAAAAAGAATCCTGGCCACTCCTCATCTTAAGACCAACACGCCCAGTTCACTTGTGATGGCGCAAGAATACATGCTAGTTAAAGGACGTGAGCGCTAGGCGTTATTATGGACCAAGCGCCGGGTGTAAGATAGCAAAGACACTTGCGTTTGGGTTAGCGCCGCTTTGCGCCGGGTGTAAGATAGGGCCCCCCAACTGCTTAGGATTAGCCTAGCCGATTCTAGCCCGTTTGGCATTTAAACATGTGACCAAATAACTCACCAATGGTATCGTTCTGACGTCATACTGAAGTTGTTTCTAGATATTTCCGGGTGTGTTTTGGTAGTTGTGGGCCTTTATTGTTTAAAGTGGGCTTTATTGTTTTTCACGGAAGAAAAACAAGCTTTTTACTGTATTTCTTGTGGTTGTCACTGTTTTGAATCAAAATGAATCGCATTTTTGGTCGAGGTACAGCGAAAGGTCCTCCACCAAACCTTACGGACTGTATAGGAAATGTAAGTAACTTAAATTAACTTAACAATGTATTGACAGCCAGATAACATAGGGTAATGTCGTTTGGTATTGAGTGGTTATTGAGAGTAGTTACTTAAGTTAACTATTGCCTCAATATCAATATAGACCCATCTCTGTAGTTAAGATTAGTTCCGTGTGGTGACAGTGACTCATGGCGGATTGCACAGACACAGCTGGCGAGTTAATGTTACTTTGTTTTCTTTGCATTGACGTTAGCTAGCTAGCTAACTATCTATTGCGTTTTAGCCAAACTAGCGAGAGAGACGTAGGCTACATTCCCTTGCTAAATTAGGATAGCATTACGATTATCTCATGTCTTGCTAACGATTATGTAGTCATACGTGTCATGATGTGAGTGAAATGAATGCCTGACTGACTGGGATTGTATATTTTTTGTTCCCAGTCATAATAACGATATTGACTACTTGTCCTGTATGTTAATCTAGCAACGGTAACGTTGTTGGTCGGTGGCTTGTTAACATCCTGAACAAGTCACATTTCTCTTCGAGTTGGTTTTGTGAAACGTATGACGTGCGTAATTTATTATTGTGCTGGTATTGTAAAGCGTCATCATACTAGTATGACTGGTTTGCTATATAACGAGACTTGCTGTGTTTCATAAAGATCTTTGCCTGTGTTCTTTCCCTTTGTGCCCTAAAATAGTGTATCTATTTGATAACACCCGTTTATATTACGCACAATGATTATCAAAATGTTCTGCTTTGAGTAAATAAATAAATCCAAGGTACTATACGTTCTGCGTAGGTACGGCGTATGCTCCACCAACCTTTAACTTGATGGATTGCATACCAGCCAGCACAATAACTGCAGGGAGAAAGCGAAGTTTTGTAACTTTAGTAGTAACTTTAAATTCCCCTTTATTCATCCTCCTAGGTTGACACAAGGGCAGAGTCTATTGATAAAAAGGTTGCCAGGCTGGATGCAGAGTTGGTCAAGTACAAGGATCAGATGAAAAAGATGAGAGATGGACCTTCAAAGGTAAATATCCAGCTGGGCTGAAAGCAAAAAAAAGTGTGTTGGTTTCTTCCTCTTAGGTTGTGGCTAAATGTGTTTTGCATATAAGCACACAGATCAGAGGCCACTTTTCTCATATTCAAATGTTCAAACTGAATTTTTTATTTTTTAAGGTTTTTGGTATATAAACTGAATATATGTGATGCTTCATGTGCTCTGTTATCTTTCTTATTCACCAGAACATGGTTAAGCAGAAGGCTATGAGGGTGCTGAAGCAGAAGAGGATGTAAGTAATGAGATTAGTCTTCAGTAGACTGAACAGTTTACCTCAGAGGTGTACCAGCCTAAGTAAGATGGCTTCTTCATGAAATGGGACACTCTTAAAGTTAAAATCCAAGGAAAAAGAAAATGTTTTCTGATTTTGCAACGGATATCCAGACATAGCCTAATACAGATGAGATCTGATCAAGGGTCTAAGGTTGCTGAGAGACCTTAATTGAATATTCCAGTTTTGGTGCGTTGTAGTCTTCTGAGTCAGATGTTTAGCATGTTAAGTCAAGTGGCTAGCAGTGCTGTGAGTGGATATTTCATAACAATGCTCGAGACAATCTGGATAAGACCATCCACTTAACATAAGGAAAATTGATACACTTGGGAAAGCTATATACATGCCCACACTCATTACTTAGCTGATTTAATTTTTTCAGGTATGAAAGCCAGAGAGACAACCTCACGCAGCAGTCTTTTAACATGGAGCAGGCAAACTACACAATCCAGAATCTGAAAGACACAAAAACAACAGTAAGGATTGTGTTCCGTGTTCTTTTTTTTCTTTTTCTTTTTTTTTTAACAGTTGTGTTGATATATCTTCCCTCTAACAGACTTTGGATTAATTCTGGTCCCTACTGTAGGCTGAAAATAATCTATTATCCCACTTGGTGTCATATGATTCATGTTGTGCAGTCATTTATCCACATATTGTAGTCTGCTGCTAATACACAAATGAATGTTTTGTTGTGGACATGCAGGGAGCTGAATAAAATGTCGCTTTCTTTAGCTTCATTTGCGTGTCACCATATCTGTACATGCCCTTGCTGTGTGTGGTGTATTTTAGGTGGATGCCATGAAAATTGGAGCCAAGGAAATGAAAAAGGCCTACAAAAATGTGAAAATCGATCAGATTGAGGTATTTTTTTAAAACCCTTTTACATTTTCGTTTTTTTTAGTCAGACTATATACAGTGCTGCTTGAAAGTATGTGAACCTCTTGAGCATTTTGGAGTTTTCGATTGTTTTACCATTATTTCTTTATTTAATCAGAACCAGTATTTTTTATGTGAAATAATGGGTGTATGTTTATCAATTCCATATACTTTTTTTGAGGAAATCAATTGTGTAGTCAAAAGACTAAATTAAAAATATTTTTTTGTAAACTTATGTAGGTGCAAAAGTTTGTGAACCCGGAGCTGCATTGCTTAAAACGAGCATGTAAATACAATCAGGTGGGACAAAATTGGTGGCTAAATTAACCAATGAAATGAGAGATCTTTAGGAAGAAATTGGTTAGCACTGATTGAAACCGATCAAACCAGGGGTGCATTTCCAAAAGCATCGTAAGGCTAAGACATCGTAAAACCCTTCGTACAAAGCTTCTTGAACTTCGGGTGCGTTCAAAGCATCTTAACTTAAGACGCTCTTAGAAACGCTTGTAGATTAACGATTACTCCAGACCAGTCATAGATGGTTAAGTGCATTTTATTTCAAAAGAACGTGCCTAACCGGCCATGTATTGGGCATCACAATGGGGTTTGCGTCTCCCAATCTATCGCCCCTTCTCCTCCCGTATCAGCAGCACCACAGACAGAAGTACATAGATGTAAAATCCAGGGATCAGAAAGGAAAAGTCCTGCTTGTGTTTCTTCCACCCATGAACTCAGCCAGCTGATTTCGCTAATTAGTTCTACCTCCTGGCTGAAGAATTGTGCAAATTAGCAAATCCAGGTGATTGGAACTAAATACTGGGGAGGACTTTTTACTTTCTGAACCCGGATTTTACACCTCTGGTTAAGTAGCACTTAAGAGGTGACTGCGCGTTCACGCTTTAATAACGCTTGTGTTACAAATTAAAGAGCCACCGTAGAATCGCTCGTTGAAATTGCACTTAACCCTAAGATTGATCGTTATCGGGAAACGCACCCAAAGTCACTTTAGTCTTACCAAAGTGAACCCATACAGGTCAATCATGCAGAGAGGAAAAAAAAAATCTCAAAGGACCTCAGGAAGAGGGTAGTCACAGCTCATTTGTCTGGGGAAAGCTATAAATTCATCTAAAAAAAATTTGAGCTCCATCGGTCCGCCATGAGGCAGATTATCTACAAATGGAGAGCCCTGAAAATAACTGCAACTCTGCCTAGAAGTGGACGACCTTCTAAAATATCTGCAAGAGCCGCAAGAAAAGTAATAATTCAGGTAAAAGCCAACCCAAACATAACATCTAAGGATTTGCAGAACTCTCTTGCTGCATCTGGGACACATGTGCATGCTTCCACAATAAGAAGAAAACTCAATCAACATGGCTTTCATGGGAGTGTTGCTAGGAAGAAGCCTCTGCTCTCAAAAAAGAACAAAGCTGCCCGTCTCAACTTTGCCAGAGAGCACCTGGAGAAACCTGAAGCTTTCTGGAAGTCCATTCTGTGGACAGATGAGTCCAAAATTGAACTGTTTGGTCACAACCAAAACTGCCACGTTTGGCGAAAAGTCAACACTGCATACCTCCCAACAGTGAAGCCTGGTGGTGTGAATGTTAAGATCTGGGCCTGCTTTTCGTCCTCGGGACCTGGACAACTCCACATCGTTCAGAGAATCATGAATTCTGAGGAATATTGTAAAATCCTGGAACGTAACCTCAAGCCGTCAGTTGTGAAGTTAAAGCTTGGCCGAAAATGGATCATGCAACATGATAATGGTCTGAAGCATTCCAGCAAAACAACCAAGGATTGGCTGAGGAAGAAGAAGCTTCGTGTTCTGGATTGGCCCAGTCAAAGTCCGGACCTGAATCCAATTGAAATGCTGTGGCGGGACCTGAAGCGGGGTTCATGCCAGACGCCCATCCAGCCTCACTCGACTGGCTGCGTTCTGCAAGGAGGAGTGGGCAAAAATCCCCCAAAGCAGATGTGAGACAGATTAGTCACTACAGAAACCGTTTGGTTGAGGTTATTGCTGCGAAAGGAGGTGCAATACCCTATTAACTGAAGGGGTTCACATATTTTTGCACCCAAGTTTTTGTTAAATCAACCACTTTTGTTAAATAAATAATGACAATATATCATTTTCTTTTGTTTGAGTCCATTATTTGGAATGGACATTTCATAAGGTTATTTTAGTATTTTTTACAAAAATACTGACTCTGTAGGGTTCACAAACTTTCGAGCAGCGCTGTATATAAACGTATTGTGAATTTCGGGGCTTATTTCCTCAGTAGTAATGGTACTGAATCTTAAGTTAAATGTGGATGGTAAATTCCCAGGCCAGATGCTGAGGAGACATGTCTAATTGTATGTGTGTAGCCTGCTGTGTATTTAGTTTGAGTGATGGCGGTGTGGAGTTAATTGCGTGCACTGTCTGCTGTGCTCCAGGACTTGCAGGATCAGCTGGAGGACATGATGGAGGATGCCAACGAGGTTCAGGAGGCACTGAGCCGCAGCTACGGGACACCTGAGATCGACGAGGACGACCTGGAAGCCGGTCAGTGCAGTGGCTTTTCAGTCTGAACGCATATAAGGAGGCAGTAGCTCTGCTCTAATGTGCGTGTTCTTGTATGATGTCCGAGCCTGATTTAAAGGTTGTATCAGCGATTTTGGGTGACGTCACTTCTGAAGCGAAATCCCAAACAAACATACTTATGAATAATTATGTTATGTTTTAAAAAATAGTGTTTAAGCATCCAGAATTATAACCACGTTAATAACGTTTGTAAGAAACCAAACCGTTTGTAATTTCGTCAAGATTTCAGCGAGATAAGAGTATTAGCGTTTGTGCAGATCATTGTGATTGGTTGGAATACTGTTTATTTTGGTTTTGAGTGGTTGGTAGTACCATTGTTTTTGTGTACGATCTCGGAGCATAGGCTGCCTACAGAGACGCGGTTTTTTGACGGCCTGCTTATGGGGCGGGCAGCTAGCGGATCGTGAGGAAAAATCAGATGAATGTGATCATTTATGTTTCCACCCAAAATCGCTGATACAACCTTTAATGTACCATACACGTGTATGATAATAGGCATGTTTACGTGTGTGTGGTCTCAGAGCTGGACGCCCTGGGAGATGAGCTGCTACTAGACGACGACAGCTCATACTTGGATGAAGCCTCTTCTGCACCTTCCATTCCAGAGGGATTTCCCAGCGAGAGCAAGACAAATAAGGTACAGACCACAGCACAGACCACAGCACAGACCACAGCACAGACCACAGCACAGACCACAGCACAGACCACAGCACAGACCACAGCACAGACCACAGCACAGACCACAGCACAGACCACAGCACAGACCACAGCACAGACCACAGCACAGACCACAGCACAGACCACAGCACGTCTGCTAGTATTTACCACTTCATCTGTCAACAATGACTGTTTTTTTCCCCCCTTTGTATCACTATTGGCTAGGTTTCCATTAGGACATCATAATGTAACTTTCAGTTCTTATGTTGGTGTGACCCAGCATGATTGCATGTAAAAATGAAAGTCAATGCTAGGGCTCATTAGTTTAGCTGTTGTTGGTTCAGGGATATGCAAAGTAATTGGTCCGAGTATGTATTAAGACAAACGGAAACATGAGTAATTAACTCAAACCTACAGCATTGTTTTAAAAAAGTAAACCATTTTCACCTAAGAATGAAGCCACTGGTCACATCTGGTGGGGGATACTCAAATAATATAACATCATTCAGGACAAAAGTTTGGAATTTGTAAACACCTGTCTTGTTAAAGGGGGAGTTCATCCAAAAAATTTAATTTTGATACGTTTCTACATACTGTGAGTGCCGTCTATCCAGCCACGTAGTTTTGCTGAGAACTCACTAGTTTTGTAGATATCCGCTGCAGGTCACCCTGATATCACCCTGATAGAACAGACCTCAACAGGGTCCAGTTTGTGGCGCTCAAAGCGGCATAAATGTACATTCTAAAAAATCAACAGCAACGTCTCTTTCCAAATATAATGACACTTACTCACGAACATTCACAGACCTTGAGGAGTGATTGATGTTCTTATTTCATGTACAAAAAAAGTTTAAAATTAAGTGATTGAAGTTTCCTGGGAACAAATAACTCAACATGCATATCAATCTGCATTTTCTCTTTTGAAAATATCCCTGAGTTTTTTTTCCCCCTCTCCTTTTCAGGATGGTGTTCTTGTGGATGAGTTTGGCCTGCCACAGATTCCTGCTACATAGGAAGCAAAAAGAGACACAAAAAAAAAAAGCAATACTCCAAAAACACTTTTTTTAAATGTACTATAGCATTTATATATCCGGTTGGAATTTTGCCTCTAAACACAACCCTATCAGTCAATCTGGGCGTTATATCAAAGTGGTCTTGGTTTATTTTATTGTTACTGACATGCTAGTGGTTTTGTAACCTTCTCTTTGATTGTTAAGCTTGTTCATTTAAGAAAGTGTTAAAGTGCAATGATGAAATGCAAGCTCTCAAGTTCATGTGATAATTTACTGAATTTCTCTACTTGCTAATTGGCTGATTTGTGATGTGTATATCCCATTTGAAATTTATCTAGATTAGTTGTACATTTTAAATTCATTTTGTGGGTATGATCTCAGAGAATTTTTCCAGAATAATCATAAACTGCCTAATGCCTATATACTGATGGTACAGACCCAAAGCATTTTTCTATATACTTTGACCAGTATAGAATGTCCATAAGTAATTTAAGGAAAAATGTAATACCTGTCAGTTTAGTTTATTCAAAACAGCAGCCATAGCACTTTGAACTGTACCAAATGTTCTGACAAGACTGCATCTCAAGTAAAGAAAATGGCCTTATATACATGACTCATTACATTCTCAAATTACATCATGTAATGCTCGATCAGGTCCATGTGCACAGCGAATTAAGCAAATATAAGCCATTGCAAGT
The DNA here is from genome assembly GCA_029718625.1 of Synaphobranchus kaupii. Taxonomy (NCBI): domain Eukaryota; kingdom Metazoa; phylum Chordata; class Actinopteri; order Anguilliformes; family Synaphobranchidae; genus Synaphobranchus; species Synaphobranchus kaupii. The sequence goes on from CM056377.1 coordinate 116,942,903, forward strand.
CGATCTGCTCACTTTGGTGAAATTCATACTGTGCTCAAATCTTGAATCCTTGAAAGCGTTCCTCAGCATTATTTGAGTGCCACCTGTTATACAATCACCAGCTGAGCCTGTAGCTGTGGGGAAAGATTTTCTTGTGCAGATAGTCTACCCTCTCTGCTTTACTTTGCAGCTTCTCAAATTCGTAGAATGGAATCTGCAAAACAGATTACATCTTTATTAGTAGACTGATTTAAAAAAATTTAAAAAATGGACATTATAAGACATAATTAACAAAATTGGGGGGGGGGGGGAGATTAGCAGACAACACAAACTCAACCATGAGTGTAAATGCTGAAGTTTCTCAAGGTATATTCAACACGCAAGCTCCCCTAAATGCACATGTAACAAAGCTGTTCCTCCATCAGCAGATGGAACACAGGTGTTCCGCACTCTGCACATGGAATGCCAGCTGTCTTCCAACAGTGGCTTTGCCAGATGGGAAGACTTAATGCCACAACATTTCCACTCTCACCTGCACAACTTCATATCCCAGCAGCCTGAGGTGCCTCTGTTTTATGGCCTCTTTGCCCAGCAACCGCCTTGTGTTCGCAGAGAATCTCTTTGGGCCGTCGATGCACAAGGCTATCCTACAGATAAACACCAAGAAATACATTCAGACGCTTTAACTGAGTCCTAATGTTCCATTACACGTATGCACCATACCCGTTTTCCTTTTTTTAATAGTCTTTCTAGCAGAGACTCGGAACACATCATCATCATCAAATACCTCAAAATGATCAGTGAAAAGACTGGTGTTTGTAATGAATGGGTTCAGCAAATTCATCCCTTCCATAAACTTTACCTCCTATAGACTTCATCAGTATGGCGGGCAGGCAAAATGTATCCTTCTTCATCAAGCTTTATTTCCACATCTAACAATAGCAAGGGCAATAAATATTAATCACACAAAAGCCAAGAAGCATCCACCTCAGAAAAACTATGCCACTTCAGTAAAACTAGTTTTACAGCAAAAACGATGTTAATTTAGAACTTTCAATTGTATTAGCAGGAACTTTAAAAAAAACAACCGTTACAGAGATGTGCCTGTAATTGTAGTTCATCAGTTGCACAAATTTTCAGTTGTATAGGTATCAATTGTGGTCCGCACATGCACTCCTAGGTAGAGTATTTTACCCAAAGTGTAGCAGTATGGAGTTAGGACCCAAGAACCAAAGTAGGTCCGATCCCCTAGCAGGTCAACCAGGACAGTTTTCACAGTGTTATAGAGAAGTCCGTCTACTGGGGTCTCCAAGGATCGCACAGATGTGAATAAAGATTTCACACGGTACTTGCGGTGGAGAATGGGTCCCTGAAATCAAACGTGAATTGTATGTGAACAGTGTTGCATTCTACGGTACGATTAACAGCAGTGAAATGCAGGAAATGTCCACCAAATGAACCTACAAATTCAATTATGTCTTCATGGAATAAACACCTTGGAGAGACTTACCTCATAAAAGGGACACTCAAGCTTCACAGTCATGTAGAGCTGCGTCAGCTGTGCCAGCACGGTCCAGTCCATGCCTGTGCCTTGAGCTGAAAATGAAATCAGAATACAGATATAACAATGAGCTGTGAAGCATTCAGATTTTAAATACCCCACGCACCTTTTTTGATTAAAAGAGGACAGAATGTACTTGCATATTTATGGGACTGAGGCTTTTTCATTCAGTAAGTGATTCCATCTCACCTTGGAGCTGCTGGATGAAGAAAGGGTTGAAGACCCTGGCCAGAAACTGAACGGGGAACCTCTCTACCAGGGTGCAGGAGTGCAGCAGGTTGAGCACCGTGCGGGGCTGAAACTGCGAGAAGCGGCCGCGCAAGACGGTCTCCACTTTGCGGAACACCTCGGCCGCGTTGGGCGGTAGGTACGCCAGCTTCCCGAAGGGCATGATCTGCCGGGCGATCTGGCTAGTGCTGTACGAGTCGGCCCTGTAGACAAAGCTCTCGGCCACCGCGTCAAAAACGGGCGGAGAGAGGATGTTCCGCCGCCCGAAGTACTGCATCACCTTGGCGATGGTTTCCGGGCGGGCAGTGAAGGCGACACTGGGGACGTGCCTTTCCATTGCCTCCACGAAGTAGCGGTCGCTGTGACCGAAGTGCATAAGCGCCCCCAGCACCTGCGTTAGCTGCTCGTCCGCGAAGTGGGGCACGTGCCGGACCGACTGCTTGCACAGGCTGACGACGAGGGGCACGGGCTTGGTCTGTTTCAGGACCACCAGAGCGTTCAGGATAACGCTAACAGAGGCTGGGTCCAGGCGGGCGGTGACGGAGACGGCGTGGGCGTTCATGGAGTTCAGCAGGTCTTGGTAGCGGCCGCCCTCGCCGACCCCGGCCTGCAACGTGCCGTACACGCGTATCAGCTCCCGGAGGCTCCAGTCCCGGGGCTCGCGTTCCTGCACCGCCTCCATGATCTGCTGCAGCATCACACAGCCGGGGCCCTCAAGGGCGAGGAGAGCCTCCGCCAGGGTGCACAGCTGGTCGACGGTCATGCGGCCCCTGCCTAGCCGCTCCTGACTTTCGGAGACCAGCCGCACCATCAGCGTGCTCCAGGGTTCCAGGTGCAGCCGCGTGCAGGCCAGCAGGGCCGACGCCAGCCCGCCGTCCGTCAGCCTCGCGGAGCCGCGCTCCAGCTGGAAACAGAGGGCCTTGACGATGTCCTTCTCCAGGACCCCCGGGTCTTTCAGCCCCTTCTCCCCCTGCTCCAGATCCGCCACCTTGTGGAGCGCGGCGGCCGCCATTGTGTCAGACACGGTCTCCGCTGCCTGCAGGAGCTTCAGGACCTGCCTGGTAGTGCTACAGCTCCCAAGGCCGTCCGCGAAGTCCCGCTCGGCCGAGTTGTCGGTCGGATGCTGCAGGCTGAGACGGAATGTGCTCGTGGCGTCGCCGTGGAGACTCACTGAGCCTGGGCTAAACTGGAGAGGATCCCTTACTATGGTGGACAGGCCCATCCTCCCGCAGTCATACTGAAGCCGGCGGCAGCCCTGGCTCACTATGCAGCGCCTGGAGCCGGTCCAGAGGCACACCGGACACGCAGGCTTTAGGCTGTGTGTGCCGAGCCAGGAGAGGCGTAAGGCACCATGGAAAGACCAGAGCCGTTGCCCAGTCAGGCCCAGGTTCTGTATCCTCTGTACAAGCTTGAGAACCATAACTCTGCTGTGGGTTACCTTGGCACACACAGAGCCTGTTATGCAAACAAGAGAGGAATTAAAGCATATCCCTAAATGCTATGTTAATATTAATACAGCTATCCGAGACAGACTGAGCAATTTGTGGATATTGAGAGGCAATTCTAGTTGTTAGCAATCTCAGGCAGTTACGTGTGCTTTCCAAATTTTAACAATTATTTAACCGGTGTTTATTTTCCATCACCACCGTTACACCAACAAATTGTAACAATTATCTTTGAAATTATTGGGATGGTAGGTATGGCATGCCCTATACCTATACAACAGGGAGTTTGGCACTTTTGAGGGTTTCTCACAGAAATAACTTGTGACCAGAATCACTCCTTACAAACAATAACTTATGTACCCACTCATGTAAAAACAGAATTCAGATACAACCAAACAAAAAAGCCCAAAACGTGGTTTATTTCCCCGATTTCCATACATTTTGCTCTAACGTACGTGATCGCTTAACACTGCACAACGATATTAAGAACAATTTTACAAGTCAAGTCTGAAGTCAGCATCACTTCTATAAAAAGCTGCTATGTACCCAGAAGCATCACAAGCAGGATAAATTGACTTTGTCCTTGTGTATCTAGTTAGCTAAGCAGCTAAACGGAAGTTATAAGACGAGCTAACTAAATAGCAGCGCATGCATACTACACAATAATCTTGAGTTCTGCGAAGCGTTTTATTCAAATGATTAAAACAAAATAAAACCACAAACACGTCAGTAGTGAAATTCAAATAAAAGAGCCTCACATTTTAGAAGAGCATTACAGAGACAACAAAACAGCTAAGTGATGCTAGTCCATCCATCGTGTCTCTATAACCAATCGTGACCTGATCATGACGCGTTCGTATTTACCATTTCCGAGTTCAGCCTGAAAGAGAGGTGAATGACGTATAGAGGAAAGGGGAGGTGTTTCAATTTCAACGCTCTGGGACTGGCGAGCCTGTGTCTGTTTTGTCCAAGCTGTTTGGAGCACGGTCTATGGTTTGGAGCACAGAATAGGCACAGAACCACAGAACTATATACAGTTCTGTGCACAGAACTCTGTTTTGAGGCATGTGCGTTGATTTACGATAAGCCCACAGTGTGGACACGCCCCGTTACAAAATGAGCAAGGTGATGGTGAAGAAGGGTGTGCCAGTAATCCACTAACCTTGTGATTTCGGAGGATATACTTAGAAGCGTTGAATTTACCGTAATTTAATAATTACATTAACCTTGTGGCAGAATGTGCACTTTAAATGTTGTAACATTTAGATAACGTTATTCATTAGTTCAAGTTGTAATTAGCATTTCACAATCGCTGTCGTTGGGGTAGTTAGCTTGTAAACTAGCTAAAACTGTAACAAGTAGCCTACCTGTGCCTCGAAAGGTTGTAAAATGCGTCACCTGGGTTTTCTCTTATGATGTTCTGGTGGTCAGTGGAATGAATGCTCACTGAATTAATTTCATGAGGGTGTTTTTACCCTTGAGATCCAACAGCTCAAAGCCAAATGCTGTCTTTTTAAAAGATAGTGACGTGCTTATCTAGGAGGCATTCCACAAAACAGGATTATCAAGTTATCCAGATAACTATGAGAACGGTTAAGCTGTATCATCACATTAGTGAGATTTCAGTTCATGGAAATGGGCTAGAATCTGGGTCAGGTGCATGATTGCAGCATACATTTTGTTAGCTGCTGATATTGAAGTTTATGAGGAGATTTCACGGTACTATTTTAGTTGGCTGGCTAACTTGCTTATCCTGCTTTGTGGAATACCCCCTGGTCTTTCCAGTATACGGATGTTTGATTCATCTGTGAAAGAACGAGCCACTCAGATCATATAGCCTACTGTTTGGTGGCTTTTTTGCAACACGTGCTTAGCAGCCAAAATAAGAACAAGTCATCCCCAACAGGGGTTTGCATACAGGATAGTTTATTATTGGGGTTCACGGCAGCTTTTTTTGGGGATCTTGCATCATGTTCAAATAGTCCATAGTGGGAGTTTTCACATTTATTTTTTTATTAATTTCGTGATTATGTTCACAAGCACTGCCCATTTAAGCAAGGTCAGAATATTAAAAAACGCAGCGTTGTTGGCCGTATGTAGTATTACCAGTTTTTTTTTCTCCCCAAGGTTTGTATACAGATGACTGCACTACATTCGTAGAGCCTCAAATGTTTAATATATGCACCAGACAGTTGAAATGTGAATGGGAAATTAAAGTTGTGCATGAGTCTCTGCTAGTCCTGTTGCTCCAGTAGTGACATGCCTCAAGCGATTGAACGGAATGCTGAAGGAATGTGGAAGCTCCATGTTGTGACAGGACAGCATACCAGTCTTTAAAACATGTAGAGAAGGAAAATCCTAGATACACATCAAACTTGCGGGCGGCACTTCATTACCAGAGTGCCTGGTTTGTGGCCCTCCTAAATTACGAATGCTGCTGCTGCGTTCTTAAATAATTCAAAGACAGAAGTGCACAACAATCTCATAAATTGACCGAGAACTTTACTTCAAAAGTTTAAATTTAATACAAAATGTAAAAATCCAGCTAAATCAGGCCATTAGGTAAACAAAGGCTTGTTTTCCCTAATTGGATTTCTTGCCACTTTAATGTTTTGAACAGTTTATATATACCAGAGGACACACGCACCCCTTATTGCAATTTAACCGACAACCAGTTTGTTACCAATGTGCAAATCTACCAGTGCTGAAATGGAGGATGGTCATACATATGGTCAATAGCCTTTAGTTCTTTGTTTTGCCTTGTATTGAGTGGTCCTGCTTTAATGCTAAGGCATGCACAACAAGATGTTCTAATCTGGTAAAAAGACAAACATGATGGTATAATATGAACAAAGATATTTGCATATATTTAACTTTCTATTTACACAGTAGTTATCTAATCATCTTTGTCCCTAGCTCCATGCTTGAGGATGCGTGTGAACTCCACGTAGTTGAAGTTGCTCTTTTTGTCAATGGGGGCCTCTCTGAAGAGCTCATCCACGTCGTCGTCTGTGAATCGGTCACCCATGGTGGTCAGCAACTCCCTCAAATAGTCTTCCTGGATAAAACCTGAGAAACACAAAGGTGGAAATCTGATGTTAACCAGCACATCACCCACAAACACAGGCTAGTGCCTTACTTTTAACATCACTGTATTATTTTTAGAAATGAGAACTGGATCATAGATTCCTTGAACTGCATTAGGCACAGGCCTAGTCATGAAAATAGAAGCAGGATTACTCATTTAGCAGACATCCTTATCCAGAGAAACTTATACAGCTCACATTCTATTACTCATAATCAGTTTATATGGCTAGATACACTGCCTGGCCAAAAAAAAGTCGCCGTTGCACCCGTCATGCATAGTGCTCACTATACAAACCTCTGGAGGCAGTGTTATGATCTGGGTTTGCTTCAATTGGTCAGGTCTAGGCTCAGCAACGTTATGCAGCAATACAATGAAGTCAGCTGAGTACCCGAATGTACTGAATGACCAGGTTATCCCATCAATGGGAATATTCCAGGACGACAATGCCAAGATTCATCAGGCTCAAATTGTGAAAGAGTGGTTCAGGGATCATGAGGAATCATTTTCACACATGAATTAGCCACCAGAGTCCTGACCGTAACCCCACTGAAAGTCTTTGTGATGTGCTGGAGAAGACTTTACGGAGCTGAAAAGCTGAAAGCGGTCCAACGAAATATTAGTGTGTGCAACTTTTTTTTTGGCCAGGCAGTGTATTTTACAGAAGAAATTCAGGTCAGGTACATTGCTCAAGGGTACAATGGCAGTACCCCATCTGGGAATTGAACCTCCAACCATTATGCTACACTCTATTCCTAGTTAAAATAGAAGGGATGAGAGAAAATGGAAGTCAAAGGTTATCCTTAGTTCTTCATTATCAACCCCTCCTGATAGACCTATTCAGACTTATGCAGATAAACACCATTTACATGTATAGTGTATTTATCTTGTAGACAAGATAGCCATATAAACAAATAAAACATCTAAAACTGCATATTATTAAACACACCAAAACTGCCATCACACTTACCTTGCTTTTAGACAAATCTTAACTCAGTGAACAATAAGCGATTCATTCTTATTTTCTTTAATCATTTCCCACCTCACTTATGGACTAAGCTAGTAAAGATTGAAAATTTAAGTTGCGATTCGGTAACTTTTGTGGACCTTTAAAGGAGCTATATGTAACATTGACACCGAGCGTTTAAAATGGGTGCTGCCGTCCAAATTCACAATATTAGAGAGTTGTCTCCGCCTGCCCCCTCCTCCACAGACTCAAAGCTCATGCGGGTTGCCAGGTTGAGGACACTGAACGAACACGAGCGCAAGACGAGCCGAGCGCAACATTATATTTTGAGACGAGCTTATTCTATTTTGACAATGACAAGCGACGACGAGTCCTACACTGTAAGTTGATCAGCTAATGTATACGTTTGCAAAATCCAGCTCATGTGGATTTTCTATAACTGTCAATATTAGCTAGATGCATGGCTATGTTTACGGTCACAGAGATATAAGCTACCGTTAGTGGTATGTTTAGCTAGTAACTATATACATATATATATATTTTAATCTTTAGCTAGCTAGCTAGCTAAATGAAAACGATGTTGAACTTAGCTTAGGCATTCGTAAATCAGCTGTCGGAGTGCCGGAGTACATCTGGTTGTTCGTAATGGGCAGTGGGCGGAGTCAACTCGGAGAATAGTGAATCACACAGGCCAAAACAAAAACAGACGTTCTGACCCGGAATGGAAATGTCAAAGGAGAACATACTGGCTGTAGCAGTATGTTGTCGGAGAAGCCAGTATTTCGACTTAGCATGTTTACTTAATCTCTGATGACATATCATGGTCATTTTATGATTTAGTACAGTAAATTTGTTACATATAGATAGCTCCCGTTTGTGTAGTTTCAGTAACATAACTTTAAACCTTTGATTGTCAGAAAACAAATTTTCCCACGTTGCCTGATTAACACGGTGACAATTTTGATAGTTAATCTGCCTCATTCAAATTTTATTTTATTTCATATGTGCATATATAATAAAAAATAAAATAAAAATGCAAGTAAAGAGCTTAGGTTACAACGATCCAACAAAAAGGTAGTATTTAGAACATTACAGACACAGCCCTCTTACCTGTTCCTTCCTCATCGAAGCAAGCAAAAGCGTTTCTGATGACATCCTCAGGATCTGTGCCATTGAGTTTCTCTCCAAACATGGTGAGGAACATGGTGAAATTAATGGGACCAGGGGCCTCGGTCATCATGGCCTCCAGGTAATCTTCTGCGGGGTTTTTTCCTGAGAAACACATTCAATAGAAATTTCACAAGTCTGTGTATACACTAGAACAAAATAATCTATTTCTATGTTCTCCATGGAAAACAATTCAGACATGCATTTTATTGTTTGCTGCATTAGGGACAAAAAAAATAAAGGCCAGAAAGGCATTTCATTCACTCATTTTAAATTCACTCAATGATTATTTGGTTTCACTTGATATAAAAGCGGTGTCACATATTTGAACAATTCACTTCAAACACAATCACGTCTCTGCAAATAGCGCCAGCTATCTTTATCAACGGCATGACACTGAAAATATTGTCACCAGTGTTGCCGCCTCACCAGAAGAATTCAAAAAATGTGCCACCACGGTTCAAGTATGCTACAAAACAAATGTGGGGCTGCAGAACAGGACAGTGCCGTCAAAAGAAAGCAGCAATAAAAGCCCTTCCTAGGTGCCACGCCTTTACAGAGCATGTGTGTTGGCAGCTAACATTAGTTTACATAACACTGTCGGCCCTGTCTTCAGGCTGGGCTGTGCTCTCCAGAGAGAGAACAGGCATTAGAGTCCTCCCAGCCATGACCCAGTGAAATACTGCAGAGTCCCACCCAGCTGCCTCAGGCTGAGCCACGCTAGTCATGCCCAGACCTGCTTATAACACTAGGTTTCTGCTCTCCGCCACAGCACCGCCACAAAACCGCTTCCCACAATGCACAGGGCACGGCATGAAAAGGTGCTGTACCCTCATGGCTAAGTGCTACATGGGCTCTAGTACGATTACGGTGATGGTAATTCAGAGTTCCACTTCATTTGGATAAACAGAACCACGGACATAGTGTCATGGCCGTACCGTGCAGAGTCAATCTTAAGGCATCAGAGGAAAATTCCCCTTCTGGATCTGGAGAATGCAGGGTTTCATTCCATCCCAGGTAATATCACTGAAATCTCCCAAGGCACCGAGTTGACTGCTCATTAACAAGCATCTGAAACCTGCCCAATTCCCATCCCTGGGGCTGACGACTTTCCTGCGCTTGCTCCATGACCTACCCAGGGACGCCAGCATGTCATGCAGGTCCTCTTTGTCGACGAAGCCGTCCCGATTCTGGTCAATCATGTTGAAAGCCTCCTTGAACTCCTGGATCTGAGACTGGTCAAACATGGCGAAGACATTGGAGGTGGCGCGCTGGGGGCGCTTCTTGGTGGTCTTTCCCTTAGCCCTTTTGCTCGACATTTTGACGGTTTTGTTTTTGTTTTGTTTTTTACCTGGGGGGGTGAGAAAAATATATTCAGAGATGTGCCCATAATATTACAATAATGTGCAAGTTACAAGCCTTTTGTGTAGCTCACCATGTCTCTAAAACAACTACACTAATAAAAATGAATTTAACTGAATTAAGAAATCTACACCCCTGAGCCTCAACTCTTATTACAGTTATTGCTTGGTCATGTCACTTAAACAGTTGGAAGTCTCATCAAGGTGACGCTTGCTGGCAAAAACAGGTGTCCAAGGGCCACTCGCTCCCCTGTGCTTCCACAGCGTCTCAGTCAAAGCTGTGACATATGATGACAATTTTATAGCCGTCTGCTTTGACTCCTACTCCCCATCTGGAGAGTAGCGTGGAATTGTGGTAACAGGCAGAGTTAATGTCAACATCTCTTCCCTTCACCACAAGCACCAGCCTCAACAGACACCTGCATCTAACCATAAAATTACTGCATATCTCAACTGAGCTTTAAATAACTGTAAAACTATGCATGGAAATAAGGCAAGACGCATAACTAGATTACTGTACTGTCCCATGTCCTATAGGCTTGTTTAGGCGTTCTTCAGTCCAAACATTATGGCTTTACAACCTAACAATGCTTCAGGAAAAACAAACTTACATAAGTCCACTGGACCTTGCAATGAATTTAAAAATAGTATTTGACCAGCCAAGCTTAGCTAGCCTTGGCAAGTGCAAGTCTAATAATGTGGCAATAATTCCCAAAAGAGGTGTCACTTACAGCGCAGCACTATAAAAGGCAATCTTAATACGCTTAATGAGTTCTAGTCGCTTCTTTCACAGAGTGTAGGAAAACTACTGATGTGAGAACAGTGGCCTTTTTCCAAGAGGGGACAGTTTAACAATAACTTGATCATTTAGAGCAGTGGTTCCCAAACTCAGTCCTCTGGGACCACTGTGTATGCTGGTTTTCGTTCCAACCACAATTGCAATCCCAAAATCCTAACAAGCTGTTCATTTTTCTTAATTAGGTGCTTTTCATGTTTAGAGGGATTATTTACCCTCTTAAGCCACATCATGTCAGAAATAGCTATGCATGCCATGAAGAATAAAAAGTCCCATGTTCCTACTGTGCTTATTGGGCTGTTTTGCAAATAGGTAACATTTTTTTTAAACTGATCCAATTAAAGACTGGGGTGAATCAATTGGCTCCTAATTAGGTAGTTGAAAACATGAGTTTTTAAGTTCCCTCATCAAGTTTTTCTTAAATGTATTAACACTGCAAGTTTGGCTCGTTATCACTTTTTTTTGTCTTTTTTTTCATTATTTATCAAATGGTTAGTTTTAGTGGCCATATATCCACAATTTCACCAATTAGGAGCCTATTGATTCACCTCAGTCTTTAATTTTATTTAATAAAATAAAATAAACAAAAAATGTTTTGTTTTTTTTGCCCCTTTTTGTAATTATTTGCAATATAGCACAATGAGAATATTGTACTTTTATTATTCATGACATGCATAGCTATTGCTAACATAATGTGGCTTAAGAGGGTAAATAATCCCTCTAAATATGACAAACACCTAATTAAGAACAACTGACATCTTGTTAAAATTCCGGGATTGCAATTGTGGTTGGAACGAAAACCAGCATACACAGTGGTCCCCGAGGACCGAGTTTGGGAACCACTGATTTAGAGAAAGGCATAGTGTGACATGACACGCCTCCCTCCCAAGATGGATCAAATGAGTAATAAATGATAGAGGGGACATAAAGGATTGCAGCGGTGTGCATCACTGAGCTGCAGTGTTTTGGCAACTACATTTATTTTATTTTTTTAATGTTACCAGTGACCATTAGCTCCTCACTTAAACTTGTTATTCTGTTTAAATTTTATTATGGCATTAGACTGCATATGTCTACAACTGTAATCTTGCTGTAATCATGCATTACTTAGTTATACTGTTGCTGAAGGGATGACTACTGATGGGATGATTGATGAGAAGTAGGCTAAAATTGAGCGTGGCAGTTGCACTACATAGCAGGAACGTTCCACTGTACCATAACACTGAGAGTATCGCATAGATACGTGAATTTGCCAGAAGCAAAAGCAATCAGGTCATCTTATCATGGGGGTATTCTCAGCACACTAGAGTATTCCACAGTTATGACGGTACAATAGCAGCACAGTAATCTATAACGTTATACTTCTTACCTACATTAAAAAGGAACAATAAAACGACAGTTTTGTTGCAATCTTTCGACGACATGACATCAAATAAGCAAGCTAGTTAAGCGGATGCATTAGGTTTAAAAGGAAAAAGGGTTATGCATCTTTAAACTTTACTTGGGCAAACAATATTAATAAAATGGCTACAACAGGATTTACAAAATAATGTTAATCCACTAGGCGTGCGCATGAGTTGTTTGTGTTTGTGTAGATGACACTGGCTTGCTATACAGCAGTTCCTCAGTTAACTTACCTCTAGCAAACACTGAAAACATGACTGTGGCCCCAACTATCAGCAAGTAGTCATTATTGCAGCAGAGAAATCACTGAAATCCGCCCATTTATAACGTTTGTACGGATAGAATAATAAATTGTCATTAGCTAATAGCTACATAGCTGGCGATAGCCATTACACGTTTTGGTCAAACGTGGATACAAGTCAGGTCACATTATACAGTCCAGACTTAGTCAAATGTCACGATATAATCACAATATACAGTCCAGACTTAGTCAAATGTCATGATATAATCACAATCAACGGCAATGGTTCTCCCACGCAGCTACGATAGCGTTACCTAATGTTAGCTAGCGATATTGACTCCAGAGAACTCCTGACACAGCCAACATCGTCAGATAGCAAAGTGTATATCTCAGATAATAAAGTTGCATGATTTACAGCAAGTAAACAACGTTAGCCAGTGACGGATTACCCATCACTAATACCTAAACTAGTTAATAAATACTATAGGCTGAATTTAGCTAATAAACATATCCGAGCAAACCTGAGCTCAACAGTTTAGGCCAATAAATGCTAGCTAACGTTACGAGCAAGCGAACTAGCTAGGACCGTAATGTTGACTTAGCAACATATTACGTTAGCTAAATAGCAACCTCGCTGACCAACATATACGTCAAAACGAACCAGCTAACGTTACGTTATCTTGGTCAAAAGTCAAAGAAACATGGATCATTGTGTCGACCAGAGCGCGTATGCTTTCTTTATCGCTCCTTGTCTGGGCCTTGATACTAGCAAGCTGACGTTAGCCAGCTATGAACCAAGACGTGCGCCAAGTATTAACATACGCTTTTCAACCTACATAACCGAACAGCCTATGGTATGTTCACGCAGTAATAGTTCGTTAATCAGCTTGCTCTGAAGACCAAAGAAAATCATACTTAAAAGATAAATTGTACCTGAGGCCCCAACAGACGACGAACCCAAAGTAGCAGAGATCTTCTTTGACGATTCACCAGCACCGCCCAAACTTCCTGATCTTCACAGCGGTTCCGCACAGGAAGCCTGGACTATACCATCTTCAATAAACTTGGGGACATGAGAATAATCATTTGTTTCCAAACAAATTCTACATTGCGCTTAAGATATACTTTACTTATATTAATATATTTTGTTTAAATGTGATATGTTGTATTTTTCGTAAGTCTGTGTCAACACATTCTTTGAAAAAACTCTCGATCTTAAAAAATAGCACACCTCATAGACTCCAATTAGTTTAAGCCTGCATTGCTCACGTTTACGTACTGTGAAAAATGCCCTTATAGGGAAGTAATACTCTTGCTTCCTGTTTTAATGAGACAAATAAGAACGGACGACTCTACTTGCATGCCATGCAGTGACGTTACATGACAATCTTCAATGTAGATTGAGAGTGAGACCATGACCAATATGCCTAAATTTAATTATTATCACTTAGTTTAATGTCACAATTTCCTTGTTAAAGAAAAGCTACGCTATTCGTCCACCCATCTGAAAGGTTATTGTATTAGCTTTTAATAGCTATTATATGGTGTTTGATTAGAAATATGTTATATGTTCCCATAATTTATCAGAAATACGACACCATTGCCACAGAAATAAATTAATAATGCGTATATAAATAGAATATGAAGGAAGAGTGTGTATGGTCTATGACTATCCCCAAAGGGGCATCATTAGGAACAGTTGGTACCCTCAGCAAAAAGAGTAGACAATCTGAAACAAGAGGCCTGTGCGGAATACATGACTCACTGACTAAAATGGGTGACAGAAATACCTCTGTGATTGATCAGTGCTTCAGATGCATCCGATGAAAACAACAGGCTGTCCTTCCTGTACCGAATGATGAATGCAACAAATTTATCCTGCATGAGAGAGTCCGTTTGTCAATTTGGTTCCTTAATCAGCCCGAATATTAATCAGAAACCATCATCCCAATATTTCCCCCCAACAATGTAACCAATCTAGGTATGAAAGAACATGCTTCCTTTTCATTGTATTGCTATTGCCCAGGTTATTGTATTAATTCATAATTCCTTGTCTGTTTAACAGATTTTGGAGGCCTGCTTAAAAAAGGAAATTGAATAATCATATATATCTCCATGTTTGCAAACTACTGTGTCCCCTGTGGTCAGCACTGGAGTAAGAAAGAAATATATAAAAGTGACGATCAGCCAATAAGACATAAAAATGTCTAACAATAATACTTACAAGTTAATTCTGACACAATAAAGATAGAAGATATATTCAAACTCAACAGTATCAACAATAATAAAGGCACAGAGCAGCAAGTAATACGGCTAATCTGTTGACCATCTCTGTACTGTAGCTTTAGGCCAAGATTGATTAAATTAATCAATCTTGGCCGAAATTATAACATTGTTATTAAATTATGATGTGACATCAGTTTTACAGCCTTGCCATAGAGCTTGTGAAATAATTTATAATGGAATATTTGTACGACTGTGTTCAACAGCAGCTAAATCAATGGGGATAAGGAACTAAGCCAGAGAGCGGAGGGAACACACAGTCCCAGCATTCATAGTGATTAAGCTCTGCCCAAAACATAGCAGTAATCTACTCTCAGTGACAGGAAACGTGAGAGGATGAGGATTCACAGACGACATAAGAAACTTAAACCGGACAGTTTACATGGGCCACAGACCCTTTTAAAAGTGTGAAGCACAATATTCTCCCTGTGGAGAAAAACAGGCGTTATTGTTTTGTTTAATTCAGATGAGGTGGGCTGTGTGTGTGTGTGTGTGTGGGGGGGGGGGGGGGGGGGGTGTTGTTGGTAGTAGTGTGAGGCATAGGCAAAAATGTAAAAACAAGTAAACAAAACTCCATCATTGATCGTATTTTCCTGCTGAACTGTAGTTTTTCCAGCCTTCCTCACTAATAGTGCACCTTATGGTACAATTTTCATATGGGAACCAGAAATAATATTTTTCTATTTTCCAATTTTCCAATTTTTCAAAAAGTCTCCACCAGAGGTCGGTAGAGACCACAGGTTTTGCTGTATATATCACGGGAAAGAAGTTTGGTGTCCTTTCTAAACATTTGTTCGAAGAGAAACTATATATATATATATATATAAGAAAAAAACTATATATATATATATATATATATAAGAAAAAAAGGGGAAAACGCCTTGTGCACAAACGTGTCTACATCAAAGAGGTGCTGGTGTCGGCAAGATGAAGAAACATGAAAAGAGAGAGAAAACCAGGGCGAAAATCTACAATACACAGCTCCAATGTTCAATCCGCACACTCAAAAGAAAAAGTTAAAAGACTGACCTTCAGAGGAAAAAAGCATATAGATGCAAAAAAAGTTTTATTAAAAAGTGGAACGAACGAAGGTCAGTCTTTTAACTTTTTCGTTTGAGTGTGCGGATTGAACATTGGAGCTGTGTATTGTAGATTTTCGCCCTGGTTTTCTCTCTTTTTTCATATATATATATATAGTATATGGTATTGTATGGTGACTTTCAATATTGCTTTTTTCTTCAGGTCCAACCCTCAAAATCATTTAAAAATTATTTTAATTATATTCATTTTTTCTCTTTTTTATTCAGAACAATGCTGAGGGGTGCCTTGAAAAGGACTGTAATAGTCTATTTGGCCTCTAGAGGGAAGCTAAGTGTCATTTAAAATTAAACTAATTTCAGGTGGTTGAGAAGATCTTTAAATTTTCTGCCTAGCCAAATTAAAATTAGCAAATGATTAGAAAAAAATCAGTATTATTGTCCTGCCTTCTGTGTATCAACTATTATTAGCTACATTATGTTTGTTTAAACTGCGAATCGATTTTAAGCTTTTATCCATACACGTATCGATAATAATAAAAATAATAGTAATAATAATAATTTAAAAATATTGTTATTATTATTAGGCTGTTGTATTTTTAATAACGGTTTGCACACATGATAATGTTCACAGCAAGAGCTGCAATCATAGGCATATGCTTTATTTCAACTTCGGGGAGACACTGCTGACCACCTAGTCTCGCGTAGTCAAACGACAAGTCTCACAAACATCTAGGCTACTAGCTAGCCGGTACCAATTCATATGAAAATATTGGCAGTGACATGTCTTCCTCTCTCCTTCCAACCGACGCGTATAGCCTAGTTAACGGCTGACAATATTGCGTCTCACAGTGCTTATCACACAAATAAATATTATGCAAAAAATATTAAAATGTGTCCTGCAGTACAGCTGCATAGCCACAAGGAAATGGTCGTACGCCTCCTCTAGAGTTGTCGCACGCATAAGGACGTTTTCACGTCAGTTTCGAGTTTTATAATTCTCAATTTGTGCGTCTTCACATAAGATCAAATATAGTACATTTACGATCAAATCCGTGCGTACGACGGTTTTATACATGAGGCCCCTGGTCTTCTTCCGTCTCCAAATTATCATTGTCTGTCTGTTTTGGGGCACAATGCATGCATTTTGTGGAATGTCTCAATGTTGTATTACAACAAAACTGGATGATATTTTAATTTCACCAAAAACAAGTTTAGCATGTTCTTTCTGCATGTGTCCCAGCATTCTGTATAAAAGGCTTTGTAACTTCGTAGTTCAAGTACACTTATCAGGGTTCCCATAAACATTGATATAATGTATGGAGTATGAGGTAATGAGGTATGTCCCCCTGTTGATGGTTGATGGCAGACCTGCCATCCATTTCCATGCTCTGCACCTATATCCACATCTGCCAGTTTACACGTTTTACAGCCATTAGGTTTGATGCACCAATGTTGTTCTTTAATGTCCCGGATGTGGTCGGACTGGCCAATCAGAAATGGTTTGTAAATCAATCACGTATGCCTGGCCTAGGTTGCAAAAGTGATTCGATGTAACCGGTGACATGCAAAGTATTTGGACTGTCCTTTAAGTTTTACACAAACCTAAAGCAAGGCGCACAACCCTACGTCTTTGCCCACGGTAAGGTGAAAGCTTCCTGGTAAATAAAGAGGTCATTTAATAAGCATAGACCTCTGCCGTGACTGCAAATGGTGCAGAGCATACCTTCACATTTAATCAAGATCCACAAGGAGTATTGACTTACAAGAGCCTCTCTGTGGAGGAACATGATAGATTTCTGGGGAGGGCCCTGTGCAGTCAGGCTGACGGGTTTGGTGTGATGGACGGAAAACAGATGGGCCTGGAGTCTGAGTCACCTGAGCCCCCAGTAAAAACTTTTGTTCTGTGATAAGTATGCTTGACGTAGCAGATAAGTAGCATTTTCACATTTATGTGGCTCATGGCCTGCTCCTGATAATGCTCATCAGCTGAAAACTGTTCTGCCTAGTCCTCAATCACCTCGTTAACTTCACAGCAAAAAGTAACAAAATGTACCCTTCGTAAAAAACCAAATGCTTGTCATTCATTAAATTTTATATGACCTTATCCCAGAGCTTGAAAACTGTGTAGATAGTGTATGAGGGTCATAAAGCCAGAAACCCATTTTTATCTGTCTATTCCAATGCTGGAAAAGTCCACCGGAGACCTCACACGCTAATATAACAGGCATTATATTGTATATGAAGAGGTGTTTTTCCAAAACTCACTCAGTCCACTTTGACCAATTTTGAGAAAATCAACATTTTTGTTTATTTTAAATTTTCTGCATGAAAAATCACATTTTAACATTTAAATACCTAAGAATAACAAGGTAAAAGTGCAAAAATCTAACCTTTTATCAGAAAAAATAATACCCACTATGAAAAATATGGTTTATCAAAACTGAACTGAAGTGAGTTTTGGAAAAAAAAAAAACTTCATATGGAGACTCATGGGGACTGAGTGGGAAAATATAGTACAGTAGAGCAGGCCTCGTCCAGGTTTCTCAGTCAGGTTAGGGCAATGCTTGGAGACCAGAGTTTTGAGGAAGGCTCTTTTGAAGGTGCACAGGTCAACAATAAAACCAGTGGGAAAACAGGCATGACGGGCTGGCTAAAGGGGCGCAAAGGATGGCAGCAATTGTGTGCCTTAAAATAGAATCCAGTGGCATTCGTCCAGCACTCTAATTTATTTTGGAGTGTGATGGAATGAAGTCGTTAGCCTTTCATGTTATGGCGTTCCCAGCCGGAGAGAGGTACTTGTGGTCGCTGTTGAAGTGGAGCCGGTGACTTTTCAAGGAAATCGGAATTCACAAGAGGGCTGATTGACAGACTGTTTTACCCCAATATTAAGAAAATCCCCAGACCTCTTACATTAAAACCATTGAATAACTAAACTGTTTTCTTTGATGTTCAGTCAAACACAGAAAACAGTAACACTGCATCAGGTAGTGTTAAAGTTACTTTTAATTTGAAAGTATTGTAAAGTGGTATTGTAAACCAAATCTAAGAAAACATAATGTTAAGGAAATAGGGACCCTCTGTTTGAGACAACTCTTGATATGGGACATGTTTATTCATGAATGATGAATTTGGAATTTTGATATTGCATCTATTGAACAAAGACAGAGTTTACAAATCCACCAGTCTCAAAATGGCCTACAGCTCCAAACTACATAGTAAAGCAGACTCAAGTGGTAGCATGCCTGTAACAGCCTCACCCTATGACATACACCTTAAATGGTGTTCCCCTTACAGTCACATCTAGCTGTGTGTTACTGACTATCATGTTTAAGAAAGCCCAAAGCTATGGTACTAAAATGACACTAAAACTGCCCACACCCATTGCTTCCTACATGACCTCTATCTGTTGTATGTGACACAAGTACAAATCTATTGCTAAACTGCTAGCTATGGCAAAGCTGGCATAATGTAATTGCATCATTCACAATTGAATAATATTTTGACAAGTTCCCCTTCTATTGTATCCAATGCCATAACATTGTTTCTTGAGATATAAGCTCAGCAATACAGTGCCCACGAGAATTATTGGCAACCCTGGTAAATATGAACAAAAAAGGCTCTAAAATGCTTTTGTCATTTACCAGCATGAACTTACACTTGGAATGTGAGAAACATCTAATCTTTGATTCAGGTAAAAAGGTTGTTGATCTTCATAAATCAGGCAATGGCTATAGAAAAATAGCATAATGTCTGAAACGACCTATTTCCACCATTAGGGCAATAATTAAGAAGTTTAAAGAAAAGTGTAGTTTGCCCCCACGCAAGAATCACACTAAGATTTCAGAAATAGTTTCCTGGGGTCACTGAGTCTTCAAAAGTACAATTAGACGCCACCTCTATGCCACCAAGCTATGTAGAAGGCTAGCCATCTTAAAGCCTCTGCTGCCATCATACCACAAACGTAAGCGCCTGTTCGATTGGCACTACGTGCTATGGTCAGATGAGACAAATATTTTAGCTTTTTGGCAATACATACCAAAGGTGGGCTTGGTGTAATAAGAGCTCCAAAATCTGGCTGCCTCTGCCAGTAGGCTAAAAGTGAGATGTGGTTGGATCTTCCAGTGGGACAATGATCCAAAGCATACCTCAAAATCTAAACAAAAATGGTTTACTGACCACATAATCAAGGGTTTACAATGGCCATCACAGTCCCCCTGATCTGAACCCCATTGAAAACCTGTGGATGAGATGAAGAGGAGAGGACCAAGGACTCTGAAGGATCTGGAGAGATTATATATGGCGGAATACTCTCAAATCCCTTGATATGTGTTCTCCAACCTCATCAAACATTACAGGAGAAGACTCAGTGCTGTTATCTTGGCAAATGAAGGGAGTGCAAGGTACTAAATAAAATTATTTAGCATTAAATATTTGTTTGTATCACAATGAAACTATATATCCTAATGTTTTAATTTTTCTGAACATTTGATAATCAATAAAGTGAATTTAATCCTGCAGATTTTGCTCATGTTAATTGAGGTTGCCAATAATTTTGGTGGGCACTGTGAATCTAAAATGTCCTTATATGGTAAAGTAGGCACAAAGTGTTAAGTGAATTTCTAAACATTCCAGACTAGCAGTGGTAGCCTACCTACCTGGTTGACGTGGGTGTGATTTTGCGCGCCCGTTAGTTCCAGTTACATTGCAAAGCATTCCACGATTTCCCATGGGGATGTAAACATGCTTCCAATTAATCCATACTGGAATAATTCTAAACTAATCTGAAACATTTCCCGTTCAGAAACATTTGACGGCCAATCCCATAGCCTACAATGTAGTGTTGTGCAACAATAATGTTTGAGATTTTCACATTAAAATGCTTTCCGTAGTTGTAGGCCTGTGTGTAGGCCTACTGCATCGCCGCGGTACCCCCTGAATCTGGTTGTGCTAAGATAGCCTTCCCTCTGCTCGCTGGCTATATTTAACGGGCTCACAACCCATAAAAGGCCGGGACTGTGGCTTCGACATTCCGTCGAGTGCCAACATTATTTTTGTTCTGTAGACTGCAGCTTTGATCACTGCACCCGCACGAACTTGGGGCTTTGCGTGGATGTCGTTTGCCTCCAATCTCCTGGAGTTGTAGCCTACCCCTCGCTTCCGCGTTTTCACCAGTTGGTGGAATTTTGGGCTTCGTAAGTATGGTTTTGTGTTTCTTGGCAATTAATTGTTATGAAGATAAACTACACATTAATGCATGCATGGCTAGTTATTACGTTTATGATTTTTTTTCTTTCCAAAAGTTGACTTCGTTTACAAATCGAACTGTAACGTTATAGCCTATAAATTTAATCTTTTGTTTTGCTTTGGATCTGGGTGCTACTTTTGGTCTTGTGCTCTTGATCTGTGTTGGTCTGGTCGCATGGTTTGTTGAGTAATTTTGTTCTCATCCCAGTGGAAATAGGATACACATCCCAGATTTATATGCTGACTCCCTGAAATTACGATGGATATTAGATTTATGTGTTTTACAGTTACAAATTGTTCGGCTACTTTAGACGTTAAACTTTGTGGTTCTATTGCCTGCTACCTTTCCCTATAAGGCAAAAATACATTATCCAAGACCTATATTTTGACTATAGTTTCTTACTGCAGAATATCAGCCTGAACCTTTTTGTTTAAAAAACATAAAGTTCATATAATCAAATGTATTTCTGAAACCCATATATTTTAAATTATTCACAGTGATTTATTACAGTTTGTAAAAAAAAAAAAACATACATTATTTTTTTAAAATGATTGTTGTTTTAAAATATGCTCCAACAACAAATTATTTGTCTAAATGTACAATAAGTATTGTAATTACAATAAGTAAAAAAACAACCAGACTAGGTTATGACCTTTCCGATCATTTTAATGGGAACTAATAATTGTTTAGCTCTCTGTATCTAATCAGAACTTAACTTGTTAAAATATGACTTAAAAACAAAATCAAAGAAAATAACTGTGGTAATAACTGTAATGATATCTAATAAAACCGTGACACCCTTGGAAATACAGAGTATTGTACAGTGTAACTAACGAGGATATTCTTGACTGATAGCTAAAGAAACCCAGGTTACAGGCCACTCAAAGACAGAGGTCACAGGTCACGTTCAGGTCCGTGCAGGATGTCGGGGTCCTTACCTTTCTACCAGAAACATCATCGCCACTATGATCGCGGATACCGCAGCAAGGAGGTGGAGTCAGCTCTTAGCCATTACCACCAGCACTCCAGCAGTTACTCAGCCCGCAGCAGTAGCACCAGCAGAGGGTAAGAGGCCACAGGCCTGATGCTGCGCTGCAAAGTCTCCAACCGTCCTCCCCCCATTGCTTGAGAAACTGCGCTCAAGACTGACCCGGTCACGTAACATCCTTTAACACCCACGGGTATCCTTCGTCACCTCGCCGCCCATACACCCCCACGACCCCGCCCACGCCCACCATCACCAACTCCATTCCTGCCTCCACCTCCACCTCCATCCCATTTGCAGTTTCTAACCTCTGAGATCCCTAAACCTCAACCGATGTGCGGTGACTAAATCCACCAAACATAATAACCATTTAGCCTAAGAGTGTGCTTAACACCGTGCCTCAATTCAAATTAATACATAATTAAATTCTGTCTTATTCACGTTTGCTTCATGAAGCTACGGTGTTATGTGTTTAATCTCTGGAAACTGTGAGATTTAAGTTGCTGTGTTTCAATCCCACTTCATGTTATATTATCTTTTGATATATGCTGTGCTGTAGGACGCTGTTGCTGTGTGACAGCATCTCCACAGTGACATAAAGGATTAGCCTGCAGGTCTACTCCTAATCAAACAGGGCAGTGCATAGCTCCACTTGGAGCCCAGTGTAATTTAATTCTGTGGTATGGTATACCACAAACATACTGAAACAGTATCTAGATGAATGCATGACAAGGTTTTGAGTATTTCAGAACTAATAGGGACACACAGGGAGTGTTTTCCAGAATGGCGAACCAATGTTTGGTTTTTCCACCTGAGGCATTTTGAAACACAATACTAGAGCAAATATAAGTTTTGAGAAGAGTTCATGAAATCAAATCTTCTTCTTAAAGGAGATACGATTTTCTTCTCGTTAAAGGGGGCATTACATAAAGAAATGTGAAGTGCGTTCCGTCCGTTTAATTTTGTATTAAATTATTAAATTAAAAATTCAGTGTTTTTGTTAAAAATGCAATGCTTTTCTATTATTCAATAATATGAGATAAGAGGATTGGATTTCATTTTGACTTTATTTTTTGTAACTGATCTTCCACTGTAGAAAGGCTATCCTTCTATTATGTCATGTATAAATTAGCTGCATAAAGGTGCCAATGCATGTTTGCCAGTGTTTATATTTTTAGGAGACGATAGCACTTTAGGAATGCCGTGGGCGAAATACAGCACATAGCCCGAGCCTGAATATAATCAGGATGGCGCACAGAGCGTAAGATAGTTATGTTAATGTTATGTCTTTGCCTGACTTTGTGGGCATGACATGCAAACGGCATTAGTGTGCTGATATGTACGTTCCCATGCGTGCTGTAGTGTTTCAGCTCGGTGCATACAAAACCTCTATTTACGGCAATGCGTTAATAGTACATGAATGTGCATGTGTTAGCATGATGGTACATCATGGTACATACATAATATATCTCCATTCTCTCTACAGCATACCACTATAGCTGCTGATAATCTACATGTACCGTACATGTAGATTATCAGCAGCTATAGTGGTATGCTGTA